>OZ010788.1:86903224-87218224 GCA_963932465.1 Maratus speciosus
AATCCATCTAGAAACTACAAAAATCTATCCAGCATATTTTTCAATTTAAAACGCGTACATTTTATTATTTCGTCGAGTATTACTTAAAAATATCAAACGCCAATAAAATTTTTTAGAATAATAAATTTAATGCTTACCATCTAAAAAGAAGCATTTTCTTTATTTATATTTTATTTTTTCTTCGATGTTATTCAATGTTACTATATTCATTCAAAGTATTATCTAGTCATAATATATTAATATTATTTTGCGTACTTTGCACAATAATTTTATAATAAAAGATAGGCACATAACTGATTTTAAACATTCCTGCTACTTAGGGAGATTTGGGGGGAGGGAGGGTTGGAGGGATGGACTAACTTTCTTGATCTTGTGGCATTTTAAAAATAGTTTGCAATCAAATCAAATAGTAGTCAATTCGTTTAATATATATATATAACCATTAAATATAGTATATATAACCATTAAAAACATTTATAAATTATCACAAAATAATTAAAAATATTTTAATAAATTAATAACATTATAAAAAAATGTGTAAATGATTTATTAAATATTAATATTAATAATATATAAAATGTGACATGGATGATTCATTAATTAATGTTTCACATAATTAAATGTATCAGACTATAATATATCAATATTTAAATCACTGTTATGTCATATCATAATCAATTAAATAAATATATAATATAATGATAATAAAATAAATAACCAAAATAATAATTCTTATATATTTAAAAAAAAAGGATTTAAATTTTGAATTAATTATATTTAATTTAATTTAATTTAATTATATTTAATTTTTATTTTCTACAAACGTTCTTAAAATGTGCACTTTATGCATTTAGAATATAATATACTATATATGAGATATTGTCGTATATATATACATTAACTCCAATGGTATCAATTCTTAGTTGAAGGTTTTCAGGTGCGTAATAATTGAATTTATACTTGCAAGACAAGAGTAACAAAATAATATTAATTTTAATGCTGTTAATTTATCAGGTTTATCTGAAAAACATATTTGTTGATCATGGAAATGTTTACTTGAGAATCAATAGTGTCCGAAAAACCGATATTCCGGTTTGATGAAACATACTGACTATAAAAACTACTCGGAAACGTTTTCGAAAATCATTGGCAGTAAAAGAAACTTTTTAAATTTCGAAAATATATTGTTTTGAGGGGCTTCTAACGATAAAGAACGCTTTTCGGATCGTTAGTAACTCAGAAGAGATTATTGTATATTTTCGTACTCTGTTATATTGTATTTTCATAGATTAAGAAACACCTGTCTTTTATTATTATAGTACGCCATACCCGGACTAGATTTTCTACATGTACTAGTTGACCCGCCCGGCGTTGCCCGGGTCAATGATGAGTGACTTAAATTAACCTCAGATTTGTAGGATTTTATATCTTTAACTCCATTTTATCTGAATTTATATTTAAAAAATATATATTGAATTGAAAGTATATGCTTTTTGGTATTTTATTTTTTCCGTAACTTGATTTTTGGAGTCTATGCGCACCGAAAGCCACGCGAAACACTCAGGTTTTTACTGATTTCGTCGAAATTTTGACACATTTTATTTTGTAAAAAATATTTGTACCCGTCCGAACTTTTCAAAATTTTTGTAGGTGATGTAAATCTGATCTATTGAGATGCTCTTAAAAGATTGTGTTAATATATGAACGTTTAGTTACTTTTAGCGTAGAAAAAATATCGTCTCCGTGAGGCGTGAAGTGACCTGCGTTTGCTGGTGTATTTGAAAGAGTTAAAATTCATATTTTAAAAACCAATTTCATCGTCGATTAGAAGAAGGTTTCAGCTTTTTAAGAACGTGTTTTTGGTTTGTCGTTACCTCTAAAATTGCGCTCTGGAGGGGCATTTCAATAATGAAGAAAATAGTTTCGGAAAAAAGACCCTTTTTGAAAAAAAAAAAAATCAAAGGGTTAACTGCGATATTTTTTTTTAATTGATTGTGGCATTTCAGGCTTAACCCTTAAATGCCTGACTTTTCAAAAATCATTGTAATAATGTTTTTCGGCTTTCATTTTTTAAATAAATCATGGAAAAAATATTTAAAAAATCATATTTAGTTTTAAGTATGGTTTACGGCTAAAAAACAGTTTGTTACTAATCGGCAATACTGGTCCTTAATTGAAGAAATGATTTTCCTTGATAAAATTCTATAATATTAAACAAACAAAAATTTTAGGAACTATAATAAGAAATAAATTTTACTTGCTCACTGCAGAACAAAATAGGGTATTTCGCAAGCTTCCAAACAAAACAAAAAGAACAAGTAGCAACAATTGAAAAAATAAATCTATCTTTATTCTTAAACAGCAAAAGTGTTGCAATCTACATGTTGAAAATCGATTTAATAATATTTTCAGAATGTATTTTCTTGTCAACATTAGGCATTATAGCTTCAATATTATTCTAATAGTATTTTAGAGCCTAAATTGAGTATGTTGCCGAAAAGCAACACCCGACATTTAAGGGTTAAGAGTATAATCTTTAAAAGATTTCTTCCGTTTTTAACTTTACTAAGCTGTTTAGCTGATGTAAGTTAATAAATAACAACAAAATACTCCTGAACTTCCTTCTTTTCGATCTTCATTTGCAACCGATGCGTAAATAAGGCTTCTGCGCGTATGACAGTGCTTTTTCCTTCTCGCAAGGACTGAGATGAGCTTTTAATGAGAGTGAGTAGCGATTTTTAATTAATAACTCAACTAGTTATTAGAATTTTAAAATTCTGAATCTCAGTTGCATCACACTGCAAATAGAAGCGTCTTAAATTTAGACACATGTGTGACTGAAAAAGAAATTTAGACACTTAAGTGTCTTAATCTGAAAATTCAGACATTATAGATGTTTTAATTTAAGATACATAAGTGTCTTACTATGACCATGGTGTAAACGAACTGAGAATAATGTCTAAAATATCCGCAAACGTCTTATTTTAAGACACTTCATTGCTTTAAACGTGTCTTAATTTAAGACGTTTTGATTCTTCCGACGCAATAACCACCAGGGGGCACTAGCACTCCCAGTTGCGCATGCGTTTTAGATGTCTTCGTTCGAAGTGGTATACGTTGTAATTCAAACAAAGTTTGTTTTTATGTACGCGTGTATTTTAATTCGTTTTTTGCGAAATGTGAGGTACTGCGATTTTAATTCGTATTAACTTGGATTATTTATTTATTGAATACATACATCTGACGTGTGTGCTCGACATCAAATGTCTCTTAGAAGCTGTCGTCGATATAAAGGCGGGATAGACACAGAACAGATGTAGACGACGGTTGAAGATTACATCCGGGAATTCTACAAAGCGTGTGCAATGGGCTTAGTGTTAACTCGTATTAATTTATATCAATAATATTGTGTTATTCATCTTCGTTCTGTCGAAGCTGGCAAAAAAAAAAAAGAAACTTTTGTCTGGCGGGCCCTGTTTTGAGGATGAAACATCTCATTCTTTAAATATGGCTAGTCGGATGTATTATGGGATTACCTTTTAAACTGATGAAAATCTTTCTTCCTCACTGTGGTTGTGGTAGTTTTTAAAATTTCAAATCGAGGAATATTTCTTACCTCTTGCAAACAGCGATTGAAGTAAGTGTTATAATTTCTTTATAGTACTAAAATTAGTGTCTTTTATGATTTTATTTATTGTACTAA
The DNA here is from genome assembly GCA_963932465.1 of Maratus speciosus. Taxonomy (NCBI): domain Eukaryota; kingdom Metazoa; phylum Arthropoda; class Arachnida; order Araneae; family Salticidae; genus Maratus; species Maratus speciosus. The sequence goes on from OZ010788.1 coordinate 86,906,928, forward strand.
ACAAAATCTTACATGAAATTTAATTAGTTTTGAATCTTTTTGCAAAAAAAAACCACTAATTCTAGAAGTATATATTTTTAAATTTATGACGTTGTATTTTATTACAAATTATGTATTATTTATTCTCATCTTTTTTCTCAAATTTAAAGTAATAACATCACTAAAAAACAGACATATTTAAAAGTTAAGTTCATTCTCTTGTTTTGTTTTGTTTTCCATATGGCAGTTCTTAGTTTCAATGGATCCGGATTGAGATTCGGGATTCCGCTTTAATTTTAACCCCGAAAATCCCGGAATTTTTACTGGAAAATTCCGGGATTTTCGGGATTGCTTTTTTTTTTCCATTGAACAATATTCAGCTGAAATTAAAAAATATATTTATAAACTTTCGCTTTTGGAAAAGAAAATCAATTGCTTTTCATGAAATTTATATATAATTGAAAATGAATGTTTATCTCAAGTATTTCTTAGATACATTTCTAAAGCTATTAAATCTTTTAATGTGTGAAAACTTTGGAATTGGAAACATAGAAGTAAGCCAGTCAGGAAAAAGGAAATCATTTGTTTATTTAGATTTCGCTGCGTGCGTGGATTCGAAGGTCATTTTCCAATTAGACTTTACTGATAAGCATCGCAAGTTTGTATCATAGTGATATCATGTGCTAACTTTTTTTTTTTTTTTTTTTTTTTTTTTGCTTTAAAGATGTCTTGTTTAGTAGATTATAGGGATGATAACAATAAGCCCATATGGAAATATAAATTTTTAAAAAATCTAATTTTTAAATTATAAGGATTTTTTTTTTTTTTTCGGGGAGGGGGGGGGGGATTTTGTATGAAATTTTCGTAAAGTTGATACCTTAAATCGTGCACTGATTATAATGAAAGTTTTGAACTTTTAGAGTAGTACAAGATTAAAAAACACAAAATATAAATAAACAAAATACCGAAGTAATTTTTTTCCCAATATTAACCCTTTGCACTCGAGGGCTCCGGAGCGGAGCCATTTAAAAGTTGTCTTCAAACTCGAGGTCTCCGCTACAGAGACAATGCAAATAATTTTGTGATACCATGCAATCTTGGCTTTTCTAGACAGGTATCACAAAATTATTTGCATTGTCTCCGTAGCGGAGCCCTCGAGTTTGAAGACAAATTTTAAATGGCTCCGCTCCGGAGCCCTCGAGTGCAAAGGGTAAAGTAGAATATGTATTTATTTATTCATATTTAAATAGCTGTTGTGATTATCATCTGATATATATGTAAAATTGCCTAAGTGGCAATATATTTTTTTTTAAATCTATTTTAAATTATATGAAGTAGAGTAGGACAAGATTATAAGAAATATATATATTTATCCATGTACTTTAAAAGCCCTCAATAGCCCTTGCCGCTGAATTTGCCCGATAATCGGAGATGTCTGCTTTTGTGAGGTAAAAATATACAAATATGTATGCCATGCGGATTAAAAAAGTATTTGCTAAATAGATGTTTCAGAATAGCTATTCGGGAATGTCCATTAACCTCCACAACGGATACTCCCGAATACCGGACATCTCAATTGAGATAACAATAATGCAGGGTTGCATTTTTTGCAAAAGAACTTCTTGATTAAAGAATGGGCATACTGGGCCGTGCCCCGCCCCCCTACGATTTCAGTGCCCACAAATTTGATGTTCAATATTTGTAAAGCTTATATTTTAAATCTGTTTCGAAATTGTATTGATTATAATCAATATTTTGAACTTTTAAAGTAAAATAAGATTAAAAATAAAACAATTTAAAAATCTAATATTTAGATAAATATTTTTTGTTTTAATCTTGTTCTACTCCTGAAGTTCAAAATATTGATTATAATCAGTAAAATGTCGTAAAAGATTTAAATTATCAGCTTAACAAAAATTGCGTACCAAAATTGGGAGCACCAAAAAAATCAGGTTGTAGGGGGGAGGGGGGGGGGGCAGGACCCCTGCCAAATATTTCTCCAGGATTCAACGTGGTCAAACATGGCTACGTATGATGCTTACAAAAAAAAATGGATGCTATTAAGACGTTTGAAGTGTCTGAAATTCAGACACGAAAAGTGTCTGAAAAAATTCCGACATTTTAAAATGTCTGAAAACTGAACACTCCGTTTCAGACACTTAAGTGTTTGAATTTCAGACATTTTAATTTACAGTGCAGGAGACACTTTGGGATAGCCTCATAAAATTTTTCAGCCTCATACGTACCGTAGATTTTGCTAGCCATCACACACAGACAGAGCGAAACCTTCTCTTATTGGTATAGATTTTGTTTTCTGCTTTATTGATTTCAGATGAAATTATATGATGAAATCAGAGAAATGTCTAGTACAGCGGCACCCTTACACATCGAGGAAAGAAAAATTCTAAAAGACGCATTTTTCATTAAATATTCATAAAAAGTTCGTTTAAAAAGTTTAAATCAAGTTTCTTAAAATGTGCTTATATTTCAAGACAAAAAACTTAAATTATACGTACAATGCCGGTTTGTCCAGATTCAGCTAATAAGAGTAACAAAATGCAAATAGGAAATAATTATAAATATATATTTGCACTAGAGAAAAAAAAAAATTAATGCATCTACGATATTTTATGTACCTTTATTTCATTCTTTCTTCAAGCTTTTTTTTTTATTTTAATGAATCCAAATATAATTATTCTTCAAGTGTAAAAATCATTCATGCAGTAAATTAATTCACACAAAAAGGATCATCATTTTACGGAAATAGCTACTAACTGCTATTTTTTTTTATGTTAATTTAATCTACGCAAACAACTTCCTATGTGTATGATTAAATAAATACATATTCAGTAAATAAACTATACTGATTATGAAAAATTTATGAGTTTACTAGAGTGCTCGTTCAGTGACATTTTTCTGAAGGAAATGAAATACTACTGTTGTTAAATAGATTCGCAAGTTTATTTTAAAAGACTGGGAAGCTTTAATAAATTTTACCGGAAGTTCGATGTACGAAAAACATGTGCTTTTTTAAAGGCATTTTAAGTGACAGGGCAGCTTATTGCTTCCAATCACCGGAAAAAGTTCGTGTGATTTATGATTTGATTTATATCCATATGATTCCGTATTCCCGTGTATACTGAGGAGATGCTAATTCATTTCCAATTAATTTCTACAAATTTTTACGTCAACTTCAATGATTTATTAAATACAACGCGAAACTTTCTGACTCATTTTTAAATGTAAAAGCATGAAACTTTGTAATCGAACAGTTTTTCTTATTTTTCGATAAATGAATTACATACGTATTGAGCATTGAGTATAACTTTACCAATTAGTATGATTGTGTTAAAATAATAGCAAATGAATTACAACTTGAGTTACAAGCGATTGCTGTCTCAGATGTTTTCTAGCGCTGTCGCATTCGGAAATTCGGTTCAAATAGCCAACTTTGACAGCCTTTTCTGAACAAAAAATGGAAAAGTCTGTTCGATCACATAATTTTTGAATAAGAGAAAATGCTGATCGCATGAGTTGGCGAACAAATATTAATTAAAAAATGTGTTAGAAAGTCGGCTGCTTGGATTTGAGAACAACCTTGTGTACAATAGATGTATGTATCATGATGTATGATGCAATTGAAGATGTATGAAAGTTAGCATGCAAATAAAGAAGAAATGCATATACAGTAAACTCTGTCTAAGGCGGAATCGGTCGGGACCGAGAAAATTTTCCGTAGTAGACAATATTCCGCCTTAGACAAATTTAACTCTATATCTATGGATTTGCAGGGACTTGAAAATCTTTCCGAGTTAGACAGATTTCCGTCTTACACAGAGTCCGCCTTACAGAGAGTTTACTGTAATTATCGAGTATTGAGATTGAAGATAATTTTAAAATGTAAAATATTTATAAATCTCAATCATTCTGGTGCACAAATCAAATATGCCAATAAGATAATTTTTTTATTGTATTGGAAATTGAGCTTGAAAGTATAGGAAAAACTGTACTATTGTTGCACCATAGGGTGCGTAGAGGTACTTACTTTTTTACAACCATCTTTTCCGACTAACAATCTTTGCCTTAATTAAGTGCATAATTCTGCGATTAAATAAGGCGAAGATTACTATTCGAGGATAGTGGTTTTAAAAAGCTAGTACCTCGAAGCACCCCGTGCACTGTGGAGGAGTATTCATTCCTGTTTCATTTCTGAATGAAAATTCATCTCAAATAAAAATTTACCTCCTTCAACTTTTGCATCCACCTAATAGATTAATTGTCAGTTGAATATTCTTCATTAGTCTTCATTACTTTCATTTGTCGAAAAGAGGCTTGACAATAACTACTACAGAGGTAAAAAACTTTTCACTATCACGCGCGCATTTTGAATTTAATAATCATATTCATAGGCGTAAGCGCCCTCGCGCATGCACGTTCACACACATTTATTCATATGAACTTGTGTGAGATGCACATATTACATATGAATTATTTCTTATAAATAGACGTATATTTATGCGAACTGTCTTGTGCAGCGAATTTACATGCGCAATCAGCAGTAGCACCATCTTTTCAAAAATATTGGGTGGGCTCAAACATTTTTGAGTAAATACATGTATTTTTTTTCCCTTAGTGTGTATGTTGGGGGGTGGGGGGTGGAGGAGCGAATATGACTAAAGATGACAATTCGAAATTAAATTACGTTTTTTCTGAGCAAAATTTTAAATTATTACAGGGTGTGTTCATAAAGTTTCAAGACTGGTCTGAGAATACAAAATTTACTAAACATTTTTGTACAGCGAACTAAAATTCTTCGAAATATGACCCTTGGGCATCAATACACCGCTGACAGCGTTTTTTCCATTATTCATAGGCTCCCTGGAAGCCTTCGCGCGCAAGGCTGTTGAGGGACCTCGTCGAAGCTGCCTGGATCGCTGAAATCGTGTCGAATCGTTTCTCTTTTAGGTTTTTCTTGATCCAGGGAAACAACAAATGTCGCTGGGAGCAAGTTCTGGGCTGTAGGGGGTCTTGCAGTAGTATTGACATGTTAAACTTAGCCGAAACGTCGGCGGCAGCTAGCGGCATTTGAGAGGGCGCATTGTCGTAGTGAACAATCCAATCGTTTCTGATCTCTGGGCGGACGCGCCGGACTCGAATGGTGGTGCATTCTAGTGTAATACAGACCTGACCAGGCGCGTCCGCTCAGAAATCAGAGACGATTGCATTGTTCACCACGACAATGCGTCCTCTCACACGTCGCTCGCCGCCGCCGAAGTTTTGTTTAAGTTTAACGTGGCAATCGTGCCACAAGGCCCACTACAGCTCCGATCTCGCTCCCAGCGACGTTTTTTTGTTCCCCCGGTTCAAGAAAGACCTGAAAGGGAAGCAATTCGACACGTTTTCTATGATCCACGATTCCAGCTTCGACGAGGCCCTTTAACAGTCTTGCGCGCGAAGACTTCCAGGGAACCTATGAATAACGGAAAAAACGCTGGTAGCGGTGTGTTGATGCCCAAGGGTCATATTTCGAAGAATTTTAGTTCGCTGCACAAAAATGTTTGATCAATTTTGTATTCTCAGAGCAGTCTTGAAACTTTGTGAACACACCATGTACAATTTAATTTTAATTTTATAAAAAAAATATTAAATTATATTCTTATAAGTTCTTCCTTACAGATACATAATATTTATTTTAAATAACATTGGGATTGCTAACTATTGAAAGTGCAAAAAAAAACGAAATGTCAAGAAAAGCATACATTTTAGTCACCTAAGTACTTTGCCAATTAAAGACATCAAAGCAGATGACAAAATATGCAGGAAATTTGTTTTGCTGAGAAATTTAATTATATATCTATATATCCGTTGAAGAGGTTTTCAGTGCTATTGTAAGTCTAATTAGTGTCCTTACTATTTTTTAAACAAAATTATTTTGAGAACGTTGATAAAATCAAATTTCACTTTAGCAATTAAATACATAAAAAAAAAAAAAAAATTGCGAATTAATTCAATTGAAATTGGGTGGGCGGAGAGATCAACTTATTGAGTGGTCTTGCGCCCGTGGGCCCATATAAGTTGGCGTCACTGACAATCAGTATATAATCCCATGAATGAAACTATGCAAAAATAACAAAGATTTTGCTAAAATATCAGACACACAAATAATCTAACTAATGTCACAAAGTAGTGCCTTTTTCTGTGCAAATGAAACTTTCAAAATTTCGTCCGAAGAAAATTTTATTTTAAGAAAAACTACATCTTTCTATTTTCTGTGTTTTTCTATCAAAACTGGTTTTTTATACCCATGAGTGCAAAATATGTACAGTACAATGTATACAATGTACATGCATACATATGTATAGATTGTACATTAATAGAAGCTCATGGGCGCAAGAAAGAGTGTTGGTGGACGCAAGTGTGCTCGTGGACGCTTCGTTGACCTCTGATGTATTTGCATGCATTGAAATTTGTTGTATGCAAGATTAATATAAAATTTAAACAAAAAAGACATTTAAAATCAGACATTTAATAAATTGAAACAAAAAAGACATTTAAAATCAGACATTTAATAAATTGAAAAACACATTAATATAAAATAAATTGCTGTAGACATTTCAAGCTTTATACAAGCTTCTCATCAGTACAAATTTCAATCGAAAACCAAAGCTATTGTTTGTTAAGACAGATGTAGGTATTAAGATGTATATATGTTAATGAAGAAAAGATGTATGATAAAAGCAGAAGGAAAAAGAGCAGAGATAAGGTACGTTGTAACCAAATTCCATATAGTGATTTTATGTGAAATTTCTGTCTTTTAACAGGATCTTTCTATTTTGAGTGCAATTTGTAAATTTTCCTGTAATAAACGGAGCATTTTTTAAAAATCCTTACTCGTGAATGATAAAAATGGAAATGCTCCTTTCGACAGCGTTGAATTCAGGGGGTGGCGCGGGGGAGGACACCCCCCTCGGGAGCAATTAGATGCCACCCCCCCCCCCCCGAAGATTTGAGATTTTGTGTTTTCAATGTTCCGAAAATGCAATTTCCTCCCCGGAACTCTATAATATCCCCCCCACCCCCAGGAGCCACAGAAATCCTTCCTGGAGAAAAGTGTCTGAATTCACCGCCTTCCGAGACAGAGAAAAAGAAATGTTCCTGTTCAAATGAGCGAAAACGGAAAAAGTCCAGTTAAATTATTGTAATTGATGTTTTGTTCTATAACCAAGTCGGCAGATTTGGATGTGGCCAATTGGTATAGGGGACTGTACTTACAGTCATGGAAAAAAAAAGTAATCACCCCCTACTAACTCTGCAACTAATTATAATAGAAGAAAGTTACTGGTACCAAACGATTGAAATAAAGCCTTCTTTTAAATGATGCATATAAAATTTGCTTAGGGGGCCATTTGCAAATAAAAACCTGAGCAAACTTTTTTTTTATGGCAACACCCAATTTTGACAACATAGTTTTAATCTCCGGTTCAAACAATGCCTGGAAACGAAATTTCAAGTCATTTGGATGTCCTGCTTTATGTGAATTTTCAATTTCAAATTTTTCTTCTAAATAGTTTTCCAATTATTAAAAAACGTCAAAATGATTGTTTGAGAAAATGTGCAGAAAGGCATAATTTGAAAAAAAAAATATATATATATATATTTTACTGATTTTATTGGAACATTTAGACAATAGTCGAAACACATTAAGCGAGTAAAATGGTCATATTGGCAAGAAATAATACATTAATAGAAGAATAAAAGTGACACAGTCAATCTGTAGCTTTTCAACAATCGAACACCGAACTTCAATTTGGATATATCATCTAAAATATGCTCATTTTAAAATAATTAATTTCTTTTAAACTAATTGTACAAATTGCATGAAAATTTGCTTCCAGGCATAATTTGAACTGAAGATTTAAAATATGTTGTCAAAATTGGGTGTTGCCATTGAAAAAAATAAAGTTCGTTCAAATAGCCCCCTAAGTCAATTTCATATAAAAAATTTAAAGTAGACTTTATTTCCAATCGCTTGGTACTAGTAACTTTCTTGTACAATAATTTGTTACAGAGTTAGTAGGGGGTGTTTAACTTTTTTTTTTTTCAACGACTGTACATTCACTTTCTAATGAGGCGTACCGAGGTTCGAATTCGGAGGAATGCAAGGCGATAAGTATACGGTTACGATAATGTTAAATATAAATACTTGCTCCGTGTAAGTATACATCAGAATATATAATTATTATTTAGAATTTTTTTTAATACATTGCACTATTGCTCACATTTATTTCTAAAAAACAGAAATTTCCCGTCTTGAACAGTTGAAAAATTTCTATTTTGAAAACGGGGGTATACCAAACGGAACTTTGGTGAAAAAGCGGAGATTTGGCGGAAACTTTTCTGCCAGAACCTTTTTATCTTTCATCACTTTTTTTTTTCTTTCACAGTATTCAGTATGAAGATAATTAAAAATATATATTTATTAGTCTTATCCAATTTGGAGAGCAAATAAAATCAGTTTAAGTTAATATAATAATTTAATAAAAACTGCCTTATTAATTATTTTTTACTTATTTATTTATTCCTCCACGTTACTGAAATGCGTGAATGTATTCAGCTTTCATGTGATCATACTCTTTTCTTTAGTATAAAATACCGAAAGAAGATTAATATCCACCTTCAGAAGTACATCACTAAACCTAACTTGCATTGAACAAAAAAAGGTATTAATATTCAAAATGAACATCCCTTCGACCGAGATCAGACTTAATTAAATTTCATGTCAATCAATGTTCGAGATAATGGATTTTTTGCTCCAGTAATTGAATCTGTAATTAATTTCTTTATTATAGTACTAAAACTTCGAAATATTTTTCAAGATTTATTTCACTTTAAAGTTCTTTTAATATCAGTTTGCTATAAATTGTGTTTCATATTAAAAACTGACATCTTTAAATTTTTGTAGGGTGATTGATTGTTAAGAGCTTATATGTAGGATAAAGCTTTTTATTTCGCAAATTCTTGATCTCATATGACTGTAATGAGTAATGGTTAGTTTGTTGATTGGTTTGGTGCGCTATAGTGATGCTTTTGCACGTGTTAAAAAAGAAATCACGTCCAATGGAGTGTAAAAAGTAACAGCAGTAGATAAATTATTTATATATGCATACCTTAATACTTTATGCTTTATTTTCTTATAAGATAGCAATGAAACTAAAATATACAAAATTAATAATGACACAAAATAAACTAAAAACTTACGAAATTCATCTATTATGTTATGTTATCCACGAGAAATTGAAAAAAAAAATGCATTTACTCTAAATCTGTAAAAGTCAAATTAACTGAAGGTAAAGAGGCAAAGCTTTGTAATTTTAAAATTTATAGTTTTGATATATTTTGATTTTACATAATCTTCTTAAAATTTAAAATTAAAATTCTATATTATTAGTAGCCTAGAGAGTTTTTGTCTTTCCATACGTAACTTATTTTTGCCATAAAATCCTTTGCCTTAGTAGGACTTAGTAGGACATCCTTATCCTTCGGCTGAGTAGCCTATTGTAAACATAGCATGTACAATGAATTTCACATGTAAATGATATGAAATTTTAACACATTTTTTAATGAAATTTATAAATTTCGGCATGATACTATTTTGTTTTGATGCAAATGAAATCTTTACCCATTTCATTACGCAAATTTTTACTTATTTTATTCTGCGTTTTAATAATAATAATCATAAATATATTCCCATATTTCTTTTTCTTATGCAACTGGATAACAGGTTCATTACTTTCAAAATTTCTCGTCAGTGTGACAGATACAAACGATACTTCTAATTTCGACGAATAATATATTTTGAATAGAAATAAAATATTTTATGTTATTGGTAGATTAAATTTGTACAGTGTAAAATATAGAAGTCTATGCCAAGTTTGGCGATAAATCGCTCTCTTCTGGTACCCTAATCGTTTCTTTCGGCCGGTCTAGGATCCCAATGACTCACGCAAAACTGAACGCAAAGAAGGTACCCTTCGAAACAGCGCATGCCGGGAACTCTGTTGACCAGCTGAGCACCCCAACGAGAAAAATAACTCCTCGATCCCCTCACATATCGTCTGAGCCAATCAGATGGCGAGCGGGCCTCGCTCTCGCGGTAGCTAACAGTTGTCTGGGTGGTTTTCGAAAGAAATCTCATGAGTTGTGTTTGTTGACAGTTGGTTATAGTGGTGTTTGTTGTGTTCAAGTGCAAAAAAGTTCAGAGAACTCATATGGATTACAGCATAGGAACCTTTTTGCCTATATATATATGATTTAAAAGTATCTATGGAATACTGAACTGGAAGAAACAGCAAAAGTTTCGGTGAGTATTGTATTGTAAAAAAAAAAAAAGAAAGAAACACGTTAAAAATTTTGTATAACAAAGCATTTACAATCTTGTCATTTATACTGATCAGTGTTCATTAAATGACATAAAATCGACATGAATCAGTACAGTGAATAATACATACTTTCCATAAGTTTAAAAAAAAATATTTTAAAGGAATAAACACCGGGAAAAATATTTTGCTATGATATATAGGGGTTTTCATGCAATCTGTTTGAAATAAGTTTGTTGAATTATTCAATTATGAACTTTTAAATATAATTTTCTCCGTTGCATGGGGTTCAGAAATTTTTATGTTACTTAAACATAAATTTACCACGATCGACTTCTCTGGTAATCAATCGTTTAAATACAAACACAGACAGCGGCTTGTCATATGACAGTATTTTTATATTTGAACTGAGTCGTAACTTAGACCTACATGATGTTTCTCTTAAAATATATTTAGATTCTAAGAAAACCTTATTAAATCTTGAAATTTGGATGAGAATTTTTGAAATAGCAAAAATTCAATTATTTATATGTAATTTTTTGATTGATTTTCGTTAAAGAAATTTATCTATGCGTTGTAAAAGTAGTAGATAGTTGTTTTTAATCAAATATAAAAAAATGGAGAGTACTAGTCAAAGTAAAAAGTTATTTCCAAATAAATAATTATTAATAATAAATCTAAATGCAATAATTATTAAAATATATACATTTTATTACGAAAAAAAATTCAATGCTTTAATGTTAAAAATTACCGGTTTTTGAACGTTACATTCAGAGATTATTTTTAAAAAGTAGCTCTTGTTTTCGGCTGTCAGCATATGAACAGTAATTAATCATGACCTGTATTATATATTAAAATGCTGTCAGATTTTCAAGATTTTTTTAAAAGTTTACACGTGAATATTAGACAATGTTTATTGGTTAAAATTTTTCCCTTTTATGAAAATTTTAAATCATTTATAACAGTCAGACAGGATATTATTTATTTTACTCATTCTTGAACAAAGATATTGTTCAATAGATTTATTAAATGTATTTAATCATTATGTTAATAACGTTAGCATAGATTAAATATTAATAAAATACTAAATGTATTAATTGATAAGTATTAGTTTATTTATTCTTTAATCTTATTGTTCAAAGAAACATTTTCAATATTGAACAAAGTTTATCGGTTAAAACTTTTCTAGTCTAGAAAAGTATAAAATCATTTATCAAAGTCAAATCGAACATAATTTAACAAAGATATTATTCAATAGATTTATTAAATTTAATATTAATATTAAAAATAATTATTATTATTATTCGGAAATTTTTGTTATGCGAACTTGTAAGTTATTTTTAGATTTCAAAGGTAAATATAAGGTAAATATTTCAAATTATCTATTTGAAATTATATGAATTATAAATTAAGTTTTAAGACAAGATTCAAACATTATAAATTTTTAATTTGGAGCAACAACTTATTAAATGAAGTAATTATAAATGAAGATTTAAGACAAGATCCAAACATTTATAAATGAAGTTTTTAATAAATAAGATTCAAATATTTTAAATTTGGAAAAAAGATTAATATGAACAGGAAGTTGAATGTATAATACATTGGGAAATAGAAATATTTGACATATATAATCAAACTCTTTGTAACTAAAACATTTTAACAAATGAAAAATGACCAGAAAAAAACGAAATTGATAGTACCATTAAACCCATTATCCAAAATGCAGTACATCAAAGTGGAAAATATATAAATTCAATAAGAGAAATTACAAAAGGAATGCCAAAATGAGAACGAGACATGAATAAAAATGAAGCTTATGATGTGAATATATATACATACAAATGAATTAAATATGTATTAATAAAATAATTAATATTTAATTACATTAGTTTATTTATTTATAGATTAAATTCATTGTTCAATTGATTATAGATTTTATTATTCAAAGGTTTTCTTTTTTTCAATATTGAAAAATATTTATCGGTTAACATTTTACTCTTTTGGGAAAATCTAAAGCAAATATCACAAACATTAATTTAAAAAGCGATAAATTAAATGGACATAATTTAAGTTATTCCCATAACTGGAATTCCTTTCAAAGGAAATTGAAAGATTAGATTATGTAAATTAGACAAATAAAGAACGTTATTTCATTTTTAAATTATATTAAGTGAAATTGTATGTTTAATATATTATCTGCATTTTAATAATACTTGAGTTGTTTGTTGTTATTACATAGTTGATAACCTCCCGCTTGTATTGTTATTATTATAATTTTAAGCAAAATATCACACATAAAAATCAATTATAGACCATTATAGAACCAGAAAAATTATTTAATGTAGTTATTTAATAATGTGTCTTGTTTCTATGTGGTATTTTCATTTATTAAGAAAAATTTCGGAAGCAAAGTGTACTTATTTTAATAAAAAAAAACCAGAAGCAGGTTGACAACTATGCCATTATATTTTTAACCCAATTGAAGAACTGTAGTTCATTTTTAGACCATTTAATTTTAATACTTAAATGTCATATTGGAACCAGAATTTTTGAATGAAAATTTCCTTTTATTAAGTGCGCGAAGAAAACTTTTTGCTTATTATCAAACAAATTTGTTTGTTTAAAAAAAAAAAAAAAAAAAAAGTATCTGGTGTCATTCAACCATTTCAGCACTTTACTAATTTAGCTTTTCAGCAAATATTTTATCCCTGAAAATGTTAATATACATATGTAAACATGGCCATGGCGTTTTTTTTTTTTTTTTTTTTTAAAGTTACACATGATTTTACAATTAGTTTATATCAGATTAATTAAAGAAACTGAGTGCCTATTAAAGAAATTCTTGAAATTATTATTATTTTAGACTATTTTAACAATGAAACCTGCATTTGAATCGAAATAAAATTAATCTATCAAAAATGCCATGTTTTCTGTAGCTGATGTTTAAAGTTGTAGTTGTAGTATAGCTTAATTTGTTATCTTCATTTACATAAGGAATAAAGTTATATCCTCTGAACAACTTGCCATACATTTATTTTAAAAAATTCCTCTAGCGAAACAAACAATAAATAAAATGATAAATAAATTTTTTCTATTAACCACCATAAAACGAACTCTGGAAATAACTATAAACTTATTGTAGGTTTTTTTCATAAATTATTTAAAAGAATAATACTACTCTTTATATAAAAAAAAAATTCTGAAATCTTAACATACTAGTTAATTTTCTTTACCACCAGTGCCTGATTCATGGCGGGGCACGGGTCCAGGGTCCCCCAAATGCTACTGAAAAAAAATTGAATTATTGTCCAAAATTTAATGTAGTTTTGTTTTTACTGTTCAAAAACAAAATTAATGTGAAAAAATATGTTTATAATTTGATAAGAAATTAGATTCCTTAAAGAATTTCCTTTCCTTTTCTTTTTTCTGTATTTCATAATTTAAGTTGTGTCTGTAGTCTAAAAACTGATTCGTTGTTAGAGTTTGAATTTAATTTTATTCATTAAATTTTTTCAACTCATTGATGATAAATAGTAGACTAAATAATTAATTTTCAATGATGCAGTAATTTTATTGTATCGTACATATATATTCCCTTTGCCCCTACACATCTCTTTTATGCTTGTATAAACTTAGTTTTTATTCAGTGAATGCTTGTATTAGAAAGGAAAAGATATTTGATTAATAAGATATGCTATATGCTAATGCTTTAAACATTATAGCTTGATACTACGGAAAATTTATTATTACTGGTTTCTTATTTTATAATTCCAGATATATGGACATGCATAGAAAAAAGTAATCAGCACTATGCAATTTATTATAAAACATCTATTCAATTAAAATTTCATAAATATGAAATAATTATTTAAAAGTAAATTAATGATTAATAAAGCTACAGCTCTGCTTCTTCTTTATCGATCGATGCCGGATTATAGAATGAGCCGAACCGTAAAATGGCGGATTAAAAAGCTTCAACTATATTATAAAAACAATATTGATAATCCCCTTCCTCCCTACCCCGCTCCGCTCGATAGAGTAAGAAATATTTCTTTTTCCTTTTTTCTAAAATGTTTGTCATTATTTTTATTCTAATTTTGGATCTTTATTTACTGACTCTGATTGATTTTTGCTGGAAGATTTTTTTAAATGTGTACATGATCAAAAAAGTTGGTTTATTTATCAGATTTTATTGTCTATATCAATTATATCAAGCCAAGTCCATGGAGGCTGTTCTCACACTTTCTCGCATAAATGAGTTTTAACTCGGATAGTACATAACCTCAACTATTGAATTAAGTATTTTTATGTTTATCCAATATTTATCTATCGTAATACAGAAGCATTGATATCCTGAAACATCTTCATGTTTAAGAGAATTTTCATATCTTACTGTTTCACCCGCAATAGCTTTTTTTAGGTGCGTTCCAAATTATATAAATACGTAGCACCTATAGTCGTCGTTCGGTCAGTCTGTCTGTGAGTACGTCCGTCCGCATATAACAGAGCAAAAACTACCCAACCGAATGGTCTGAAATTTTAAATATACAATAGACCGAGAGCCGGCAGAACAGACAATCACCTCATCGAGTTCATGGATGAAATTCTAGGATTAGTTAAATCTCGATTTGCATATTAAAGCACAATCAGTCTGCCAAGTCCTATCTTGGTGGAAAACACCTGAAAACCCGATTTTAGCGGCTGACTCGTAGATTTACCATTGTGTTTTCCTGCTCCCATTCCTCCATGTTTTCATACCTTTGGGTGCAGGAAAAAACAATGTTAAACCTACTATAGTCAACCACTAAAATCGGGTTTTCTGGTGTTTTCCACCAAGATAGGACTTGGCAAACAGATTGCGTTTTAATATGCGAATCGAGATATAACTAATCATAGAATTTCATCTGTGAACTCGATGAGGTCATTGTCTGTGCTGCCGGCTCCTGGTCTAAAATTCTTGTAAAATTTTGTCGAGTCATTAAAAATTTTATGAAAATCGGATGTATAGCTTAATTACAGGGACAGTGAAAAGTTTTCCGTTAAATTACGGCCAATGGAAAAAAAAATTATTTCAAGTGCATTTTAATGATGTTGCAGCCTTTCGAACAAAATTAAATTGATATGCACTTATGAAATGCACTGAAATATACATTCAGTACAATATGCGGTGCAAAAAATATTTATAAAACTAGTTATAGTACGAACGCACCTCATTTGCAGATTTGACGTGCAATTTCCAACTCGTTGAATATGTCGATCCACCCATTTGATGCGAGTGTGACATGAATGTCTCACCTGCAATAGCCTTTGTGTGTGTGTGTGTTCAAAACTATGTTTCAGAAAATGGATGTTGATATATATTACGATAGATAAATGTAGGGTAAACATAAAAATACTTAACAGTTTAGGCCAGTGGCGCCAACTTATATGGGCTCATGGGGCCCGAGCCCACCCAATAATTTGCTTTTAGACTACCTGATTTCAATATTCTATTATTACTTGTTTATTTTTCAATCCCTGTAGAAATAATTCTTCTATTGAAAGTCATTTTGTTTGAAGTATGGATAGCAGTAACAGGTATACAGGACCATAACTCAACCCATTTAAACCTAACTCAAATAATCTAGTTTAAATATTACTGTCTCTATATAATTGATATGTTACAATGTTTAGATGTGCTTTGCAAAGAAATCCTCTCTGAATGCATTCAGACTCATCCTTTTTAATCCTTTTTATCTGTTATAGTCTAACTATAGTCTAAATTAGTAAGTAAATGCATTCAAACGAAGCAATGATAGGTTGTTTTCAAATAGAGATTGGTTAATTTCTGTCACATTTGCGAATTCATTTTTCATCCTAAAAGCACGAAAATCGCAGGTATTCAGAAACCAAGAAATCAAATAGGGTTTTCGATTTTTATTTATTTATTTATTTATTTATTTATTTATTTATTTATTTATTTATTTTTTTGTATAAGATTAAACGATTTTTCAGAAAATGCTTGTAAAAGACTTTTAAACTGATCTTTGATATGCGCCATTTTTTAGTCCTTTGAATTTTAATTTGCAGTCATATTCATAGTATAATAGTAAATATTAGGGTCCATAAAATGAAGACCTCATATGGAAATATAATTTAATAAAATCAAAACTTTATATTCTATTTTTTTTTAAATATATAACTTTTCACTGTCATAACTTTTCCATCCATCTCCTTATCTTCAAAGAAAACAAAATGCCCATGCCATTTTACCCTAAAATGTTGAGCCCACCCAATATTTTTCAAAAGTTGGCGCCACTGGTTTAGGCTATGTACCGGTTAAGTACCATTTAAATACAAAATTATTTATGTGTAAAACTGTCAGACAAGTCCTCACACTCATAAATGGATTTAGCAATCAATTTGATATTCTTCAGAAATGAAGATCTCGATTACTGTTTTTCTCTATTTTTAAAATATTTATACATTAAAAAACTATGGAAATGTTATGAGCGCTTCATACTTTTAAAAAAAGAAAATGCAAACAGATAAAAAGATATAAAAGAAATGCCTTAAAAAAGCTGCCTTAAAAAGAAAGAAAAACACTGTTTCTGAATTTGTACTAACGCTTTTGGCCATCTTAATACAAAAGACAATTATTGACAGGGGTGCAAAAAGCCCGGATTATTTTTCGTGTTTTATTGGGATTTTTTCAGATTTTATTGTGTTTTTCAGATTTTATTGGTTTTATCTTTTTTAAGAGGCGAGATCAGGAGAAGTCCCTTATTTTTAGAAAGTATGCATTAATTTAAGAAATCTTGTATGTTTATTATTAATTTAATTTACATTCAAGTAATTTGAATTTAAATAATGCAAATAAATCAGTGTAAAAACGTTTTACTTCTGACATCATATAATATTATAAAGTAACCACATATTTAAAAGTTACTTTAGTAGATTACTTTTTATCTGTATTCCGCACTAAGAACACATTAAGAAAAAAAAAAAAAAAGGCACTGACTAGGTACCCTTTTGTAATCAGTGGTCATAGGGTCAAGAAGTATCATCAGAACCATAGGCGTAACCAGGGGCGGTGCCCTGGGTGCCTGGGCACCCCCCCCCCCCCCCCGCCTCGAGCACAATTATTTTAAAAAATCGAAATCTACAAACGAAAAAAGAAGTGAAAGCAGAGTTCAATTTGTTTAGCAAATTAGCTTAATTCAGAAAACTAACAGCCTAAACTTTGAACTGAACTGTGATTTAAAAAAAAAAATTCACGTTCTTTTTTTAAAATTGTGTTCTTTATCTTTTTTAAAACTAGAATATTTACAAGAATCTGTATTAGTCATTGTAAAGCAAGAAGGAGGTTTTATAATCTCACTTTGGCATCTTTTTTTGTGGGAGATTTTTTTTAACGCCGTTTTTCCTATTGCATGTTTCTGCAATTTCATGAGAAATTAATCTGCAATTTCATGAGAAGTTCTTGACGAGGATAGAAACATAAATTATTTGTCTATTTTATTTCGCAGTCTAAAGTCTAGAAAGAAGCAAAAAAATTTGAAAGGGAATGCAGATGTGAAACAGTAATTGCAAAATGCGATTAGCCGGGGGGAAAGGTGGGGGTGCACAGACGCTGCCTCCTTTGAAAATGAGAAATAAAAGCACAGAAAATTAAAATTAATCTGGAGTTGGTTGGTTGGTTGAATTTCGTGTTTCGCGACCATATTTTGACATTCGTAAAAGGAATGTGGTTGCAGTCTTTCAAGTCAATATAGGAATTTTTTTCCCCTGAAAATTTTTATGCGATTTTTGGAGTTTATTCTCGTTTCGCGGAGTTTTTTTTTTAACTAGAAAAAGGGCCCGGTTTCAATCTTTAACCCAGTGCAGTAAATTTTGACGAAATTCGCGATTTAATCTGCGATCATTTCATGATATTTATAATTTTCCCCGTAATCATTTGACGATATTCAAGTCTTTCTACGCGATTTTCTGTCTAAACCCGTTCTTTTCATCACTAACTTTTGACAAAATTCGTGTTTTTCACCGCGATCCTTTGACGAAATTCGCATTTTTACCGCTATATTTTGACGAAATTGGGATTTCTTTAGCACGATCCTTCGATGAAATTCGTGATTTCTTTACACGATCTTTTGACGAAATTCGCTTTTTCTTTCCGCGATCTTTTGACGAAATTTGTTTTTTTTCTTTTTTTTTTTTTTGGCGACCTATTCACGAAACTGATTTTTTGTACAGGGGTCATTTGTCGAAATTCGTGATAGTTTTGCGCGACCGATAGGAAAAATTCTCGATATCTTTCTGTACCAATTATTAAAATCCTCTACTCTTTTCCGCGACTTTTTGACGAAATTTGTAACATTTTCTCGTCAATCATTTATCGAAATTCGTGATTTTTTTTACGCAATCTTTGACGAAATTCGCGATTTCTTTCTGCACTCTTTTATCGAAATTCACGATATTTTTCACGATCGTTTGAAAAAATTCTCAAATTTTTCCGGGACCGAGTCGCGAATTGATTTTGAAAAGTTCCACAAAAAATAAATAAATAAATAAATAAAAATCGCGGACTTCAAAAAAATTTTAAATACTCACTGAAGAATCCAGATCTGTGAAAGAATTTGGAGGGCGGAAATACTGCATAGCATTTTTTATTATGCGGGATTTTCCTTTTCTGTGCACAAATCGCTCTATCCCGCACGTTATTTCAAACCCTGCTCCTGAAAGAAAACTTCATTACTAGTGGAGTTTTGCTGGTTATTTTTTTTCAAGGAACATAGAATTAAAGAAATCTATGATTTGGGGGGGGGGGGGGGGAGGCTGTCTTCGGCAACACATCCCCGACCAAGCTACGACCACTTCCTTCTCAAAACAAACGAATCCTGAATTATCGCGATTTTTCTTTATTTAGAGCCAAATTAAATTTTCAGCTTTTTTATCAGAACTGATTTGACATTCTTCCAATTTGAATTTAATCACGGCAATTGCAAAAATTTCCGGAGAATTTTCTCTGTTTCAAAAAAAGTCAAAAAATCGCATTAAAAATTCGGAAAAGATTAAAAAACAGCAGAGAACGAAATTAACTAATTGGGTAAAATATTTAAACCAGATTCTTTTAGGAACGCGAAAAAAAAGCCCTCTAAAAATAACATTAAAAAATTGATACAAATTGAAAAATCGCTGCAAGAATCTTGAAAAAAATTTATTGAAAAGAAGATAAAGCTTACTGGATAAAATATATAAATCGGATTCTTTTTTACTAATTTGAAAAAATTCGCATAAAAAATTAATTGAAAAATTCCAGAAATTGTCTTCGATATGCATGACTTCAGGCAAACAGGTACTTTCCTGTCAAATTTTGCGGCTATGAGGACTGCATTGTTTTTTCAGAGTTCAGCGCGCGCGCGTATATACACACCCAGAGACAGACAATTATTACAGTCGCATCATAATATATTTTTTATCATCTTGACAAAATTTAGTACGTATACAGTAGACGCTCGATTTTGCGAACCTCTTTTTTACGAATTCTTTGTTTGTACGAACACGAACTGATGTACTGGTCCCGACCAGCATCCCATTGACTAATGTTATTCCCATTTACGAACTTTCGATTTTACGACCACATTATATGAGTCCACTCGAATTCGTAAAATCGACCGTCTGCTGTATTATCATGACCTGCTTTACCTAATACATTGGACACATTCTGAGGTAAAAACATAATTTATTAATGAATATCGTAATTATTTATAATATTATAATAATTATTTATATGCAATTTCCTCCAAAATTTCTTGGATCTCCCCGGTGATCCCTAAGAAGTCATGGAGTCACATTCTGAAAAATTTTCGTGGGTATGTACTGGTGTACAGCATGTATTATCTGAGATATATCAACCGGCAAAATTTCATTTACAAGACTTTGACATAGGTAATGTTAGGTCTCATGGAATGCCCTTGTGCCTATAGAAGTTTCCAGCATGATTAAAGGCCTTTTTAAATCTTTTAAGAAGTTAGGGTGCCAAAAGGTTTTATACTTGTGACCACACTTAGTCACTGTCTTATTTCACTGCTGCAAGGAGATTTACATATCTTTTTTGTTTACCATTAGATTTAGTTTTGATGTTTTAAACTCCTTCTCACACCCCCTCACGCTAGCAAAAATCGCATTTGAGCCCTTTTAAAAAGAAATACCACTCAATTATGAATTCTAAGAGGAAAACCTGTCTAAAACGGAAATTCGACCGGTTTCATTGGGTTCCGATTTAGCAGGTTTTACTATGTAAGATATTGTTTGTATCCAACATATTCAGATTAAAATGTCTGGGCACCCCCTCGTTCAAAAGGCTGGTTACGCCTATGAGAACACCTTTTTTCAGCAATGAATGAGGAGAAAGGGTTTTTCAAAACACTGAACCACATTATTTCATTTTGACCTGGTCACTTTAGTACAACCACATGATATAATAGGATAGTGTAACTCTTTAAACGTAAAGGTTAAAAAACTAATATAAAAGTTACTGAATATTAAATAATAATATCACGGTTTGTAAAAAACTCTTTTATCGGGTTTTTTACAGTGCGTTTTACCCCAGAAAACCCGGGTGGGTTTTTTGCAACAGTGATTATAGAAGCAGTAAATATAGAACCTAAATTATATTGTAACGGTCAAAAAATTTACGGTAAAAGAAAAAAGTGGTGGAAGATAGGGAGGCAATAAATGAATATCTACGCATTTCCTATTTAGGAAAATATTTAAGTTTAAATTTCTAAGGAAAGAGATCCTCATTTTACAAGATTCCTTAGAAATAAGAGCCTCAGAATTCCATAGGTATACCATGCCTATGCAGTAGCGGTTATAATAATAACAATAATAACTTTTCGTCTCTGATGTATTTTTATATTATGCTAATTTTTTAATAATACATTAATCTTTTTGTATAAAATGCTATATGTGTCTGCAGCTATATCATGGTTATTTTCTTTTGATTTGCGCTAAAAAGCATTCTGTAGGGATGCTAACTATTTATTCTAATTATGTTTATATTGTATATTATTTACTTTTCATTCGGTTTCATAATTACTATTCTGTATTTAAAAATTATTTGAAAATTACAAATTAAATGGGCATGGCGAAAATATTTGAAACTTTTTCACTTAAATACCGTGGAAAAAAAAAAAAAAAAAAAAATGAGGGAGAGTGAAATCGCGTTGAAATACGAATTCCTATCGTGATCTAGCTATCTTTTTAGGGGGAAAAAAATCACATTCCTTATTATCTTATCCTTTCTTTCGAATCAATGTCCTTTGGAAAAGATAAAATAGGAAGAAAAAATGTAATCTTCCAACTTTTTACCTTCGTCTGTTATTTTCTGCTTCTTTTATGTACAGAAAAATTGCAATTTAAATTTATATGAGACTGCTAAACTCAATAAAGAATGAAGTATTAAATTTATGAAATTAAAAGTTAAAAACCATAATTTTCATTTATTACACTGTCTTTACCTTACATGTCGCGTGCAAACTTCATCGAGCTTAACTTTTCAATAACATCAAAAATTATTTCAATAATATAACAAAAATATATTTTAACTTATATTTAAAAAAGAAAATAGAAATGAATTTTTACAATGTGGAAGGGGATTAATTGATAAATCGTTACTTTAATCAATTTTTAAATATAATAATACGTTGTTATAATGCTTTGATTTGTGGCGTAATTACACATTAAGAAATCAATTAGTAAAAAATACTAATAATATTGTAAATAATTAAAACTAGGCTTGCATGGAAAATTTCTTTTTTGTTTTTATCAGTCCAATTTTATATTAAAAATCACCTTTATGTTTCATAAATTTTTTACAATGCAGCAGAAGGGGTAGAAGATAAAAATAAAAACACACATTTATAAATCAATGTTAAAAATATCTTGCAATAAAAATACTTCTTGAAAAATAGTAAAAAACAAAAAAAAAAAGGGGGGGGGGGTTGAGGAGGAGGAGGTAAGGAAGGGATTATGAGAATAGAATACAAATGTTAAACAGTTAATAAGAACAAAACATATTTACGTAAATAGATGTAAGGTAATGGATAAATATACAAATACTAAACAGTGTTTTGCATAAAGCAAAGAAGTTAATGAATAATTAAAAAGTAATGAAATTAATACCGCGATAAGAAAGGGGGGGGGGGTCAAAACTATTGATGTTAGTTTGAAATGAAGTGTTACAGAATCAACTATAGTATTAAGAAAAGTAATTAATTTGTTATGCATAATTATACAATAACTGTCTATTTTTTAATTACTTAAATAACTATTGCACATTAAAATTCATCACCGCCCTTCCTCCTTACTTTACCATCTACACTCCCATCCGCTGAATTTTATTATTATTAATATGAATTTTTATTTCCTTTTTATGTTTATTTATTTATTTTTTATTTTTTTTCATAAATATATATAATAATTGTAAATTCACGCAATGTGTCAATTATATTATATTTTAACACCTCCAATCCTCCATACTCGCGTATTGAAAAAAAGCTGTAATAGGTATTAAACTTGGCGTGAACAACCATGGAACAAAATACAAACAAGGCTTATGATAGAAAAAGAATACTCTAAAATGGAAGGAATTTTGATAAGGAAAAGCTAAGATTCCATGAGTAAAAATAGTTTAATTTTGAGAAAAGAAATCCAAATGGGAAAAAAAAATATATATATAGAAATTTAAAATATATTGCATCACAGGGGTAACGCATGCAACACACTGCTACGTTTAAAATGACGAACAATCTTTTCTTTCATGCTAAAGTTTTATTTTATTTTATTTCACTTCTATCTGTTTATCTAGTTAGAGCTATTAATTCTCCGTCAACGAACGTGACTCAATTTCTGGAGACAGTTGTTATTAATCAAATAAATTTTTAAATGCACAAGATTACCTTTTGAATTAGAGCTTGAGATTAGCTTTACAAAACGCTAAGTAAAAAATAAATAGTGTATCATGGGAAAAAAAAAAGTTTCAAATATAACTTTACAAACCCAGTAAGTGGTACGAACTAAGGCTGTGACTGGTCACGGGTATGATTTGACAGAATCTGTGAACATATTATTTATATGAAAAATTAACATTTGTATTATTTAATTATTTATATGTATTGCATAGTTATACTACCCCACATTTCCATTATATATATGTGTGTATATATATATATATATATATATATATATATATATATATTTCATTTTAATTACCTTTTTAATACATGTTCTGTGACATTGTTTTGTACATTTCCTGAAAATGATCGTTCAACCAACTTTGGGTTACTGTTACTGAAGCTGCATCGTGACCATAAGCAATGTGGCACACTTTAATTCTTATTATTATTATTTTTCTTTTTTTCTTCTCTTTTTTGGGAGGGGGAGAGGGGGGATAAAATTTTTTAAAATGTATCGATTTTCTGCTTCATTTTAAATTAGTTTCAAGGCGCAAAAACATTTCATTGCAGTAACTCCACGATGAATCCCGCCAAATTTTTGTAAAAGAAAAAATTATTTATAAAAGTGTGCTTTTTAAATCGTATTTAATTCTGCATATGTATTTAGCATCAGAAATACGTAAGTCCTCCCCCTCCTCAAAATTGCTTCGTAAATTTTTAGTTTTCACTTTTTAAATTAAATACAAATAACAATCCTAACTCGCATATGAAAAAAAGTCAAACATGTAAAATAAATGCCAAACAGATCCGTCGAAGCACTCTTCTTTGTTTGCTTTTAAATTTTTATAATTATTTATTTGTGGTCTTTTCTGCTTTAAGTTTAAAAAAAAAGTCGTTATATATTTTAAATTACATCATTAAAATAATGGAATCATCACCAGGGCTTGTATAGCTTAAAGAAAAATATAAAAATGAATATGAATATGAAAAATTGCTAAAGTTAGAAATTTTTATTCATTTGAGTATACACGTATTGTTCGGACCTTGTGCGCATGCCGAACGAGCTCCGTAGCCTTGCGGTCATGTGACCCAGTTCAGTTGTGGCTTAGCTGCCATTGCGGCACGTTGTGTATTCGAGCGGGTCTTATCCCCAAGTATATAGTTGTTCTTTAGCTGCCATTTCGGCACATTGTGTATTCGAGCGGGTGTTATCCCCAAGTATAGTATGTTGTTCTTGAGCTGCCATTGTGGCACATTATGCTATAGCGGGTCTTATCCCCAATTATTCTGTTGCTTATAGCGGGAGTATTCCCCAAAAGATGTTTTATGAACGTCACTTGTTCTAACAGCGGGTTATTACCCCAAAGTCACCTCATCATTCTACATGTTTTTCAGTGTTTGTGATTGTTTGTAACATTTGTGTGCTGTGTGATATAAAAATGTGAAAAAAAAAACTATTTGTCTTCAATCTTAAAGTTACACACAGTATTCACATACATTGTTGTGGTCCGTCGATTTCGCAGCGAAATAGCTGCTATGGAAAAATTAAATAGAACAAAGGGTGCTCTAAAAGGTGCTATTACGAAATTAGAAAATTTCGTAAAAGATAATACAGACGAAATTAATTACTCGAGTACCGAGCTCGAAATAAAGATTCGAAAATTACCCGAGCTTCAAGCAAAAGTATCGGAAATACGGGATAAATATTATGATATCCCTGATATTAAGGACTTACCAGAAATCGAAAACGAGTTAGATGAACTCGAAGATCGTCTCGAGAAACTTGAGGTAAGTCTCAACATATTTCTTAAAAATCTTAAAGTTTCTGAAATAAATGTGCATGCTGATAGTATTGAATCTATAAGTTCGAATAATATTAAAGTTAAGTTACCTGAAATCCCACTACCAACATTCAATGGTAAATATGAAGAGTGGTCAATCTTTAAAGTACAATTTACAAATTTAATTATCAATAATGCTCAGTTAAATGACGCTCAGAAGCTGTTTTATTTGCGAGCATCGCTAAAAAATGAAGCAAAACAACTAGAGAGCCTAGACGATTCCTTTCAGACGATTCTTTGTTTACAGCACTTACTGAAAGATTCGAAAATCAACGTTTGCTCATTGACACTCATTTATCGGCCATAATTAATTATGAAAAAATACATTACGAGTCTTCTAAAGAATTGAGATCCTTTATTGATTGTGTAAATAAAAATTTGAGGGCCTTAAAAGTATTACAATATGAACAAAACAATCTGTCTGATGCTATCCTTATCAATATTATATTGCAAAAGGTAGATAAGGAATCTCGAAAATTATTTGAATATTCGATTAAAAAATCAGAATACCCGCAATTTAATGAATTAATGTCATTTTTGGAAAACCGCAGTTCTACGTTAGAAAGCGTAAATAGATACTCTGCTTCAAAACCCTTAAACAAAAACGTTCCTCTTTCGAACAAACAAAAAAATTTCATGCTAAATTCGAATGATAAATCGAATGGAAAAACTTGTATTCTGTGTAAATTGGCTTTTCATAATTTGAACAAATGTTCTCAGTTTCTAAAAATGAATGTTTCTGAACGATACGATTTTGTGAAGAAAAATAAACTGTGTATTAATTGTTTGAATAATTCTCATTGCGTAAATTCTTGCATTTCAAAATATAATTGTAATATTTGTGGATTGCGACACAGCTCATCGCTTCATCGAGATAAAGAAAATAAATCCAAAAAGGAATTGGCTTCCCCCCAAATTTCCTCCCCTCTTGCAGGTGCGGTAAATACAGAAATGAAAAACATTTCGGTAAATAATGACGAATCGTTAAAGACCTTGAATAATATAAGTAAAGAAAGAAAATCAATTTTATTGAGTACATGCTTTGTTTTTATAGAAGATAATTTCGGAAATAAACGAAGGTTTAGAGTCATTTTGGATAATGCTAGCAATGTCAATATTTTAACTAAGGATTGCGCTGACATGCTGAAATTTAAAAAAAGGATAATTAATGTACCCGTTACAGGATTAAACGGTTATACTTATAATGTAAAAAATAAAATTTCGAGTGTAATTACAAACGAAGATGGCTCTTTCAGGGAGAATATAGATTTCTTAATTGTTCCCAAAATCACGGATGTAATTCCATCAAAGCAATTAAATGTATCGGACATTAATTTACCGAATATTGTGGAATTGGCAGACCCCACATTTTTCAAACCGGGAAAAGTTCACGCATTGGTTGGCGCTGAATTATTTTATAGAATTTTAAAGCATAATTCAGTTAAGATAAATGATAAACTTTTTCTGCAAGACACTGTTTTTGGATGGATCCCAACTGGGGCGCTAGAGGAGAACACGCAAACAAACAATATTACTATGTGCAATTTCGTTAGAGATTTCGATGAAATAAATGATAATTTAAAACAATTTTGGGAGCTTGAGTCTATAGGCATAAAACATGATGATCCGAAAATATCGGAAACTGATCAAGCACAACAAATATTCGATAAAACTGTCAAATTTGTAGGCGATCGTTATGAAGTTCAGTTACCCTGGAAAAGAGACTGGAAGGATTTAAATGATAATTTTAATGTTGCGAAACAGCGTTTGGAAGGTCTAAAAAGAAAATTTTATCGTAACCCAGAGCTTTTTCGACAATATTCTGAAATAATCACGGAATATTTAAAGCAAGGAATTATAGAGCAGGTGCAAGAAAATGAACCTGTTTTAGACAGGGCAGTTTATTATTTGCCCCATCATGCGGTCTGTAAAGAAGATAAACTTACTACAAAGGTCCGAATCGTCTTCGATGCCAGCTCTCATGATAACAATGATTTGTCCCTTAATAATTGTTTATGGCCCGGCACCAACTTAAATCCACTTCTATTTGATATTTTAATCCACTTCAGATTATACGAAATTGCCTTTTCTTCTGAGATCGAGAAGGCGTTCCTTCAAATCTCACTAGCTGAAAAAGATCGGGATTCTGTTCGTTTTCTGTGGTATGATGATGGTTTAAAATCTTTCAAGGTCTTCAGATTCAAACGTGTTATTTTTGGAGTCAATGCCTCTCCATTCCTCCTATCTGCTACAATAAAGGAGCACATCAAGCGGTTTATGAACCTACACCCAAGAACTGTTCACCTACTCGATAAATATACTTATGTGGACGATTTTATATCTGGCGAAGATACGCTGCAAGAAGCTCTTGATGTTTCCCTGAATGCTAACAAAATAATGTCTGAAGCAGGAATGATTCTTCGAAAATGGATAACCAATGATGAAGCGTTACTGAAGTGCTGGCAAGAGGAAGGTTTAAATATTCAAACAGAACATGCTGCAATAAGCCTAGGAAGCAATCTAAGCAAGGTATTAGGAATGTCCTGGAAAACAGAAGAAGATTGTCTGACATTCGAAGTCAAAAGTTTAATAGAATTCTTGTCATCGCAAAAAAGCTCAAAACGTCTACTATTGCAAGCAGTTGGTAAAATTTTCGATCCGTTAGGCATGCTGACGCCATTCACCATTAGAATAAAATGCCTGTTCCAAGAACTATGGCTAAAGAAGACAGCATGGGATGAACAGTTACCAACTAATGTGCACGAAAAATGGTTAAAGTGGCTCGAAGAACTTCCAAATTTAGCAGAATTAAAAATTCCGAGGAAAATTCTTGGTAGCTTGAATCAAGTAATAGCTGTAGAAATACACGCCTTTTCTGATGCTAGTAAAATAGCGTATGGATCTGCAATTTATCTGAGAATAAAAAGAGAGAGTGGTGTGGAAGTCAATCTCGTGACTTCAAAGAGTCGTGTTGCACCGATAAAGGAGATAACTCTGCCTCGGCTAGAACTTCTCGGAGCCTTACTAAGTGCAAGACTGACCAATAAAGTAAAACCCATCCTAGATCAAAAAATCACATCGAAAGTGTACTATTGGACGGATTCCAAAATAACCTTATTCTGGATCAAAGGATCATCAAAGCGATGGAAGCAGTTTGTGGCTAACCGTGTCATAGAGATTAATGCACTTTCAGATTCGAACTCTTGGTATCACTGCTCTAGCAAGGACAATCCTGCCGATCTCTTGACCAGAGGTGCGAGTGTTAATTCTCTTGTAGAGAATCCAATGTGGTTTAGGGGACCAAAATTCCTAGCAGCTGATGACTTAGTGACTGAGCAAGAAACTATTTCTGTGCCAGAAACAGATTATTTTCCCGAGACTAAATCAAAATATAAAAATAACTGTAATGATTTCAATTCTAATATTTCTCTTTCTCTTTTCAGGAATCCTGAAGAAGTAAATTTTTTTCTCAACATAAGTGGTAAATACTATAGTATTCTTCGCATACTGGCATATGTTTATAGGTTTTTTCACAATTGCAAATGTAAGTTAGCAGACCGGCACAGAGGCAGCCTCACAACCCCAGAAATAAAAAATTCAGAAGTTTCTCTAATTAGATTAGTACAAAATGCAGAATATCAGGAAGAGATTAAGGGTTTAAAACGGGAATCAAGGGTTCCCCCTTCCAGTAAAATTAAATGTTTATCCCCCTTTTTGGATCAAGATAATATCTTAAGAGTTGGCGGTACGTTGGAAAATTCAGATTTAAACTTTGATAAGAAGCATCAAATCATTTTGCCGAAAGGCCATAAGCTTACAAAACTCATATTTGAGCATTTTCACAGGAAGTATTTGGTCCCCAAACTTTAATCCATTACGTACGTATGCGATTTTGGCCCGTAAGTGGAAAAAATTTAGCGCGAAAAGTAGTGCATGATTACGTTGTCTGTTTTAGGAACAACCCAGTTACTGCTAAACAAATCATGGGTGACCTCCCATCAAAAAGAGTAACTCCAAACTTTACGTTTAACCATACAGGAGCCGATTTTTGCGGCCCTTTTGAGATTAAATATAAAAATCAAAGAAAAGGGATTTTTCATAAGGTTTATATCGCGATTTTCGTTAGCTTAGTAACAAAATATTTCTTCAGAAATTTAATGTAATCTAATGTATATACTTATTTCTCATTGTTTATGTATTTTAAGGTGCACCTAAGATTTACATGTTATTTTACATTCAACTTTTCTTAAGAACAATATAGAACTATTTTTAGAAAATAGCTTAAATTTTGTAACAAAGAATTTAATTTTATTGTATTGTATAGTCCTTATTGTTGCTACTTATTATTATTGTATTTGTATTGTAATATTATTTTATGGTATTGGTATTTTATTTAGTTCTTGTATTTATAGTGTATTTTTAATATTTTGAATGTGCTAAGCACATTGCAACGCGGGGCGGCATGTTCGGACCTTGTGCGCATGCCGAACGAGCTCCGTAGCCTTGCGGTCATGTGACCCAGTTCAGTTGTGGCTTAGCTGCCATTGCGGCACGTTGTGTATTCGAGCGGGTCTTATCCCCAAGTATATAGTTGTTCTTTAGCTGCCATTTCGGCACATTGTGTATTCGAGCGGGTGTTATCCCCAAGTATAGTATGTTGTTCTTGAGCTGCCATTGTGGCACATTATGCTATAGCGGGTCTTATCCCCAATTATTCTGTTGCTTATAGCGGGAGTATTCCCCAAAAGATGTTTTATGAACGTCACTTGTTCTAACAGCGGGTTATTACCCCAAAGTCACCTCATCATTCTACATGTTTTTCAGTGTTTGTGATTGTTTGTAACATTTGTGTGCTGTGTGATATAAAAATGTGAAAAAGAAAACTATTTGTCTTCAATCTTAAAGTTACACACAGTATTCACATACACGTATCCCATACATCCTCCAATAATTTAGATCAAATATAAATAATGATCTAAAGTTAAAGCCATCTCTTCCTTTAATTTAGTCTTTTTAAAACTAAGTTTTCCATTTATTTATTTCGCCGCTTTTCATTTTGATAAAAATTAATGAATTTTGTTTCTCTAATTCAAAAAATTCTTTTTAAAATGCGCTTTGAAATAAATTTTGACCCCAGTCGTTTAATATTTCTGAGTATTAATGACTTATCCGTTGGGAAAAATAAAGTTTAGTTTATATCTTGCTTATGGTGTTTCTTTTCATTTTACGTTTTGGAAAAATCAAAGTTATATCATTCATGTATAAATTAAGTATTAAATGTCAGGTAAGAAAACCAAATACAGTTTTTCAAATCTTATTCTCAATAAATGTATTTTAGTGTGCATTGACAAAATTAATCTTATTTTTCTTTGCTGTAAATAAATATTTCAATTTATAGATATATATTTTCGTATTATTGTATCATTTCAAGATATTCCGGTGTGGCTTTTTGAGTTTTAGCTTAAACTACAGTTACAGCCATCTAACTAAAATTAACACAATAAGGCAGTTGATCATGATCATGATCATAATTATCACAATTAATTTTTTTTTGCTATAAAATTTGCAGCTTTAAATTATGTATTAAAACTACTTAAAACAACAACAACAAAAAAGTAAGAATAGTTTGTTTTTTTAAGAAACTTTTTTGTAAACATCCGTCTTTAAATTCATGTCCCCTCCCCCCAAAAAAATGCGTTACAATACATTAATTTGGCATGGGCACCGAACTCGATTATGAAAAATTCACTGTTTTTTTTTTTTTTTTTTTTTTTTTTTTTTTTTTATGCTGGATAGAAAACGCAAGAATTTTAATTAAAAAAATAATAATAATAATTTTTGCCCTGTTTGTATTTTAACATAAGGCAACGGGAAAAAAAATATGAAAAATTATTTCAACTATCTTCTTATGGTTTCTAAATTGATTTCTTGTTCGATATCTATTCTTATTAGTTATATTGGTAAATTGATTAATGTCTAACTATTAATTGTTAAAAGCGTAATTTTTATGTTGCCTTGTTGCAGTTTCGCCGCGCTTTGCTTTGGCGAGCACTTAGCGGCACATAATTAAAGCCACTGTTTTTTTCAGCTCCCATATAATTTCATATGACATAATTATAATTATATCATATTTGAAGTGTGTTAAAAATCAATTTCAAAATTCCACCTTTACACACAAACACCAGGTTGATTTAAATAAAAGAGAGTAAAAAAAAACAAAAACAATAAATGAACTTCTTTTAGCTTTTAATTATCTAAATTTTCATTTCCTCTTTGATCTAGATCGTTTTTCCTCTTTGATCTAGATCGTTTTGAAATCTAACGACGATCTTTACGATTAGCATTAGAAAAATATTTGCTTTGAATTTCACATGTTACAAAATAAACAAGATTGACAACAATCGGCTGCAAACTTTTGTATTGTTTGAACCCATGGTTCTGAGAATGCCGAACCCACAAACAAGTTTATTCTACTTCGGTCACAGTGATGCTCAGAAGGAAGTGCAAATAATGACTGACTCTACGAAGGTGTGTAATTTACAGAATTAGACATCACTTGTCTAATATTTTTTTTTCTTTTGAAGCAATTAGTCGGTAGTTTATGGGCGTAGAGCCGAGTGGATTAGACACAGTTTTCGCTTCCCAATTAAGCTGTAATCGGTCCTAAGGATAAAAGTTATCAAACTTCGTTTCCGCTTTTACTTTTATATTATTTATTTAATTGCTAAATAGTAAGAAATGGTACTACACTATACATTGTTAAAGAAACAAAAGTCTACTCGAAATTCAGAATATTAACCTAAACTTACTGTTTCTTTTTTCTCTATTTTAGTACAATTGTACTATAAAACGAGTTCATGACATGCTAAAACCGATTTATATTTTATTAATAACTGATAACGGATTTAAGGTAAATGCATCAGTAGTGGGCCACTTAAGGACATTTATCTAATTATTATTAAAGTGTTAGTAAATTCCAAGAGATATGTATATTTTTAGCCTAGTCCTAAACTTCATGTATTAGAATAAACATTCAAATTCAAAATTTCAAAATATATTCTTTGGAAAAAATGAAAAAAAAAAAAAAAAATGTTACATTGCTCTATGCTCCAGTAGTGCAGGCATAGTAAATTTCTGATGCATGAATTTTTCTGCTTTTCTCACAAATTATTTACGATGTAATAGAGTATATCAACAGCTGTTTAATTCAAATTAAAACATAATGTTAAAGGAATAATTGTTTTAAATAAAAACTTAACTCTTAATGAAATCTCTAAGAATTTGCCAAACAATCTGTTTTTGAAGATAGTCTAGAAAATAAACAAATGTACCAGTAGAAAAAACAAAACCAGTTATTCCGAACAGTTTATAGAAAGTTAACATTTAAGGATGTTAATCAATCAGATTTTCTTAGTCGTTTTTCAGAAATGCATAATGGGCTTGTATTTGAAGTTGAAAAAATAGTGACCCACTAGTGGCATATGGCTCACTGTAGGTGCATTTACCTTCTGTAAGCAATGTATGTATCCAATTAATAACAATAACAAAAATCTTATTAATATATCTTTTTTTTCTTTTTTAGGTAAGTCTGATGAGAATTTGGATATAAAATGTGAATGATTCTATAAATTTCTGAGTAATGTAAGTATTTATATAATGTGCTGTTATTTTTAAGTAGAATCATACTTTTGAACAACAGCAAAAAATCTTCAAAGATTAGAACTTAATAAATGTGCAATGCGCAGGGATCGATCCAGGCAAAATTTAAGACCTATTTAGGACCCTTTCACAAAACTCTATTTAATAAAATAGGCCCCTTCACAAAAATAAATTTAATAAAATGTGCCCCTTCACAAAAATAAATTTAATAAAATGGGGCCCTTCATAAAAATGAACTTAATAAAACAGGCCCCTTCAAAAAATTCCCTTGACTAAAAGAAGACCTTTTCGTAACATTCTTTTTCATAAAAACTATTTTAAAATGCGTAATTTGTAAATAAAACCAGGTCACGAAAAACAAAAACTTTAGCCAAGGGGATTTAAAGAAATTTTTGTTAATAAATTCTTGGTTCGAATTTGAGTAACTGGATTTCAACTTTCGTTACAAAATGTTATCTTTCACAAAAATATCATAAAATTCACAAAAATAACTTTTACTTTTCACAAAATATTATGAATATAATTGCTAAAATAATAATAAATGCTATAAAATATTTTCATAAAATATTTTATTCCAAGAATAAAAACCTGCATCGACGCCTGAACGAGAAAAAAAGTCTGACCACAGGCTATATGTTCAGATTCATTTGAATCTGAGGGCAGGCGGGTAGTAATCATTTTAATTCGTAGATCGTTATCTATAATTCAATGCGATTTATTTTGTCATAAGAAGTTGTATACACTTAAAAAGTAAATTGAACGCTTGAAAGATGAGTGGTAACATCATTTATTTATTTTATGACAAGAAAAGAACAGAAGAAGAAAGAAGTATAAATTTCCATCTGTAACCATTAGAATTGACATAGGATAATCAACATATAATATTATAATATAATACATCTCGAAAAATAAAATTTCGAGTTATAGTGATTTTAAATTACCATACTTAAAAAAAATAATAATGATTAAACTTTATGATAAGTTTTATGATTTAATTTTGTTTACAAATTATATAATTAATCATCACAAAAAAATCAAAATTCTAACAATAAATATGTTTTTTAAATATTTCCCGGACCACCTTAAATTAACATTGTTTCTTGAATTACACGCTTTTCAATTTATGTCTAACCCCTTAAAACCTGACAAATTATTTAAACGGGCATATCTCTGAGTTTTGCAAATACCAAGGTGCATTTTTTGTGTTTCATTCAGAAATGGAAAAGGAAAACTTCCCTAAAGGGAAATTTTACCCTATGTGGGCAGTATAGAAATCTTACCCTACGTGGGTCGTATAAAAATTTAGTCTGTGTATTTTCTCAAATAAACCCTACTTCGAGTTGCAACTTATATCATCAAATGTTTTACATTTTTTAAGAAAATTTTCAATTGAAGGTATGTGTCAAAGGACAATATTTAAGGAAATAAATAGCTTATTGGCTCGGCTCCATATTTATGAATCACATTGTATAACCATGAAACAGATGTATATTACAATACGAAATATATATGATTTTCTGTTTATATTAATTAAATGCATTTATGAAAGTTTTTAAAAATAAATAACTGCAACCATTAGATATAATATTTGTTTTAACTTAACTGCAAAAATAACCTTAAAATTATAGCAGTAAAGTAAAACATGTGCAGGAGCGAATTTGGATTAAATAATGTGGGGTTATATAGGGTAAACTGAGTAATATTACTTTATTTCATTTATACAAGATAATATAAATTATTTAATAGTTTATATTGTTTTTAGGGTTCCGTACTTAAAAAGTAAAAACGGAACCATTATAAGATCACTCTTGTGTCTGTCTGTCTGTCTGTCACAGCCATTTTACTCGTAAACTATGGAACGTGGAAAGTTCAAATTCGGGGAAGTAATAAAGACCATTGACCCACATATTTTCATATTAATAAACATTCATAAATATATTTAGTAAAAAAGTAGAGGGGCTAATTATGCTATATGAAAAAAAGAATCTTTTCATTGTATATCATGTGGGGTATCCTGTGAAAGCTTTTGTAACGCTGAACTCAAAAATACATTCCTTTTAATTTTAGGTATTATATTTTCAAAGATATTGTTGAAAATGTAGCGCAAAATATGTCCCCCCCCCCCCCCAATCTAATTCCGAATGTACTGAAACTAAAATTATGAAAACATTAGAGGTAGTAGACATTAATATAAACCTTGCTGGAAAATTATAGCGATTACCCTAGGTCACATAGTTTTTGAGTAATTATCATTTTTCTGTTATACACAAATTTCGATTTACGGGCATTCAGAAAAATTTTTGAGCATCGCTGAATAGACCTATCGTTGCAGAAGAATAAAAGCATTGTTGATAATGATTTTCGAACAAAATCATTGGTAATTAGCCGAGATATTAACCCTTAAAGTTTGGACATACCGTTCACTAAGTGTTCACTAAGTGTAACATTACAATTTTACCCTTTTGCATTTTGTTTTAAATGCTAAGAAAATATGATTCTTTCAACATTATAAAAAAAACTCAATTACAAATATGAATGTAATCCTTGAGAGTATTAATCACTCTTCAATGTATTTAAAATTCATTAAATATATAGAATTATATTATCTTAAATAATGCTTGTATTGCTGTGAAACCTGGAGCTTAGTGAACGGAATATTACGCCCCAAACACTTAGAGGGAAAGAATATATGAATTTTTTGGAAAACCATGATTTAATGCATCATAAATTAGTTTTTAATATTGTTGTTAATTAGATGAGAAGAACATAAACACTTTATTCTATATAAATGATTAAGGATTATATTATGATTATATATATATATCGTACTAATCGTATTTCATGATGCAGTAAACAGTGAAAACGAAAAGAATTCAATACAATTATAAGGGAAAAGGTGTACCTGCTGAAACCTGCTAAAATTGAAACTTTTAAAATACGGGATGCTTTTTTTGGTCCCTTAGGATTCCTTGTTAGCGTGCTTTACTGTACTTGTTTCAAATAAGTAGATCAATTGCAAAACATAAAAACTGAAACAAAAACTCAGACATTTTAGATATAAAAAGTAGTCATACAAAAAATAAAATAAAATGAAGAAAAAAATCGTTATTATTTGTATAGACCTTTACATTAAAATTGTGTCGTTCTGAAATACGAAAAAAAGTACCTTGAACATCTGTGCCTTAAATATCTCTGCCATCTGCTTTAAAAAAAATAAAAATAAATCTGTTTCAAACTCGGATTTCATTAGTGACAATGAGAACTCCTCAAGGTTATTTAGAAACTTAATATTTCCGTAGAATCAATACTTTACTTAAATGTGTAAAGCTGTTACAAAATTTATTTAATTTAAACTCCTGTGTCAAGACTCTCAGAAACACATTTATGCTTTCGACATCATTTTCTCGCGAAATATGATGTTGGTTGCGGTAATGTCAAAATTTCAAACTGAATTATCGCTAAATGAATTAGTTTTAAATTAGTTTTAGAAAATTCTGTGAAACTAATTGAGACTTCTGAGATATTAAATATTTACTTGCGATTTAGAAATTTCAATCATTTATTAATGTTTTGAGAATAGTTTTAAGATCTAAATTTACGTGTGTGCAATGTTGACTTTTTTTTCTTGTCCCCTCCCCCCTCCCAAGCAGCATCAATTGTATAATCTTTATTTGAATTTGTATACAGGTGTCCAAAATTAAAGTTACAAACATATTTTTCAAATAATTCAAAATAACTATCTCTGAAATTTTAAAAGCAATTGTCATGTATAACTTGAAGACTGATATTGAAACCTTAGTTGTTTCTTTTTCTTTAGATTTAACTCTTCCTTCTTCGTATGTTATTATTATTATTATTATTATGCTTAATAAATCTATATTATAAAGCTAAAAAAAGTCCATAGTGGTAATAAACTGCCCATTTATTTAATATTTTTCGCAAATTTGTTAACTTTCTAATCATCGCACAATTTCAATTTTTGAACAACCGAATATGGAAAAAAAAAATATATATATATATACTTCAAAATGCAATTTGCCTGAAAACTGTATCTCAATTTACTGATGTTTCAAGATTTCTAAAATTATTTTCAAGCATGATTTTTAAAAAAAATGCATCTCTAACGCATTCCGACTACGAAAAATTCCCCCGTTCGTACTTAAAACAATATAAATAGCGTATTGTGATTTATGAATTGTGATAATATGAATAGCGTTTGCAAGCATTTATTTCCGACTAATATTTGAAAGAGAAATTAAAATTTTATCTATGAATAAATTCACAGATTTAACAGATATGTCGAAGTACGCGTTTAAACACCGAAATTCAAAATCAAAAATACTGCTGTAAAAGCTGAAATTTTTGAAGATTTCTTCATCTGTTAACCCCTGGCGTGCGGCTTATACGAAAGTGTAGCTTTATCAAATGTCAAACCTTTATTTGAATAATTGATATTTTTCATATAAAAATTTTTTTGGTAGTATTAGTGGGCAACAATATAAAATTTTCACCTTTTAGCTTTTTTTCTCACAGAAAACACCCGATTTGCTTATATCATTGAATTCTGTACTCTGGAAAACGTAATTCAATATGTAAGTTTTTCAATTTTTTTGGTATCCATCTTCTTTTTTTCTTCCATATTAATTCTTGTAATTAAGTATAAGGCACTTTATTTTATACATACAGTTCTATATATAGGTTTGTGGTATTCATTTTTATTGTCATTTCATTCACAATATTGCGGTTTTTGATGATGGTCGGTAATGTTTAATTAATGGCTATATATATATATATATACAGGGTGGTCATAAAAAAACTTCCCCGACATATGAATCCCTAGCGGCCTAACCACTCAACCAATCGAAAAGAAATTTTAGATATACCTATTTGATGGTATGCGCTCGAGATTGTGATGATTTTAAACAATAGGGCTCTCACGGTTACGGTTACAGTGAAAAAGTTTCAACAATTTCGAATGGCAACATCCATTTTTTTTTTTCATGCGCAAATTCATCATCGCATTGGAAAACCATAAATGGCGTTGGAGTGATACACGTACGATGAAAATTGCCGGCGTAAAACATTTGCAAAAAAGACCATTGCGAGGAACGAAAAAGTGGAATAAGACATGTTTTTCAGTAGCCGAATTTTTTTTTTTTTCACTTGTGAACTGAGTAATGTTGTAAGATTTGTTTTAAAAGTGTTTTTGAGTTGTGTTTGTGTACACATTGTGAAAATAAAAATGCAATCATTTGTTTTAGAGTGTTCAATATTGCGTTATATACGGACATTAGGATCGAGTGCCACAATGTTACACCGGCAATTTTAGTCATACGTGTATCCTTCCAAAACCATTTATGGTTTTTTAATACGCTGATGAATTTGCACAGGAGAAAAAAGGTCGTTGAAACTCGAAAAATTCGAATTTTTTTCACTGTGTAACCGTAACCGTGAGAGATCTATTGTTTTAAATCACCACGATCTCGAGCGCATACCTTCAAATCACTAAATCTGAAATTTCCGTTCGATTGGTTGAGTGGTTAGGTTACTAGGGGAAGTTTTTTTATGACCACCCTGTATATTAAATGTAAAGAAAATATTAGAGTTTTCAATTAAAAATGTTCTCATCTATATTCTGTACACCACACAGTATGTGTTCTGTAATGCGAGAAACCCGTTGTAGTTATTTTCAAGTGCGAGAGTTACTTATTTTGCAACAGAACTCAAATTCTTATTTAAAATATATGGAGTTCACATTATTTAATCATGGCGTATTTTTTTATTCAAGAATAAAATATTTAAAATGCCTCCAAATTTCAACTTTCTAACTACAACCTGCTTCTTTAATTTTATGAATAAATCCAAATCAAAACCTTTCTCCATTCATTGTAAAAATGGCTTGTTTATCACCTTTGAATTTTTTAGATACTCTTTCGAAAATCCTCGGAGGAAAATAAAAACTTCTAACAACTATGCCAGTTTTCCCCTTCATTGACGTACAAAACATACCTTCTTCTACTTTCCTTTTTTACATTGTTTCCTAGGTTCCATTAATTTAAACGAATTAATTTCGAAAGGCAGCTGCAATTAAATTAGAATTCCATCGGAGCGCTATCCTCAAAGAAAATCCCCTAAGTGACAAGCAAATCAAGCGGGAAGAGAATTTCTCTGATCACTTCTCCAAAAGTTTTTATTTCTGTTTCTTTCGTCTTAACACACTTTTTTCGTTGTATCTACGTCAGTGGAGAAAGTGTTTGTTTCCACGCTGTTAACTTTCTCGCATTTTGTTTTCAGCGTCTGCAGAATACGCAGCTGGGGAGTAGAATTTTGCTTTTGCAAAGATAGCTTAATTTTAAATTTTACCCAAATTGTCACGGAATACATGTAGAATAGGGGAAGGTGTTGCACATCGGGGCTATTTTGACATTTTAATGTTTAATTTAATTAAAATATGTAAATAATGAAATATAAAGGTATTTGCTAATTATTTATCATGTTCTGCTTCCCTCATAATTTTCTTGAATTCCAATTTCAGGCCTATCATAGTTTTTCTTTTAATTAAAAAAAATATTAATTTTAGAACCACCTAGGCATGTTGTACCATGGGCCATCCATCGTTTTTCTCCAAAAAATAAAAATCAAAATATCGAAACCTTTTTATGATGTATTTAAAATAAATTTTAAAAGTATATTTAATCACAGTTTTGTCATACATATTTATTTAAAGTTTTTTTTAATTATTATTAATAATATAAAAGAGAAGATGTAATTAGATGGAAAAGGTGGGGGGAGGGGGATAATTCCAACCAGAATAAATATCAACTGCATTTTAACTGCTTTATTGCATTTATATATACATATATATTGTACATGTTTGTTTTATCACTATGCAAAATTAATAAAAAAAAAACAGTTTTTAAAAAGCAAACATTATTTTTTAAAAGCTGATAATATATCAGGAAATACATAAAGAATTACTCTGTCTCTTATAATAAGACTAGGTTCTGGAAAAATGCTAATGATTTGTTCGCAACTGATTGAAAAACATATTTTCCTCAAGTATGAACTCTATTCTAATGCTATTAAAACGCTTCATAGACACAACAATATAATCTTTTCTTCACCATTGCCGTGTTTTATGCATATTTTGTATACACAAGTGGTGTGTATACAATGTTTCGTCATAGGCAAGTTCTTTTGAACACGTTTTACTATATTTTAATTTAGCTATATTTTAATAAGCGTAGAAATCTACTATTCTTTAAAAGAATACATTGTAATGTTTAAGTGTAGAATAATGGCGATTTAAAAATGTATGCATTTTTTGCAAACATTTTTGGGCTAGGTCTAATTTTACTGACCTTTGCTGGACCAGGCCACGCTGAGACAATGATTTTCATACGGGTTGGGTCAAAACTAGGACTGAAAACTTTGGGCGTGAAGCCTAGGAATGAAAACCCCGGCTCTGTACAGAAAAAATTAGTTAGGCCCGGCCCGGGACTTCATAACAAGGTATGGTCCGTGCCCGGCCCGGCCAGAGTACCGTGAATGAAAATCAGCCCGAGAGCGGCCCATGCAGATCTCTAATATTTTCTATACACAAGTGGTATACATATAGAGTTGAGTTTTGGGTTCCTTCCATAAATGATACAAGGACAAACAACTTTCGTCATATAACATTTTCATTTGCTGCCTTTTTAATAGAATAGTATGCAATTGTGTTGTACTTTGGACCTGTTCATGGTGCAACACTATTGCCAGTTTCAAGGTACAGCAATTGGTGACTTGAAAAATAATGACATCTTACCATTTCCTAGTTAAGCCTTGATTTGAAACTCATGTTCATAATTCACTATAAATACTCTTTTATGGATAATTTTGAATTTAAAACAAATAGCTGTTGATAACGAGAGATAATTAAAAGTCGCAACTTAAAAAATTTACTTTTTGACGATCAAATCATTTATTTAACAAATGTCTGCAACATCATCTGACTATATTAAAGTGACCAACTACAAAGTGACATCTATAGTATATCTCGAAACTACATTGATTAGTTTTATATAAATCCAATAGATAGAGGTAAAAACTGTGCAGGTCCCGGATACACTTATGTTCAAGGTACAGTCGTGAGAAAAAAAGTAAACACCCCTACTAACTCCTCAACAAATTAACGTAGACGAAAGTTACTGGTACCGAACGATTGGAAATAAAGTCTACTTTTAAATGACGTATATAAAATTTGCTTAGGGGGCCATCTACATATTAAAACGAATCCAAACTTCATTTTTTTTCAATGGTAATACCCAATTTTAACGAGATATTTCAAATCTTCGGTTCAAACTATGCCTAGACACCAAATTTCAAGTCATTTGAATGATAAGTTTTTGAATTATAAACTTTCAAAATTTAGTGCTTCTAATGTTCAATGACATTTTCATATTTTTATTTATAACTCCTGAAATTATGCTCCTAATGTGCTAATTTTTTCGTGTAGCAATAATACTAATATACCCAAACATAAATACGTTGAATTTACAATTTTTATAATTTTATGATATGAATTATCAAATTAATATTCGAAAAAATTATGAATTGCAACCTACAATATTTTTCATGGATTCAGATTTATTAAGTTCTGCTTTATGGAAATCCAAAATTTCACATTTTTCTTCCAAGTAGTTTTCAAATTATGCTTAAAAAACGACAAAATGATGGTTTAAGGGGCCGTCTATGATAGAAGTGACTAGATATTTTGAAATTTCTTATGTTATCCTGTAATCTAATCTAGCAGCCTTCATTGACTGCTTGAGTGGTGCTTAAGGTGCCTTGATCAAGAAGGGGGCTCTCTCGGTTAACAATCGAGTACCGAACTTCAATTTGGATACTGCCCTTAAAATATACTCGTTTTAAAATAATTAATTTCTCGGAAACTTATAGTACGAATTACATAAAATTTTGTTTTTGGACTAATTGAAGGGTGTAGAGTTCATTTATGCTGTCAGAATGGTGTACTGCCTTTGAAAAAAACAAAGTTATGGTTCGTTTTAATATGTAGATGGCTCCCTAAGCAAATTTTATATACATCATTTAAAAGTAGACTTTATTTCCAATCGTTTGGTACCAGTAACTTTCTTCAACGATAATTTGTTGAAAAGTTAGTAGGGGGTGTTTACTTTCTTTTTCCCACGACTGTACATCACTTTCCCCTTCAGCCTGGTAGTTATGGCTCTTTCTATTTTTCTTGCAATTTGTTATTGAAATATTCGGACCAGCGTTTGAACGGTTCCTACTTTGAAGTACCACTTTTTTCAGATGGTAAGAATACCTTATCATTTTTTTCCGTGCTATATTCTAAAATAACGCAATATAGTACTTGTCATGCAACTAAAGTTTTTTTTTTTTTTTTTTTTTTTTTGACCACAAAATTTATACAGTTTCTAATTGAAAATAAATTCATGCGTCAAAAAATAATATTTACTTTGTTATTCCTTTTTTACTTTTGGAATTACAAATTTTTTTCTTTTAATGAAAGAGGTAAATCAACAAAAGTGCCCGCAGATATGTTTGATAACTTATCAGTTTAAAAAACGACAACAACTAAAAAATAAGATTTAATACATTTTAAAGTACTGTTTAAACTCCATTTCAGTCTTTTTTTTTTATTATTATTTATTTACTTCAATTACTTATCGTTTTGCTATTTTATTTTTATTCGCAAATAATCAAGTCGTAATTTTATTCATTTTTTCTAAAGATAAACATATAAAAGCTGAAAATTCTAATTAATCTTTCCTCTTTGCTGATAAAAATTATACTACTTAGAGTTTTTTGATTTTATCGCTTAAAGAAAAAAGAAAAAAAAAGGTTAAAGGACTGTCATATTTTGCTGAGTAAAATAAATTAATAAATAAAGTCTCAATTTTTCTACATATTTATTTTGTTTCAATTTTTGGTTTGTTAGTTAAAGGCATGTTTTAAATATATAAATATATATAATTGTTACATTAATCTTTTCTGGTCATTGCTTTTAATGCTACTATAAACAAATGCCGTGAATGTCGCAGAAACTGCTTTAACATTTTCAAAACTTACAATGTTCAACAGAACCTCACATTTGAAAATTCAAGAAATTGCCTTGTAACAATTTAAACAGTTTCATAGCACGCATATCTTT
Organism: Maratus speciosus; assembly: GCA_963932465.1. Lineage (NCBI taxonomy): Eukaryota > Metazoa > Arthropoda > Arachnida > Araneae > Salticidae > Maratus > Maratus speciosus. The sequence goes on from OZ010788.1 coordinate 86,949,898, forward strand.
TCAATTCTTAGTTGAACCACATAAGTTTTTGTAACAATTTCAATAAGAGAATCTTTTTTAAATTCATAATTAAGTTTTGTTCTTATATCTCGGTATCTGTTTCATCCTATTGTAATGAAAATCATAAAAATGCTTTTGTGTTTATTTATTTAAAAATCTAACATTTTTTAGTACTGTCTAAAAACTATTTTACTCTTTTGTTTTCACTTCAAATATATAGATCTAACAAGTGTTTAACTATTTCATTTTTATCTCAAACTAATAAAACTAACCGTATTTTTATTTCATTATTAGGTAGATTTCGTAAGAAATACTACCTATTGCAGTCGTTACCATGGTGCGACTTTTGAAAAATTCCTTCATAACTTTTCATTATAGGACCCCAGGAACCCAAAACCACCCCCACCTAAAAAGTTTATATATATATATATATATATATATATATATATGTATGTATGTATGTACTAAATTTTGTCCGCACGATAAAAGTCGCAATAATGCACGGATCGTCTTCAAACTCGCCAACAACTTTGAGATGGTTGATATCTCGGCGGAGATTGAAAATGGGCAAAATCGGCCCAAGGGAATGGAAATGGGGAGGGCTCAAAATTTTGATTACCGTCTTAACATGATTCTGATAAAACCAGCTCTTACACAACAATGACAGGAAAAAATAAATATTTTTCGCTAAGCAATTGCCAACAATTAAAAAAAAAAAAAACAATAAAATTCTCACCACAACAATTGTTTTTCTATTGCAAGATTTCACGTGAAAAATTAAATAAATAGTTTGACGAATTGAAAACAAATTGAATATTACGTCATTAGTTTTCTAGTGCAAGATTTCCGCATGAAAACTCAAAATGAAATAAATAGTTTGACGAATAATATATATATATATATATATATTGCGTCATATTGGAAATATAATGGACCTCAGCAGGTGAATATGTAACGTCATGTGAGTTTGAAGAAACATATTAAAACATGATAAAAACCCGACTATGGAAATATTAACATATTTTAACACTTTGAGGTTCTCTGAATTTGCTTTATCCATTTTTAAACCTATTCCATATACATGCGTGTGTGTATTCGTGTATATTAGAATTTTCACAAAATGTTTAGCTCCCTAGAGCTCATTCTTAGTGAAGGAACTGGGTTTATCTCTAATCTTGATTTAAGTTTTGTTGGTGAATTTAGTACTTAACTTCGAAATCTACCTCCGCCTGTAGGCCCGAGCCGGCAGGGATTTTTTTTTTTTTTTTCAAAAAGTAATTGTAGAAAGCTTTTAAAAGTCAATTCTTCTTTTCTAATGAGAAGTATGCTAATAGCATTTTGATTTTAATCTCTCACAAAAAAAAGTTTAAAACTTGAAAGCCTGTTTTCAAATATCTATACTAATAAATGAAAAAGGTTTGTGTCTGTTGGTGATGACAAGAAAATCTTTCGCACTTGCAGTTCTTCAAATTTGATTCCGAATTCATGAAGACAGGTCCGAATGCACATGAGGCTCAGATTTTTCATTTTTTGATTAGATTTTTTCTTATTTTATATTGAACGGAACGATTCGCTTCTTTCCCTGATCCTCCAGGTTCGATGACGATTTTAAGGGGCTACTTCTGTAACTCGAAAAGACCCGCTCGGCAATGATAATCCCATGGTAGAAATTTATAAAGAGACCTCTGGTTTGCATTTCAATATTTATAAATGATTTTTTTTTCTTTCATTGGATAACTGAGATTGATCCGTGCAAAGGCCGTTCTTTAGTTTTCCGATTTTGATTGGGGATTTTTTTTATGAAGATGTTTTCACTTTCGAAATCGGTTCCGAAAATAAAAGTGTCCTCATTAAAAATGTCTGAAAATAAAATCAAAAAAGTAAAAAATGGCCTTTGTACAGATCGACCTCAGCTATCCAATGCAAAAAGAAATCATTTAAAAATATTGAAATGCAACTGAGATATCTTTATAAATTTCTTCCGTAGGATTAGCATTAGCGAATGCGTCTTTTCGCTTGACTGAAGTAGCCTCTTAACCTACTCATAAAAACAATCCAAGTTCAACACTTTTGACAGATATATATTACATTTTTACTTCTTTTCAATGAATTTATTCGGAATTCGTATAGGGGCTTCCGAATTTTTCGCTATTTTTTTAAGCAATCCAAATGTAACCCTTTTGCCCGATACATAAAACTTCTTCTTTTCAGTAAAACGTATTCTGAATTCATATAGGGACTATTGAATATTTCGCTATTTTTTTTTAATTTATTTCTTTAATTTATTTATTTTTGCCCCCATTTCGCCGAAAATAAGAAGTTTTTTTTTTATCAACCAATTTCTTTTTGTTAATTTATCCCCCCCAATCTTTTTTTTTTTTTTTTTACTCTTGACCAAATTTTCGGGAATCCACTAAAAAAAAAAAATAATAATAATAAAGAATGCAGAAAAATTCTCTATTTTTTAAAATTAAATATTAAAGAAAGTAAGGCCATCGACTTTTTGTCTGAAATGCAGCGAAGAAAGAGAGGAAATGTTTTAGCGTTGGTTTCCTAAGTAACTCTTTTATCTCCGAAAACCGTTACTGTGGCCAGTCATGTAACCTGGCGATCGGAAACGTTGTTTTTGGTTCGTGGAAAAGGAATCCACAGTGTCCCACCGGAGCTGCAGCTATCCCTCTCGAAGAAACATCTTGAATTCAACTCTGATTTAAGGTTTATTTGAAGCTATTATAATTATCTCAGTAACGCCCGCCGGGAGGGTCAACTAGTTGTTGAATTAAAAAAAAAAAAATAAATAAATAAATAAATAAATAATAATAATAGATCCAAAATGTTTCAATTTCTTAATTTGGTGATTAGAAAGCATGTTTGATTTTTTTTTTTTTTTTTTTTTTTTTTTTTTTTTTTTTTTTTTGTCTTATATGCGTTTATTCATTATTTTTAATAGTACAAAAATGAGTCCATGAATGTCGCAGTCGATATTTAATAATTTTCAAAAGATGGAAATGTCCATTACATTTTAAAATTTATGAATTTGCCTTGTGAAAGCTTAAACATATTTTTGTAGCACGTCTTTTTTATTTTGAGTTGAACCACAAAAATTTTGATATGATGATTTTAATTGGAAAAATATTTTTTAAATGATAATTAACCGTTGTTATTTTATGTTGATATCTGTTTTAATTTATTTTACACTTATTTTTTTATCAAAAATTCATAAAAATACTTTTGCGTTTATTTATTTTAAAATATTGACATAAATGGCTTTTCATATGATGAACAACAATTTCTGAAACAGTTTTGAAGCCGGAACTATAGCTCTAAAACTAACGATTTAAAAAATAACTGTTGATTACAATAAGAATGGACGACACCCTATATTGCTAATTTTTTTATACTGAAAACTAATAAAACCGTAAATGCACCCGTTTCTGTAATTATTTCCCCCTAAAGATAGCCATTAAAAAATTCTTAAAAGAATAATTGATGTTTCTTTTATTTTTTCATTGAGAAGTATGTTAATTGGTATTTTGATTTTTTATCTGTCATAGGAAAATGTTTAAATGTTGAAGGTCTGGCTGTCACATTTTGTTAAATAAAAAATAAATGAGAAACGTCTCAATTTCTTGGCTCGTTGATCAGGCAGCATGCTTGAATATGATTTTTATTTTTTCGAATGCACGTATTCGTTTTGTTTTTGTTTTTTTACTACTAGCACAGCGGATGCAGTGGATATAGGAGATGATATTTAATTGTTTTCAAAACATGTAGAGGAGATGCCAGAGTTTAAAACTCATGAAGTTGACTTGTGACAGCTTATATATTTTTATAACACGTGTCTTTTTACTTTTTTCTATTTTTACAATAAGAAAATATTGGTATGTTCTAGAAGGCCCTGAACACTATTTGATTGTTTTTAAAAAGTGCCTGTTCTTCAGTCTATCTGTCTGCATGTGACACAAATTTTGTGGGAATTCTTGCATGTGACAGTGGCGTGGCGTGAAAATTTTCGGTGGTCATCGCAATTATTTAAGTTTGTGGTGAAAAATTATTAACTCTAAAATTCAATGGTTGAATGTTCAAAAAAGAAACTTTAAATCTTACCTTCACTTATACATGAACTCCAAATGTTCTGCTAAAACTGGATCGTAGAGTTTTAAAAGCTTATTAAGAGTTTTAAAATATTGCTTGGTCATCGCCGCATCCAGCGATGACCGGACGCCACGCCACTGGCATGTGACACAAATTTTATGGGAGTTCTATCTCAAGAACTAATGTGCAGAATTTAACCAAACATAAGATTCAATTTGAACTTGACATAACGTTTTCTGATTAGGTTTCGGTGTAAATCTCACAATAGATGGCGCTGATATGCTATATTTCCGCATAACTATATCTCAAGAACTAATGCACGGAACTTCATCAAGCTTCATATTTTGTTTAGACTTTGGGATACAAAGACACTGATTAAGTTTTGATGTAAATCGCCCAGCAGGTGTCGCTATGCTAAGCTTCAATTTGCATTATTTTCGCGATAGTTATTTAAGAAGAACTAGTGCACAGAATTTCACCAAACTTAATATTTTGCTAGACCTTGACATAAATAGTATTTACGTTATTATGTTTGTATGTATATTGCTGAACAGGTGCCGCTATTATTCTCCATTTTTCACGATTTCTACAATTGCTAGACCTCAAGAACGAACAGATTATAATTTTATTTTAGTTGCAGATGATTTGATTTATATAGGTGAAAGTTTTGCAAAGGCCACAACATACTAGTTTTTATTATTAGCTGAACAGTAGAAGTTTTAGTAGCAAGATTTCGATGGGAAAAGCTTTTAAAAATGAAGATTCACCATTGTCCTTTTATGTTGAAGCCTGTTTTGTTTAATTGAAAAAAAAATTATTGCAGCACTGATGCGTTCTTTAATTCCTTTGAGTGTTTTTGGTAATGGTGGTTCATAAAAAAATATCTTTTATGGAACCCCACAAAAAGAAATCACATGGCGTAAGATCCGGTGATCTTGGTGGCCATATGGATAAGGGTAAATCGTCGTTACCCACACACCCAATACAGCGTTGCGTAACGAAAAGGAAAAAAAAAAAGAACTTTGAATGATTTTCTTTTTTTTCGTATGTTACTTATGTTTGACGGTGGCAACATCAAATGATTAAATTTAAATTTTACTGCATTTTTTTTTTTAATTTCTAAACATCGCACATTTAAAATTTTTACACCATCGAATAGGAAAAAAATTCACTTTCAAGTGAAATTTGTTTGAAAACTGTATTTTGAAAAATGTATCACTATTTTTATTGTTTTTAAAATAATTTTTATGCATTTTTTTTCTTTTTTTTAGCCCCCGGTACGGTATGCTATTTCTTTCTCCCAGTTTATTTTGTGCAATCTCCAAAAAATAACGTTACCTTACAGAAGCCAGCCGTAAAACAAAGCAGTACGATTAAATACTCAATAGCAATTTTTTAAACTTCAACGCATCGCACATTTTCAATTTTTATACAGTCGTATTGGGGAAAAAAAAGTACTTTTAAATGCAATTTGCTCGAAAACTGCAACTCCATTTATTTTTGAAATATTAATTTTTTTTTTTTTTAGTTTTTGGAGCCATTTGTTTAACCCTAGAACTACCGGAAATTTTACTCAAGTTTTATAAAAACATTCTACACCAGAATTTTTACTTAAAACTATTTAATTTGTTTATTTAACTTATTATTGTCTGATTTATACATTTAGTTTGTTTTGAAGAAATTTCGGGTTTGAATAAATATTTTGAATGTACATGTCGGGTCCAATGGACCCGTCTGGTAGACGGAAGGTTAATATTGGCAACGGAAGTACTCCATTTCTGTAGAAAGTAAAGAAAAAAATAGTTGTAAAATTTTAATTATATATTTTTGTTGCCATTTTTTTCATAACAACCGAAAGAAAATGTAATTAAAATACGTGCTATTTTGAAAAAATATAAACGAATGATTTCTGTTAAAACATTGAGCTATTATAAACTATATTTAATTTTAAGTACATCTGCATTAATGTTATAAACAAATGAAAGCCTATGAATCATTAAACAGCCGATTTTTTTTTCTTTTTTTTTTTGTCAAGTTTTTTTTAATGACGGCATCTTTTTGCTGATTTGTGTATTATTTCGCGATAGTGACATCCTATGCATACTTTACTGTACATGTTTAAGAGTGGATCGTAAATGTGGAATTCTTAAGCGGATGCGAATGAGGTCATTTTACATAAAATAAAAGCGTGTGCTGTAAGTATTAAAATTGAAATATGTTTTGTACTATTTATATATACATATATTTTTTTTCATTGGGGCGACACTAAATTCGGAAAAAGCAGAATTCCTGTTTTCTAGTTTTTAATTACCATTTATGTCTATCGCGTGCAGAGGATTACGTAAGATAAATCTGTTTGTACTTTAATTAATATAAATAGCTCAGTATTTGTTTCCAGCTTGTATGACAAAACGAAATTAAAACACTCATCAATCAATAAATAAAACAATAAAATATAAATAAAATACTAATTTAAGACATGGGATCCATTAAAATGATCAGAATAAAAAAAAAAGGCTGATTTTAAATAGTGTTCTTTGGTGATCTCTTCAGCTGTTAACTCCTGGTGCAAGGCCAATACAAAACTAACAAACATACACAACAATAAATAACAATACATAACAATACATAACTACTAAACTCGCTTTTAACAAATATCAAAACTTTATTTAAACTAATTATTATTTTTTCATATAAATAGGGTTTTTGGTGTTGTTAGTGCGTATTCTACAAATAAATATTAAATGTAAAAAATCTAATATAGTTATCAATTAAATAAATGGTTTTCATCTGTATTCTGTAACCCAGGTATATCCCCTTGTTCATATAAAGAGGGCAATTTATTCATTATTTGGTAAACTAAAATGCTACAATATTTTCTAACGATTTTTTTTAAATAAATTTAATTAATAGTAATACTAGGAGGTGAAAGTTGAAATGTTTTACTGGTTTTATAAATTTTTTTCTTAATCTTTGCACCGTTAGATCATTGTAATTTGTTTAACAAAATTGGCCAGTTAAAATCAAAGAAAATACATTTGATTTTATCTATTTTACATTTTATTCATGATTAAAAATGTTAAAAAAAAAAAAAAATAGTATTGCTATATGTCAACCATTTTTTGACCTTTTTTACCCGGCTGAAAAGAAGGGTTTATGTGTTTCATGCGTATCTGTGTATGTGGATTTCTTTATACCCTCGAAACATCCCAACGGCTGGATGAATTATAATAAATGAGGTCTCTATCAATTCGTCTTAATGGCCCGATGGTTATAGGCTAGGTTTTGTTTTTATAAATTCAAAATGGCGGTCGTAAAATACAAAATGGCGGTAGAGACGAAAAAAAATTTTACGCACCTTATTGAGTGGCATATCATTGGATAGGTCTTTCAAAATGAAGACGATGTTTCATTGACTATTTTACAGTCAGAAGCTCTGTTAAAATATTATACAACCTGGAAGTTGTGTAGGTAGGATCTCTAGCTTTACTGCAACTCTAACCATCATGGACATCTATAGACCTCATCAAAACAGTGTTTATAGATAGGAACTAACAATTAAACACAACTTAAAAGTCATTAATACAAGTAAATAAAAAAAAAAAATAGGTAGGTTCCGGTGGGGGAAAGTGGGGGTAATATCAAGCTTATTTTAGAGAAGGTCCTAAAACCGAACTATTAAATTTATTTTAATGAAACTTTTGATGAATTTTATATACATTGGATTCATATAGAATAAACATGAAGCATAATCACTCCATTTTGACAGTGATCCACAGTGATACATTTAAAAGAGCCTGATTTAATACCCTCACTTTACCTCGTGGTGGGTAAAGTGGGTGTAGTTCCAAAATTAGTGTATATTTGAATAAAATATGTAAATATTGTTTTTGAAATAACAATACACTCAAATAAATGTATCTTAATTATATTTAAAGGTACAAATGCACAAAAAAAAATATTTTTTACATATTTAAGAAATAATGCCCACTGCTATTAAAATTAGGTTAACTTAGTATGCAGCATATATTCTGAACTTTACACAATCTTCATCGCCAATAGCAGGAAAAGTATTACAGTTCTCCAATGGTGACTTAGTCAAATACTTTATGTGATAGAATGTATTAATTTTTATCACTTGACTGATGAATTTAGCTGATCGACTTTTTGATCTGTACTCAACTTCTACCCATGAACCTTGATTTATTTCTTTAAAGTCTACTTTCATGTTATCTGTTTCATTTCTTTTACTTTTTAAAATTGCTCTGTTTTTTTAATTTTGGATGTTCTTCCTTTACTTTTCTTGATATATTTTTCGTTTTGGGTCAGTTTCGTCTGCATTTTTTATGTCCTTTTCTGTATTTGCTTGACTGAATTTTTTCTTATGGCCACGTTCTTCGCCAACCTTTCTAAAACAGTTTCATTGGTTAAAACTTCACCACTCTTGCTCAGTAATTATTTTATTGTATGTGTGTAGTCATTTTATTGTAAAATATAGAGCATCAGACATTTACTAAAGTTAGCACAGAGGTAAAAAAATCCCTATCATAGAAAACTTAGCTAAGCCTAACCATACCCCCAAATTACCCCACCTCAGAAAACAACTCATAATAAATAGAATTATAAAATTTATTATTAACTTTCTTTGTAGATCTGTTCCTTGGGTGTTCCTCTGTGAGTCTGAACTAAACTTAATAGTTTTTTAACAGTTAATAATGATGTTAGAAGCAAGTTCATCAGACGCTTAAACTAGCATACCATATGCAAAGAACATTAAGCAAGATAGTTCGTAAACATTGAATTTGTTTCCAGTTTTTAAAACTAAAGTAAAAATATTTGCCGTAATCTCAATATATTTCTCTAAAAAAGAATTAACTAAATATTTTAATTTAAAAAGAGAAAATAGGTGTTTTTCAATATACCCCCACTTTACCCCATGGGCCCAATTTCCCCAACCTGACCCTAAGTAATATAAACAAGTAATATAAAAAAAATATTTTAAATCAAGAGAATTTTTTTCTCCCATTCTTCTTTCCTCTTGAGTGGCACTTAAAATGCCTTGATCAAGAAGAGGGCTCTCTCGGTCTTAAAATACCTTGATCAAGAAAAGGGCTCTCTGGATTATTGAAAATTAATTAATTTCGTTTTAATTAATGAATTAATATTTGAAAAAAAACTGGATTAACATCAAGTGTCGTCCACTAGAAGTTAAAAAAAATTATTTGAGCTTGATTGGATAAATAATAAGTATTTTATTAACGACTGAAAATTTGAACAAAATATATATAGCGAGAGTGTGAGATAATAGTAGGAATTGAAAAAAAAAAAATAGTTTCACATTGATGAGAAATAATTAATTAGTTCGCTTTTTACCCAGTCGGGTTTTTTGATTTTTTAAATTTAATTGTTTATTGTATGTTCATTGTATGCTTCACTGTATGCATCAAAATAAACAGGTACGCAAAATCATGCGTACGGCATAGATTATGAAACACTTTCCAACACATTCAGAATACTATAACAAAACTTCATAGTTTACTAAGGCGAAAGATGATGGACGTCAAAATGAAGAATTTGGAAAACGCATAAAGCATTTGAAAACCCAATTTCTGCTATTACCATTACCACGAATAGTCGTTAAAATATACTTTTCTTTTTGTGCAGCCCTGTATACGATCTATTGATATGTGTGTATACTACATACTATGATAAAAATTAGTTCATTTAAACGCATAGCACAGTTGAAAATTTCCATTTAGTAATTTCCGGCAATAAACGGATGTTGTTGAAAACATTTGTGCAGCCCTGTATATGATCTACGGAATTTATACACACCAAGTAACATTTAAAAAATAATTAAATTTACCAACGCATGCCACAACTGAAAACGCACTTCCAGCAATTATTGTTCTTAGGCTTCAATAGTTCCATTATTGTTTATTTTCTTCTGTAGCCATATTTTTTTGGGTGCAGGGATGTAGTGGAGGGTATACGGGTGTATACGTCGTATACCGTCTGGATTTTTTAAGGAACGCCGTATACCCTCTGTTTCTCAAGAAAGCTATAGTATATATACACTAGGGTATACCCTCTGCCTTGAGCATATACCCTCTGCTTAGAACATATACCTTCTGTTTTTTTACGACTACACCACTGTTTGGGTGTCCCTGCAAATGTACGATAAATCGTATGCACCCCATGCTCTGTAGTAAGAGATTTGTAGTACACTTCAGTGACAAATATCAATTTCACAATGTTTCAAATAGTGTAATATCAATAAAATACACCGCAAACAATTTTTCCCCATAGACTGTAATGTAACAGAATTTTTTTGAGTGTCCCTGTAAACGAACCGTAAATGCTACACGCTTCATTTTCAATACCGAACATGCCAATTGTTACCAATAACATATATCCATTTCATAGCAATCGGAATACATTTACGCGAGTTAGAGCACAAGCATACAGGCGGACAGACAAACTGAATTCATGAACACTTTTCAACTATGTTGGAAAGTGTTAAAAATATGCATATATTCATTTATAACTCTGATAAATGAAAAAATTAAAAACATACCAGTTAATCGGTTTATATGGTTGAATACGATTCTCATCTTTCCAGTGTATTTATGCATATCATTTTTTAATCCTAGCACGACGGATGCCGTGAATATCAAACGATATTTTATCATTTTCAAAACATGTAAAGGATGTATCATATTTTAAAATTCATGAAGTTGTTCAACATCTTTTATCCTTTTATTTTAGGTTCCTTTTGCATTGTCATTTGAACCGTAGAATTTTTCCTAGGTTACGCAACGATTGTCATGCTTATGATTTTTTAACTTATCTCTCGAGATTTAAATTCCGCTTTATTGGTATTCGCTTTAATAAATTTTTACGTTTAATATATTTTATTTAGATGCCCCACTAACGACAGCAAAAAGCATTTTTATATGAAAAATGTCAATTATGCATTTAAAAACGGTTTGGAATTTTTTTTAATTGATACTTCCGTATTAATCGCATGTCAGGAGTTAATTGCCAAAGAAATCCCAACGTATTTCGCTACCTACAGCAACCTTTTTGATTATAACACTTTCAGAGGTTTAAGCGCGAATTTCGATTACATGTCTGTTAAATTCGTCTTTTATTTATATTATTTTATTTATTTACTGATGAAGTTTTAACTTCGCTATGGAATATTATCTGGGAATAAATGCTGAACTGCTTACATTGTTTTAAGGACGAATGGTTTAATCTTTCGTAATACGGCTACTCGCGATAGCGATAGACTTTTAAAAAGCTTATGCTTGAAAGTTATTTTAGAGACCATAAAAAGGTCAGTAAATTGAGATGCAGGTTTCAAACAAGTCGCATTTGAGAGACCCCCCCCCCCCCCCCCACACACACACACGCAACGGTTTAAAAATTGTGCGATGTTTAGAAGTTAAAATTGCAGTAAAATAAAAATTGATTGGTCAAGTTTTGCTACTGTCAGTATGACATCAGCATTACTCATGTACATGTTTTTGCTTTATAATATTTTTTTTAAATAAAAATTCACATGTTTTTATGTTACTTTGAACGTAAACACATAGTTTCGTACTTACAAAATGTTTAGTATTGTTGGGTTTTTACACTTCCTCAATAGTTGTGTAAACTAAAATTTTAATTTAAATTGAAAGCACCTCGTGATATTCAGTGGTAGCAGAGATGTCACGCACTAAGAATTCTTTTTAATCGTTAGAATGCTTTTTTATTCACTGACACAACATCTATAAATCTCCGCACACAACTATCCGATAAATCGTAACGATTATTGGGGGTCACATCACCGCATGCAAAATGTGTTCATGTACACTATCTGGCTTTTACATATCCGAATCGGTTGATGAAAATGCGTGTAGTGCACATGAAGGCATTTTGCATACGCCAATGTCGGCTCACGACAATCCTGTACAATTTAATGGCGTGATATAGGTGAATGGAAAAGTGCCATTCTCCATGTCTGCATTCATAATAGAAAACTTTACAAATTATGCATTACTGACAAAATTATCGAAAAGTCGGGCAGTGATTATTGTAAAAATCATTTTTCTTATTATTTAAAGAACTTTCATATGTAAGCGTATTTTGTGGAAAGCAACTATTTTATCTAGTCGCACCACTTAAGTATTTTTTAGTAATATTTTAAACTCCTGGAAAAGTTGCAATATATCTATAATTTTTAACGTTTTTACTAAAAATCCTCTATAACTTACTAACCTCTATAATTTACTAAAAGTTCACTATTCTGCCCAATCCACACAAAAAGCCTTATACACATTATGCACATATTTTTATAACAACATTGTACATGTTGTTATAAAAATATAATTATTTTTTTATTATTATTATAAAATATATATTTATTTAGATTGATGAACGTTATACACGTTCGTCAATCTAAATAAATATATTTTACCACTTTTTATAGCATTATTTAGCTTAATCAGCTTAATCACATATTTGTATTTTTTCAGTTTTTTTTATTCATATTTTTTTAAATATTAGGCTATTCAGTATTGTGAAATTGTTCTACATTCTGTTACTAATATGTTTTCCATTCTTATTGTTAATCTAAACCTTTTTTATTTTCTTTTTTTTTTTTCATTTCATTTTTTGTAAAGGCATATTTGATATTTTAATGGAAAAAGTTCTTTTTCTTGCTTTGCTTTCTTGCTACTTAATTTTTTTTTTTTTTTTTTTTTACTGAATTTATTTAATGCACAATGCATGCCATCATAATTTTTCTTAATACTCTTCTAGAACCACTTTATAAGGAACGGAGAAAAAGATGATCACTGTTTTACTTAAAAACTTAAATTTTCTTTTTACTTAGTTCTCCGAAGAAATTTCACAGCCGCTATTACATTTTTCCATTTTCTGTCGTCAATTACATCATGTGCTAAATTTCCTCTAATTTTCATCTTTTACAAGGTTGGCGGCTATGCTCTTAAAGTAATTCTTTCAAAGAGAACTTTTAAAGAGAGAGAGAGAGAAAAAAAGTCTAAATTTACGTAACTTAAAAGAAGTTCGGTTTAATATGGAATTTAATTCTTGTAGTTTCAAAAGTGTAGCAAGAAATTGGTTTTTTTCCCCTTCATTTTAGTAAATTGAAATTGTATAAATTCTTCGAATATGAAAAAAGAATCTTTCCATGTTTGTTTATCGTGGGGGAATAAAATCACGTTCTTTTGAAGAAAATTAGAGAAATAATTAAATATTTTGTCGAAATTATTTTTAAGTTATTAAAAAAAATATGGACCATATCTTAATTACTGCAAATTTAATATTAAAAAACATATTCTTAAAAATTTATGTAATAGTCTGAGTACCGTGTTTTTCACCGGGTAATTACACAGGGTTTGTGCAATTTAGGAATTTGAGTACCATTTTTCCTCAAAGTAATGTTGATCTTGTTTTATGACAGAAATTCCGAGATTAAATATGGAGAATATAAATATATTTGCACAAATTCGTATATTCACAATTCTTTTCATATAAATGTAAGCATTTTAATGAATATTACATGGAAAATAAAATGATGATAGTCTTCAGTCAGTCTTTCTTTTTACTATGAGTATTTTTTTATGCATATGGGTAATAAATTAAAGGAGGATGACCATGGCCTGTACAAATGCCCTAGTACGGGGTCGGTGAACCTTTTCACATCCACGTGACAAATTTTTCCAAAAATACATTTTACATGATCATGACGTACCGACAATTAAAAAAAAATTAATGGATCAAATAATAATGAATCAAAATTATTTACAATTTTATTTTTAGTATTAAAAAAGCATGAAAAAAAAAAGAAAGAAATTTATTTTAACTATATTATTTCTGTTTTCTCATCTTAGATGCCAAATAATTTATATCAGCTTCGCACTTAGTTATTTTATAAGAGAATGCAAGTTTAAATGGACTCATTTGACAAGGTTACTCGAATTTTTTGTATTGTTTCCGAAAATATGTCTTGCAAAAAAAATAAATAAATAAATAAATAAATAAATAATAAAATAAAATAAAAAAAAAATTCAAAATAACGAGCGCCAGTATATACGGCTTCTAATGTCTGGAATTGATTTCAAAGTTGTTACAATTTTACTATCGGTATTTTTGCTTTAATGCCATTTGAATCTTTCTTTTAGGTTAACCTCCTATTTCCCTCTTATTCTTAGAATTTTGTGAGCCAATATTGAGCTAGATTGGGACACATTAAGTTATATTACAGTTTATTTTATCTGTATGACAATGACGACCAACCGAGCTAATCAAATTCAGATAACGAGAGACAACATCTAGATTAATGGATTTTGTGAAATTCTACTATATTTTAATGTAGAATCTGAATCTATGCCGTGCCAAAAATAATCTGGAGCGTGCCACTTACGGCACGCGTGTCATAGGTTCACCGTCCCTGCCTTAGTATAACAACGCAAATGAATTCCCTTGACAAAAATTCTAATAGTTATTATAAGTGATTTGTTTGATTAAAAACAATAAATTATAAGAATTTATATTTAAATTTTCTTATCTGGAATTATGTGGATCATAGCATACCAACTCCTAACAATATATTAGTTGGAAAATTGTTATCAGAAACTGAGAGAGCCAAATTAGACTATATTTTATAAACCCATTTTTTATAATCAACGCGTAAGGGGTCTCAGGACTCTGAAAATTGCTAAAAAGGAAAAAAAAAAGACCACTTTCAACATTTATTATCTTAAAATGTATTTGATTTTAAACCAAAATTTTTATTTGGGGTGAAAGATATAAGTATGTTCTCTCATTGTATGCATTTAAAAAATTGTAAGATGCAGAGTTAGCATTTACAGGGACCCCAAACTGTCAGACATTTGACGAACAGAAAATTGGCATAACAGTTTACGCGCAAGATTACAAAATAAATTTTGCAACTAGAATGAAAATTTAGTGTCTACTTATACTTCAGATTATAATAATTACCCTGAACCTAAATAAATTTGTATTTAAAGCATTTTTTATTTTTAACACAAAGTTGTATTTAGTTAATGCAAAATTTTGAAAATTTCAACAGTATAATCACCTAAAAATATTCTTTTGAACAATAAAAAGGAAATTTTAAGTTCAGTTTACACACACAGATAATGATAGATAATACAATACAGACTAAAATGAATTACATGTACTGAATATTTAATGAAAAAATTTGGTACTTGTTAGTTATCCGGTCGACCAAATTACTGTCGCCAAATTGTAAGATTAAATGCCAATAATGGTTGATCGTAAATGTCACATTTACTTGACAACACGTGTTTACGTCATCAAATGATTTTTATTTCGACGTTTTATTTGTATTTTTATTAATGTTATATTAATTTATTTGTTTTTTCGTTATTTAAAATAAAAATTATGTCAGTTTGTATAATTTGGCGAGTGGTTTGCCGATTGGCCGTGATTTGGCGAAATTGGTCGACGGGGTAACTAACAAGTACCAAAAATATTCAGAAGTTTTTGAGATACCGTGCGATACCCAAAAGATACTCAAAAACGTCATTTGGAGAAAAATAATTTCAATGTTTCTGAAACGCCACTTCAGCTATTCAGCTGGTATAATTCTAAAATCCATAACTTCTATTCTAATGGGAATTTCAAGGAAACAATTACAGTAAACTCTGTCTCAGGCGGAATCGATCGGGACCGATGAAATTTTCCGTCGTAGACAATATTCCGCCTTATGCAATATACCACAAAAAATAAAGGTAAAATTAAAAAAAATTTAAAAATGCACAAGTTGTATATTTTTTTACATTTTTAACCTTTAGTACCGTACTTTAAAATTAAATTTTTATTGAAATTAAACTTTTATTAAATTTATAGTCTTTAATAATATTGCATATAATATAACATTATTCGAACACTAAAATGAATAGTATTGATGAGAAATTTCTTCAGTTCTGGAATTTAATGAAAAATATTCACTTTAACAAATATAATCATATACCTCATCATTAACATAGTTTCTGACGAGACGGAAAGTAATATTTTATCCATCTTGTTTTGACCATCCGGTTTAACAAGCATTCTTGAGTAACACATTATGAGTCATATTGTGTTAGAACTTATTTTTATGATTAAAAATTACGGGTAATTCGCAATATACTCTCCTTCGCCAATCTCCTTTGATAACTGCGCCAAGGTGGCCACCCCGGTTTATCTGGCTGCTCCTCGGACGTCACTAAATATGGCAACCCTAAGATGAGAGCTCCGTTTAAAAATCCTTTATTCGTAAGCCGTTTTCTGATTGGACGCTTTTAATTTGTTAAAGGATTTTTTATTGGACGTAAGATAAAGCTGAGGAAATGTTTAACCCTTAAATGCCGGGTGTTGCTTTTCGGCAACATACCCATTTTAGGCTCTATAATACTATTAGAATAATATTGAAGCTATAATGCCTAATGCTGCCAATAAAATACATTCTGAAAATATTATTAAATCGATTTTCAACATGTAGATGGCAACACTTGTGCTGTTTAAAAATAAAGATAGATTTGATTTTTCAATTGTTGCTACTTGTTCTTTTTGTTTTGTTTGGGAGCTTGCGAAATGCCCTATTTTGTTCTGCAGTGAGCAAATAAAATTATTTCTTATTATAGTTCCTAAAATTCTTGTGTGTTTAATATTATAGAATTTTATCTAGGAAAATTATTTTTTCAATTAAAGACCATAGTTATAAGTCCCATTTTCTTTTTCTAAACCAACTGAAATCCAAGACTGCAATATCATCCCAATGTGATGTTAAAGGGTGAAAAAATGCAAATCATTTTTATTTATTTATTGTTGATAAAGGGCACGTGTTTGGATTTGATTCCCGTCTCTCATTTATTCATTCATTTATTTATTTTTATTCCGGCGTAACGGAAATGCCGTCAAGATAAGTCGACATTTCATCGTCTTCATAAATCTGAAAGGCGATGTATCCAGTTTTAAACTCGCGAAGTTGTGTGACTAATTTCACTTTTTGAGTTCTCAGTTTCACTGTCACTTGCTGAGTTAATACTTACATTAGATAAAAATTAGCGATTGTGACATGTAGGATTTTAATATTTATTTTTTAAAGATGATATTTCTGCTCTTCATAATATGACGTTACTTTATTTTGATCTTTCATTTTTTTTTTAAATGCTACTTTCTTTCATATATTGTATTATTTAAAATAAAATTAAGGTTGTTACGTTTTGTACTATGTGAAAAAATCTATTAAAAAATGAGGATGCTTGAAATTTATATTTGTGGCATCGAAGTTATTGTGGTAAAGTTTACGAAAGTGGTTCAATAATTATTGTCCCGAATGTGTATAAAATATTTGTACTGCGATGGTTGATGTGGAATATTGAAGCCTAATGTCTTAGATGCCTATATGCTCAATTTCAGAACTGTAGCTGCTATAATAACATATTTTTTTTTTCGTTTTTGGTGTGATAAGTCGCACCTAGCTTGAAAGGGGGGATTGGGGGGGGGTGACAGTGAATGAAACGTTGTTACTGTCGTTTGGACACGGGATCATAGAGAAATAGCTACGTCTCATCCACTGTCACAATCTATCACAGAACTACTTCAGGTGTGGCCCCATAAGCTCCAAACTAGCCTCCTCCCCCCCCCCCCCTTTTAAGCTAGGTGCCACCTCTCACACCTAAATAGAAAAAAAATGTGTTAATATAGCAGTTGCTGTTCTGAAATTGAGCATATAGGCATCTAAGACATTAGACTTCAATATTCCACATCAACCATCGCAGTACAAATATTTTATACACACTCGGGACAATAATTATTGAACCACCCTTGTACTATGGCTTACTGTATTTTAAGATTACGTTTACTAAGCCCTTAAGTTATACTATTTGTTTCATTTGGTTAGCCCTTTATGCCCCTACGGGTCTTTAAAGTACCAATAAAATAACTTGTTATAAATATAAAACATCAATTAGTAGTAATACAGTTTAGAATGAGTTACAGATGCTTTACTTTATCTTGTTACTTTATGAAATGTCGAAAAGCATTATTGGTTACAAAAAAAAAAAAAAAAAAAAAAGTATTTTTAAAATGATGATTTAATTTTCATTTGCATCTTTTCGGATTTCTTGACGTTGAAAGATTGCGGGGGAAAATCTACAGTTAGGGAATGTTTCTATGTTTTTATGGTAAGTGCATTATATTTGTAAATTTCCTAATTCTATAAAATACTAAACAAACATATTTTAAATAAAATATTTGAGTGGATTTATAAATATTGCACAAAATCCCTATAACTTCAAATTAAATTAATGAATTTTAATTGGCAAAATCATTCTAAAATTTATTAAATGATTGTGTAAATCTTCTATTGTAGTTTCAAAAATTGTCGAAAAATGCTTTAGAAGATGAAATTTTCATTTAGTCACAATTTGGGATATAAAGGGTTTTAATACGAGAAGTCAAAAAATAAATTTCACCATCTTTTTTTATTTATTTATCTTCGAGAAACATTTTATATTGTATAGCATACATACTAGAAAAGCTAATTAATTTTTCTTTCAAGAATAGGATTGTAGATGTCAGCAATTTTTAAGTCTTCATTAAGAAAAGTTTATTTATCATGAATGTGACAATGAGAATATTTTGATGCAAATAACGTAATTTTTTCTAATCTTTTCTGTTTTTTTTCCCCTTCTCTTTTCTTTTTTTTATCTTCTTCCTTTTCTTGTGTGTTTTATTTAGAAGCAAAAGCAAACGGTATAATAAAGATGGTATTTTAAAATTTTTGCGGCAAACCAGTGGGCCACGGAACGGCGATTGAAAACCCCCAAATTATATCATTTTGGAATACTACCTGTAAATCTGGTTCTGCAGTAGAACTCTATCAACGCAGATAAACTGCTATTTTTACTCTTTGTAACGCAGAAATCATCTGTGTATGCATAAAAAATGATTTTACAGTTTTTAGCTCACAGGCTATCAAAGCCTGAGAGCTTACGAGCCCGCCTGTTCTGTATGTACGTACGTAATGCGATAACTCTTGATAGAAACATCCAATTTGCTTTAAATTTTTTTTCTAGGTTCATTTTGATAAGGCGCTTGCTTCCCTGATTAGTTTTGGGGGTTCATTGTTTAAGAATAAAGGGGGGAAAGGGGGTTAGTTCCCCCTTAATTTAGATAAATGGGTTTTTCATGTAGAATTGTTCGATTTGCTCCAAATTTCGTATACCGGTTTATTATGTTAAGGAGCTTCCCTGATTAGATTTGGAAGCTCATTACTTAAGTATAAAGGGGAAAAGGGGGGCTACCCCCTTAATTTAGATAAATGGGTTTTACAGGTAGAATTGTTCGATTTACTCCAAATTTGGTATACCAGTTCATTTTGATAAGGCGCTTCATGATTAGTTTTGGTGATTCATTGTTTAAGGATAAAGGGGGAGGGGGAAAGGGGGGTTAGTCACCCCTTAATTTAGATAAATGTGTTTTTCTTGCCGAATTATTCGATTTACTTCAAATTTGATATACCAGTTTATTCCGATATGGTGCTTCTTTCATTTGATTTGGAGGTTCATTGGTTAAGTATAAAGGGGGGAAACGGGGGCTAATCCCCTTCATTTATTTTTGAGGGGCATTATTCTTTGAAATAAGAAAATGATATACAATTAGTTTGAATAGCCTGTGAGCTCAATGCCATCAGTTTAACTGGGTACTTTTCTTTTTATTTTCACATTTGATGCCCAATTGCACATTTTCAATTTATATTCGTACCGAGCACTTTTCTTGAATCAATATGCCATATAAATGGGCTGCATAACTTTAAAATAATAATGATATCGTAAAAATGCATTTTATGACAAAGTTTCACAAGTCATTCTAGTTTTATAACTTAATCCCAAACAAAGTATATTGCAGATAAGTATTCATTTGATATTGGGAATGCACTTAATATACATAAATTTCGTACATAGCCTAATTAGAAAGGCGGGGAGGGGGGCGGGGGTGTTAAAAATTATAATAAAAATTTAGAGACAAAGAACTCAAAATCAATTTACTGTAATATTAAAAAAAGAGTTAAAAATAAATATTTGAAATATTATCTTATAAATATTTGGAGGGAAAACACTTAATCTGATTTTAATGGATCTTAAAAGAGTAATTACTAATAATGATACTGTTAATTATACCACATCAATTTGTTAAATCATCAGTATAATTTTTTTTTATTGCTAACTTGGTTATTATCATGTGTAATCTTCGATGAAACATGAGCAAAGTAATAAGACATGTTTTCCAAATGTTACAAAATAGTATAATAAAAATTCAGTCACATATTGTTAATGATCCATTTGCAGTCAGCATGCTATTAACTATCGTCTGCCTAATGGTTTACTGGGATATTTCCGTTATAAAGAGCTCTGTAACCTAAAAAGCAAAGATTGTAATCAATATTTCGAAAATGTTTTAATAATCTACATCTAAAAAGTTTCAATAATCTGTAAAGATATGATATACAAACATAAATAACTCATCTAGCTAATTGCTTTTCATCTAATTCGGTCGCCAATGTCGCCAAATTCATTTGCCATACCACTACGTATATTGTAGCTGTAGCATTACTGGAAACTCCCTGTAAATCTTGTTTTATTGCAACAACAGTCTCTGCGTAAAACAGCTATTTTTCACTCTTTGCAACAATATATGTAAATATATTTTTTTAAATATTAAACTCGCGTTGTAATTCCAACCAGTCAAAACTAATTTTAAAAAGGTCAGTGGTCAAAACTAGTTTCAACTACCTGAAACTGATCAAAATTGATTGCAAACACTTTTTTCAAAAATGGTCGAAACTTTAGTCGAAATAACTTTAGTTTCGATAAGTTGCTCAGACTGTATATTTATTTGAATATTAATACGTTACATTATATGTATATAATTATGAATAATATTATTAATATTTGAAAAATTATTAATTATAAATAGATTTTTTTTTTTCAGAAATACACATTTCGTAAATCTTATTTTTTGTTCTAAATTTATCATTTAACAAAATAAATTTTAATTTCTTTTCTCAGTCAAAAGGATTTTTGTCCAGTTAGTTACAACCATAGGTTAGTTACAACCAAAGGTTAGTTACAACCAATACAGTCAATTCTGAAGTAACCTTTTCCAATGTTAAATCTATGGGCTTGGAATGCGTCCGTATTTTTTATATTCATCAAAAAAAAAAAAAAAAAAAAAAAAAAAAAAAAAAAAAAAAAATAAATAAATAAATAAAAATAAAAATAAATAAATAAATAAAAAAATAAAATAAAATTTTTTACTTATTTTTTTCTGTATGCTTTTTTGATGTATGATTCTTTCTTTTTTATTTAACTAAAAATTTCTAAAATATATAGTTAAAATATAAAATTATTTTAAATGCTAGAATTCAAGGAAAGCTGACGAGTTAGAAATAAGAATTTAATTCTTAAAATTAGAAATACTTTGTCAAATTAAAGAGGATGAAACATTCTTCAAAAAAAGTATTACAGAAAAAATAAGTTAAAAATTTTAATTTATGGATGAGGATTTTGTAAAATACGGATGCATTCCAAGTCCATAGGTTTAACTCTGGTGAGGGGACTTGCAGTCTGGCTCATAACGAGTCTTAACCTCGAGTCTGATGTTACCGGGCTCACAGACCGCTGTTTTTTTTTTTTTCTTTATTATAGTTTAACTTATAATTTTTAGTTTAACTACAAACACTGCCAGAATTTTGTTCCATTTAGAAGTTTAATACTATCACCAGAGGCTTTTGAACAGATTAATTTTAATTATAAGAGTCCTGTACAAAAAGTTAAGTATAAAAACACTATCCTATGAGTTAATCTAGCCCTTTATTCATCTTCCGATGGAGCGGTCCATCAGACCGCTTCACAATAGTTATGTGACAATTTATGTCACACCAGTTAAAGGTTAAATAGAAATCTTCTGTAAACAACGTTAATGAAGAATTTTAAGATATTTTCATGAAGAATTGAAGAATTTTAATTTTCTGTCTGGTCTTTGTAGTCAAACTGCGCAATTTCAATGCCGTATTTCCCTAGGAGTAGATAGATAAATTGAGGGTTAGATAAATTCAATTTTATTATGCGCGAATAGAATGACGCTGTAAAAAAGGTATTTAACAAGCAGACATATCTAGAAATCGATAATGAATTTTAAATCAATAACTTTACATAAACACAAAATTTTTTACAGTTAAGTGGTCATTTATTACAGAGAATGTGTTTCAATTTAATGTATGTAACATTCTTATGTCATATTTAAATTGAGTATATAAAAGTAGAAAAAAGAATTAAAATAAACTTTACCATGATAAATAAATATATATATATATATGTGTGTGTGTGTGTGTGTGTTAGAAATAAATATTTTATTTTCGGAATATTATTTTTCTAATATTACAAGGAAAAATACTTTGTTTAAACTTAAAATAACTTAAAAGTGTAATTAATATAATGATACTTTTAAGGATGCTATATCAAAGGGTTAACCACACTAGAAATTTTTGATTGCTAATTTGGCTATTATCATAATTCATCTTCGATAAAACACGAAGGAAGTAATGAGACATAGCTTTTCCGAATGTTACAGAAATAGTCTAATAAAAATTTATTCACATCCTGTTATGATCCATTTACATTCAGCTCCCTATTAACTCTCCGGTTACGTTCTGCCTAATGGTTTACGGGGATATTTCCGTTGTAAAGAGCACTGTAACCTAAAACGTTAAGATTGTAATCAATATTACAAAAATATTTTAATAAATTACTACACAGATAGTCTCATGAAATATTAATGTGTCTACTCGTGTACCACAAAGAGGCTGTTCATACAAAGTTATTGCTAATTTTGTCAGATATTCAAAGGGATTTTTGCTGAAGCCTATCCTTGTCTTATGTCATGCAAATGATATGGGGAAATAAAATACGGTGGATCACAAATTAGAAAAAAAATTAAAAGCCGGTCCGTTCATTAGCACGGCTTCTTTCGTGCAGCTGAGCTGAAGATATAAGAGTTTAATGAGTGCATTGGAGGGTATCTGATGACAATTTACTTAGCCTTGTACAATGACCTAGTTTTCAAAGGAGATAAGTTGTCCTTGTATTTTTTCCCTTTTTTGTGTATTGTTGATGATTTTTATTTATTTACGATTGTTTATTATACGGCGAAGTTATTCGATATCAATTTATGTTTTATAATAAGTCTACTAATATAAATTCTTCACAAATGCGCTTAAATAAACGTAAATATTATGCAATAACATTTTTTCTTGCACTTTTTGATTGATATACTCAATTAAGTCAAATATTTTATAAAACACTTACCATGGATTACCATAGCAGATAAAGTAACTTCTTACTATTGATAATCTATGTTTATTATACGTTGTATATAGTAATTCAAATATTATGAATATTTTGTAAATACTTTTAAATATCCGTAAATATGACGCAAGTATAAATTTTCTTGCCGTTTTTCATGGGACCCACTCATTATTTCTGAAAACTAATGAAAAATGCAATAAATCACTTTTGTACATAAAACAACCTCTTTGTATTGATAATCTCTATCTATTACATGCTGTATAATATCATGAATTTTAAGTAAATGCACTGACATTTTCGTAGTTGTCATAGAATTATATTGTTTCTGGACATTTTACGCGACATACACCAAGTTTAGTCAAAATATTTACAAAAAAATACCTAGAAATAAATCAACCTCAAAATAAAAACGTTTAATTAAATTTTTTTAACGAAGCAATATTGGACTAGCAGTATTTTTATTAGAGATATTTCTTTGCTAATATTGGCAAAAAGCATGATATATTATCCCAGCATGGTATTTATACATTTTTTCAATATTGCACCAATATAGGCATGGAAGATTTCGTTATTTCATTTCCCATTTTCAATTTAAAATCAATTTCTGCAATAATGGCGTTGCGTCCTAAAAAAACTTCCCGTGTAAACTCTATATTTCTGTAATAGTGGCATTTTATTGATAGTATTTCTATTGTAAAACCTACATTTAATCAATAGTGATATTTCACTGTAAGTATTATAGATGAATACAATATTGGTGCAATATTGGCGCCAATATACCAATATTGATTTTGTACTTTGATAATTCTAACAATGTTGATTTTTTGTAAATGCCTTGTATCAATATTTTTCCTTGCCTTTTTTCGTTGGATGCATTTAGTTATACATCGCCGCAGATAGAAAGAAAGATTTTGGATTAGATATGCTTTTAGCCTTTAAAAATTAAGAAACATTGAATATTTCAAAGTAAGTTTCTACCAGCATTCTAAAAAAAGGACAATTGAAACAATTCATTCTCTTTTTAACTCCCCATTTAAAGTAAATTTGTAACGCATGAACACAAAAGGAAAATAAAATTACAAATGATCTGGCATGGGTTCAGGTCTCAGCATCCTCCTGACGAAAAGGTCTTACAAGGAAGGTCTCCATACAGGGCATACTCAGAATATCTTGAAAAAAATGCTAGTGAAACTACTCATGTATGTAATAAGCTATCAGTCAAATTTAACGGCGGAATTTCAGTAGAAAGTCTGTAAAAAAATAAAATACTTTCGAATATTTGGCGCGAAAATGCGAAAGTGACACGTAATTTGGCGAGCAGGATTCTTCCTCGCCAAAAACAAACGATTTTAATGCATCTGAAAATTTATTAATTGTTTTTTTAGAATGCACGGTTTTTAATGAATTCCAACTTAATCAATTAAAGAGGTTATTATATATTTTTTATATTACATATATATGTTGCTTTTTGCTGTAGTTATTTAATTTCATCACTGTAAAAATATTTTCTATGCTTTGCAAGTTGCAAATATCTATTTTAAATCATAGTCAGCTGACATTTGATTTAGCATTTCCATATCGAAGACGAAGTCGTTTCCATAGCAACAAAATCAAATCGACAGTGTTCTATCTGCCTTATTTTTGAGCTTGAAATAATTTAAATCAATTTAAATTTTGGTTTAAATAGTAAAATATCATATTTAATTTTATAAATACATATAAATATATAACAATAGTTAAAACAAACTAAAAATGACAAAATTATTGTTAAAACAAATTAAAAATGACAAAAGTAAAGTTATTTAAATTAAACTTGTATAAACAAATTCAACATAAAAAGTTTTTTCCTACATAAAACCGTATTTTTTTTTCCATCGCCAACCGGTGATAAATCGCCAAATAAACGAAAATTTCGTTATTTTTTTACGGACGCTGTATCGGGGTTTCGCCAAAAATTTTTTTATAAACATATATATCCATATGAGAAGAACATTCTGTAATTTTTTCAGATTTTTCTGAGTATGCCCATATGGAGACCTTCCTTGTTAGTTCCTTTTTCTCTTACTATTTAATTGTTTAAAAATAACTTGGGAATAATTATTTTTGCAATTTCTTTTTAAATCATTAGAGATAAAGGAAATGTAGTTAATTAGATTTCAAAATCGGCGCGTATGGTTGAGTATAATCGATTATGAAAAATTGGAGTAAGTGAACCATGATATATAAAGCAACCTCTCTATATTAATAGTCTCTGCGGTATCTTCCCTCCTCACTGCATCAGATTTTCATTCATTACAGGCTATGCAAATGAATGATCTGAACAGGAAAATAAAATAAATCACGAGACAGAAAGAGGATACCAAATAATGCGGGAAGTCATCATTAGTATCTTCGTTTCGGATTACTGACGGCAACGTATCGCGTCTAATGAGTCTCTCTTTGAGAAGAGCTAACAACAATCAGGAAGACCACAAACTATCGGAACTTCTATTATGTATCGAAATGAAGTGTTTCCAACTATCTACGATTTGTGACTTTTGGATATTGTTGCATTGACAACAATAGGTTGGCACAAACGAGTTTTAAAACTCGATGTCATTTTTTTTTTTCGATTTTTTTAAAAATTAATTTGTTGTAAAATACAAATCTTATTTTAAATTTTAAATTGAGATTTATGGTTTTGAGAAATATTTCATACTCTAAAAATCTAATTAAAAAATTTACAATTATTTAGCACTTGTGCTTTTGAACATTATAGCTTTTCATAATAACAAAAATTTTAAAGAGAAACATCATATATTTATTGCAGATTTGCTTGGAAAATATCGATTTAAAAAATAATTACATTACCATAATTACAGTTTTGATTGCAATTAATTGGACTTTCACATATCCACTAAAAATTAAACCGTTTTACCATGGGACATCCTCATCGGATATGTAAATTACATCTTCGGAAGAATTCTACCATTTTTGTAGTTATCAGAAGGGTAGGAAGATCTCTCGGCTTCATCTTCATTCTGATATTTCATCCAGTTTCAAATATAGATTTTTATTTTTTTTACATGACTATTTAAATGAGATGCACTTTTGTACAGTGCTAAGTTAGTTACTACTTTAACCGCTAAGCAGGTGAGAATAACATCATACAGATTATTCACGGACTTAGAAAAGAAAATATTAATATATATATACATATATACTCTACAGTGGTATCCCAGAGATGTAAAACGACCACGAAGACGACCTCAAGTGAGATGGAGTGACGAAATCAGAAAAGGGTATGAGGTTAATTGGATGACTAAAGCACTAGACAGGAAGCAATGCACAAATAGGGGGGAGACCTACATCTAGCAGTGGATTGAAAACGGTTGTTGTTGTTGATGATGATGATACATATACTATAACCCCGCATTGCGGAAAAAGTGAACTTCTGGAGCGTAAATGTTGAAAAAATTCATGTTTTCCTGCAATTTGTATTTTTTCCCCTTTCTTGAAATATGTAAACAGGGCCATATTACCGCAGAGGCAAACTTCCATATTTTGCTATACATATCTGGCTATCTAGCCATTAATCTGCCTATGCATATATCTATCAATATACATACATATATGCATTCAAATAGCTTGTATCTTTTTTAAAGAGAGAGCTAAAATTCTATATCAATTAAAGTCAATCGACTTTTGATAATGTCAATTACATGCAAAGTGGAAAATCTTCCATCATGCCAAGTCGAGAATATTATGTTTTATAAATAATTTAAAGGACGCGTCTGCTGCTTACAATCAAGTCTTCAAAAGCAAGCTTTATGTGAGGGAATCTATGACTCAAACAATTTATTTTTCAAATGATTATCCTGAACAGCATTAATTAGATATAACATGCTTTTGTGTTAATGATAATTTGTAAAATCTCGTAATTCATAAGAGTTTTATCAAGTGTTATCTTCTGTATGAGTATTTCGTCTTATAATATAATTTAAACTCACTTATCGCTTTATTTTTCGTTTTTGTTGTTGTTTCAATTTAAGAAAAAATTTATTTACAGGATTATCAACATTTTATTTTAATTGTAAAATCGATATTTTTAAAAGCTTTTCTTTAATCTATAGAATTGTGGATTCACTATCAAACATTTTAACTAATTAAAAGGCTTCTCTTTATATGATTTAACAAGATTATTCATTTAATCTCTTTTAATCCATGTCTTAATCCTTTAATCGCCTCAAAAATAGTTTACAGTTTTGTAAAATGAATTAATATAGTTATAAGTTATTTATATATTGATACAAAACAGGAAGCCATTAAAAATATTTCACTTTTTAAATGAAACCGCGGATGGTTTTATGTACTGGTAGAAAAAAATTAAATGCTTAAGATATAATTACGAATTTATTGTTTCAGCTCCAATTTCTAATAAGTTTTCCAAAATTATACATTTCTCCAGTATATCATTTATTATATCAATATATTAACTGAATTTTGACGCAATTTTTTTTTAAAACATTACACCAATATTCAGGTTTTCGCATTTTCGAAATGTACAGGATATAGACACTATTGACAGATTCAGGTAATTCCAATCTTTGAAAATAAAGATAAAAACATATTATTAGAAGTATTTGAAATGAAACATTAATATTTGCAAAATCTTGTAATATATTTACAATACTGATAATATATTGTAGATATTCCCAATTTAAACCTACAGTTTTTTCAAAAAATTGGTATGATATTTTAGTATGTAAATACTATTTCCAATGTATAAAATGGCGCAATATTTGGCCATAATCTGTTCGATTTTTAGGATTATATCATACTCCCTTCTTGAAACTCTAAATTCTAGCTGTACATGTGCACTGATTTATAACAAAATATTTGGCAAACATACCCAAAGCCAATGCCTAATCAACTTCGTGTGGAGCCCGGGGCACATATTGGGAAACCCTTTCTCTAAACAATCTTCTGTTGCAAAATCTTGCATTATAACCGTGACGTAAAACAGCTATGTTCACTTTAAAATTTATTCCATAGTTTTATCAAAGAAAATATGAGAAAGTTTCAACCACATTTAAAGATGCATTAAATAACATGTGATGACATTTAATGAGCTAATATTATTCACAAATTATAATATTTTTTCAGCTATTCAAATATAAATGTGAAATCGTATGCAAAAACCTTTTAAACTCTCTGATAATAAAAGATAATTTTGTCTGTTAATATTTCTTTACCTTTATTTTACGGATAAACTTACAGAATCAAAAATACAAGTTTTAGGACAACTATTATGAGTATGTAAAATCTTCTGCACTATACTTTCTGTTATACTATTTAGAGTGTATAAAAAATTAAGCCTAAATGATCAGCTGAAGCAAGTGGGAATTTCGAAGTTTAATGCAATTTATCGTCGTTAGTGACAAACTCTAATGAGATAATTGTTTATAACGTTGACGAATGTGAAAAAGCTGTTTTTCCTACAAACTAGGAACAATAATTTCTTTTGATTTGTATTTTCAGAAAGTGGACAGAATGTATTTTGGGTCCTCCCTCAACTGGAGGCTTCAAGCACGCGCCCTGTGTGCCCCTGCAGCAATCAGGCCCTGGCCCTGCTTGGACCCCCCCCCCCCCCCAACCTCAATGTGCGCTCCAAACAGAAATGTGTCCCAGACCCTTCAGCTAGTAAATCGGTCCGTATTAACAACAGAAGTTGCTCTCTCACATTTTTATGATTAGTATAATTATTGTTGCAGAGGATAGTTAAAAATAATTACTTTAAGATAAGAATTATCAAAAGTTATTCATTCCAGTGATACAATTAGCTCATAATTCGTTCAGATAAAAAAATCCATTTTACCATCATCAGTTTAATATTCTGAAGCTCTATGACATAATACATTTATGTGTTTAAATTTAAAAACCGAGTTGTTTTTTTAAAGGGTTTGCCATTCCAATCTGAAATTTTTAATCAAAAGAATTTTCTTTTTTTAAATATTCTATTTTTATGACAAATTGGGGTTATAAACTTTGTGTATTCCACAATTAGGTCATAATTTATGCAGTTTCCTTTTCTTCACCATTCAGTTTTAAGCGGGCTGGTCACTCAGCTTCCGATTTTCCCTCACTAATGTTAAGTTTACGGGCATGTGATGCATTCGTATATTTAAAATATCTCCTCGGGAAATTAATATTTTTAACTTCTATTTTTTGTGTACACTTCCTAAAAGATGTCTCTTTTTCTCTTAGTTCTCAAAATATTTCTAAAGTATAGACTTATAAAGTGTTAAAATCTTACTCACAGTTCTCCCGCTTTTAACACATAAAATATTAAATTCAGCATAAATTTTAGAAATATTTTGAAAACTAAGAAAAAAAAAGAGACATCCTTTAAGAAAAGTATACAGAAAAAATATGTTAAAAATATGAATTTCCCGAGATGATATTTTTTTAAATATACGAATGCATCAAAAGTCCATAGACATTACGGAGGAGAATTCTGAAGCTGAGTGACCAGCCCCCTTAATATACCAAATCTTTATTGACACTGTACATTTATGTATCCATTGATAGTCTTCAAAAATATCCATTGCTTAAATATGTTCAACGAAAGGGTTATGAGTATAGGAGCGTAGTCGCTTTAGGACATCAAAACTGTTATAGGATGTCATAACAGTTTAAATAATTAATGTTTGGGATATATTCATACTCTTTTCGGATGATTTAAATTTTGATCTAACGGAAATGCAGTAATAGCGAATATTTCCTTGGGAATCGATTAGTAAGTGAGAATTTGTCGTCTAGACGCCTGTTTTAATGAAATGGCCATGGAATTAAATAGAATTATAGTAGAACCTCAAGTTTAAAACAAGGTTTAATTTGAATATTTATTTTTTAATAAATTTTTAGTTTTGTGTCAGAATAAACGCTTATATTTATTTATTATTATTTTATAAGTCATTTTATTTATTTACGTTCTAGTTCTTTTATCCAAATCAAAACAATGATATTTATTACATGTTTACATACATTAATTTTTCTTTATATTCAGTTAAACTATTTAATTAATATTTATAATTTTTATTTAAATTTGAAAATAGTTTTATTAGATTTAAATTTTGATCGAACGGAAATGCAGTAATAGCGAACGTTTCCTTGGGAATCGATTAGTAAGTGAGAATTTGCTGTCTAGACGCCTGTTTTAATGAAATGGCCATGGAATTAAATAGAATTATAGTAAAACCTCACGTTTAAAACAAGGTTTAATTTGAATATTTATTTTTTAATAAATTTTTATTTTTGTGTCAGAATAAACGCTTATATTTATTTATTTTTATTTTAAAAGTCGTTTTATTTATTTACGTTCTAGTTCTTTTATCCAAATCAAAACAGTGATATTTATTACATGTTTACATACATTAATTTTTCTTTATATTCAGTTAAACTATTTAACCCCTTGAGGGGCACCGGTATATATTATATACCACCTACGATTAATGAAGTTTTACACCAGAAAAATTTTATTAAATTTTACTTTTCTAACTTTGGTGGGAAAAAGCCGTAAAATTGTTTTTACTTATTTTCAAATAGAATTTTTCAAAGATTCCGGTGGGAATACAGCATTTCACAAACGTAATTGCTTGCCCCTTAAGGGGTTAATTCATATTTATAATTTTTATTTAAATTTGAAAATAGTTTTATTAGATTTAAATTTTGATCGAACGGAAATGCAATAATAGCGAACGTTTCCTTGGGTATTCATTTGTAACTGAGAATTTGCCGTCTAGACGCCTCTTTTAATGAAATGGCCATAGAATAAAATACTATTATATTATAGGAAACCCCTAGTTTAAGACAAGGTTTAATTTGAGTATTTCTTTTTTACTCAATTTTTATTTTTGTGTAAGGATTGTATTCATTTACTATTTTTTTTAATTCATTTTATTTATTTAAATTCTAATTCTTTTTTCCTAATCTAAACAATGGTGCCTATGTATTATATGTTCCATCCATTAATTTTGCTTTATATTCTGTTAAACTGTTTAGTATTCATCTTTTTAAGTTTTATTAAATTTTAAAACATATTTATTAATTTTTAAATTTCGCATAATCTACAATAAAAAAATATGTTAATGTTTCCTTATAACTATTTAAATTTGTAGTTCAGTTAAAAAGGGAAAATAATAAAATTAAAATACTTTATTTACTATCACTCGTAAGACTTCTTGAAAAAATATTCTTTCTTCTAACACGTTTGACGAAATCGAAAATTGATTTAAGCTTTTTAATATTTTTCATTTTATTAAAATATTTTTAAAAAATGATTTGCTGATTGCTTAACTTTGTATAATCTTCAATAAAATGTACAGTACATTTTCTGTAGAGGCATTCAACTCTGAAATTTAGTCATGATAAAAATGAAAATTGTTGAAATAATTCCCTTTTTTAAAAAAACGAGTTGGTACCATAAAGTTTATTTATTCTACAATCGGAGCATATAAAGGCAGATTGGTGTGGCCCACTAAATTTGAGAAATTGAGTTAAGTGCCTGGGTATATCAATCGGAGATATTTTATCCCATTTGCAAGCATGAGATTCTCCTAAATATGGAATTCTGCTTTTTTGAAAGCAATTTTGGATATCATTTGTGTAGTGAAATCTTGCATCTTGGATAAGAAAAATTGAGAAATGGAAATTAAAGCAAAGACACGAGAAAAATATTAATGATAATTAATTAACGTCAAATAAAGAAATATATCACGTGATTAAATTTTAAAATTATATATCTCAAATTCACATATCCAAGACTGCACTATTGGCATCACATATAGTGGTAGACATTGTATTCTTGCTTCAGTTTTAATTTTAGATCTATAAGATATTTAAGTTCAAAAATCTGTACTTTACTGGCAGTCAAATTTTAGTTTTAACCAAGTAGAGTAAAACTGACCAATTGCTTAATCTTGTGTTTTTTGCTACATATATATATATATTTGTGATTTCAAATTTATTATATATATATATATATATATATATATATATATATATATATATATACATATATATTATATTTAATTAAATGTGTTTATTTTAAAACAATTATTCGATTCAGAAAATTAGTATAAAAATATTTAAAAGCATTATTCATTTAAATTTATTTAATTATCCTTAGTATTTTTTTCGTGTCTGTTTTAATTTCCATTTCTCAATTTTACTTATCGAAGATTTCGCTACACTCTAAATTAATGTAAAAATGCAAAGAAAAAAAAAATCGGATATGCTAATTGATGTGGAAGAAAGATTTGAGAATTAAATGCTCAGACATTTTGTCTACTCAAACCTATTCTGATCCGTTGTGCAGAAGGCCTATCAAATCAAATATCAGGTGATGCTATGAGTATCGAAAAATCTTTTAAATGGTTTAAAGAGTCTTTCCAGAGTACTGTTGCCAGGTGTCGCGATTTCTAGGAGCTTCAAGACCCGTCCCGTGGAATCCCTGCGCGGGACACTAAATGTCCCGATTTTTCGTGATGCATATATTCTTTTGAATTCCTTTTAGTACCATGCTATTCGTTAGTCTATAGTGAAACTTAATTCAGTAACACTTCTGAAAATAAAACCTATCTATAAATGAACATATTTATGATTCCGCCGAAAGGAATAGTCTACAAATATACCTGTTAAAACGGAATATGTTTCCGGTCCGTAGCTATTTTGTTTTTATAGGTGTAAAACCACGTATTTTGATAACAAAACTTGTAAAAACAATACCTGTGTATAACTTAATCGTACCTGAAACGTAGAAATTTCATAGGCCCTGCGTAATCAATACCAGAAAATTATAACTGCTCAATCAGAAACTTTCCCCAAACGGAATTTGTTTTCGGTCCCTAGCGATTTTGCTTTCACACATTTTACTATATGAAACTGTTGTGTTTATTTACTACAGTAAAACGTTCTAAGATGGGATTTCCAATAACCAGAGAAATATACCTTTTTATACAGGTTTCCGTCTTTTCAGGTGTATTTGTATAGTATTCTTTCTGTAAGGAACATGAATGTTTTCCGTTATAAACAGGTATTGTTATCATAGGATTTACTATATTTTATGTCTCGATTTAGAAGCCACTGTCCCGCTTTTCTTGTCGCTCTGTCCCGCTTTTTTGTGACAGTAGACCTGGCAACACTATGACTGAAAGTTTTTTTAGAGACCTTAAAAGAGAAATTAAGTTTGCACAACCTCCCATTGGTTTCTTCTTGGAATAGAATATTTTGCCCCATTTATACAACACGCATATGTAATTTCAGTAATGGAGATGTATTTCTGGGCAGAGATCACTTGGAAGGGCATTAGATATTATTTAGCATGAAGAAATTGTTTTCTCCATCAAAAGGAGGGGATAAATCTTAAAGAGCCAAATAAATCCAGACTAATATTTGTTTTAAAAAATAAATCGCGGTACACCACATAAATTTACCAAATATATTTGGATTAACTATCTTCCATTCTCTGTTTTGATTGAATGCACCTACACTTTCATTGTTAATTTATTATTATTTTTGTAATATTACCTTCTTCGTTACGAAAAAAAAAAAAAATCATACATAAAATTATATTTCTCTTTATTGCATATATATTTGTTAAAATGCGTTTAAATTATAAGAGTTTTTCGTTATCGAATACATGGAAAATTTTCCACCTTCTTTTCTATTTCCCGTCTTTATGCCTGCATAGAAAATCATTCCAGCGTGTCTAGAAAATCTTTGTTTTTGAGCATTTAAGAAGATGAGATTTACACCTCTCTGCCTTTTAACGCCTCAGCTAACTCATAATTCGTTCAGGAAAAAAGTTTTTATTTTACTATCACTCAGTTTAATATTCTAAACCTTTACTGGCATTGTACCTTTATGTATAGTTATCGATTAATAACCTTTTAAGTTATTTAATGTTTAAACATGTTCAATGAAATTGTTATGAGTGCAGCGTATACACTTTGGGATACCGAGGCTTTTACGGGATGTCATAATACCTTAAATACTTAATGTTTGGGGGTATATTTATACTCTTTTCGGATTATATTTATACTCTCTCTGCGAGCTCTGTCCCCTGCTCGCTAATGCTCAGTGCATCATCCCCGGAAACATGCTTTTAACCTCCCCGGGACGAGCGTCAATTTCTCTTCTTTTATTTTCTTGACACCGCTTTTTCTGAAAAGAATTTTTTATATTGTTCAATCTCTAAAATTCTATAATTAGATAATGCAATGTTTTCTGTGCAAAAATACTTGTGTCAAAATTCAAGTATTTTGCGCATCTTGTCACTCGTCGCAAAGAGGTTAAGTACTAATGTAAAATCCTAATAAATAGTACCACCACAACACGGAAAACTTTATATTAGTTTTTACTAATAGAAGAATTTTCTTGCACACTACGTTATTGGTATTCACTTTTTCTTATTTAATTTCCAAGTATTGATTTTGCCATACTATACTAATGATTTTTCAATAAATGGTAGAGAGGTCAGTCACATTTACGTGATGAAATAAGTCCAATGAATATGAAGACGTACTGAAATGGACATCATAAAGTATTTTATTGTAATGTTTAAAAATCTGTCTTTCCTTTTTTAAATGACGTTATTTTCAATAACTGAACCATTCCTTGATTCCAAGATTAATGCATAATTTACGGCAATGCAGTCATTCTAAAAACAGTCTTTCTAGGGGTATTTGGCCTCATCAAGTGGTAGATTAAGCAGTAATATCAAAATTTATTTGGATTCCTCGTAAAATTTTAGGACCGGATCAAGGACACCAAAAGAAAATGTACAGTAGATCTGAAGTGCTATTGACTTAATAAAGCTCCCCCCCCCACCCCCCCCCCCAAAAAAAAAAAAAAAAAAAACAATCCTTTCTGATATAAATGGATACAGTGTTCTTGAGAAAGCACTGAAGTCAAATGTATCATCAAGGATTTAAAATAACATGCAGTTTCTTGAATTCTTTGTTTGCAACAATAGATCTATAGATCATTTCAAAATTTATTTATTTCTATAGGATTTTCTTGTCCCTTTAAGTGTTTGTGCCCTTTGGAGAAAGGAGCTTTTCTAATATCAAAATTTAATTGAGATCACCAATGCAGCAAGAACGTTTCAAGAATTTCTCAATTATGGCCACTTAATCTCAATTAGCAAAAATTGTACTCTTCGAGACAAAATTCTCAAAAGAAAGTTCAGTGAAAAAGCTAGAAAACAAACGTTCTCATATATATATATATATATATTGCGGTTTTTGATGATGGTCGGTAATGTTTAATTATGGTTATATATATATAGGCTCATTTTTTATTTATATCTTTGGAGTGTTAAGGAATAATTTTCTGAAATCCATTAAAGATAATTTATTTCTTACAGAGCACTTAATTTCTATTTTTTTTTTTTCATAAATTTTTTTTTAATATTTTTATAAATCACATTTTTTTAAACTTTTAAGAGGTTATATTGAAATTATCTTATCATTTGTAGGTTTACATGTTAATTTTGTAGTAAGATGCATCTTACACCCCTTTGTTCTATCAGCTTGCACATAATTTTTAAGAGCACACTTTGATAGCTTTCCATTCTATTACTGGAATATAGCCTATAATGGAATTTTTTCTTTTTCTTTTAATGATTATACGGATATCGGTATATATTTCTGGCGACATCAGTGTGAATAGACAATGGTACTACAATCCATGTAGGATTTTGACCTCCCTCAATATACTTCTCCAGACCTTTCGATCTCTGGCCTTTACTTTATAATTTATAATTTGGTTTTGTGCAAGATCTTTCTCTACCTCTTCTATCCATCTCTTCCTGGGTCTACCAATACTTCTTTTCCCAATTAAATTACCGCTATAAATCTTCTTTGTGCTTCTCTCATCCCTCATTCTGATTAGATGGCCTAACCATTGCATTCTTCTTATTTTTATTGTATTTATTATATCTTTTCCATTGTACAACTGTTCAATCTCCATATTTGTCCTTATATACGCCATGTATTGTCTTCTTTAATAGGTACAAAAATTTGTCTTTGGATCTTCCTTTCCCAAGTGATAAGTAGCTTTTCATCTTTTTGTGTAGTGGTCCAGGTCTCACTACCATAAATTACTATTGGTTTTATAACAGTTTTATAAATTTTAAGTTTGGATGTTCGGGATATTAGAGATGATTTTAGAATGTTTCGAAGAGAAAAATAGCATTTATTTCCTGCTGCAAGACGAGTTTTAATCTCTACTTCTACGATATTATCACAGGTGATCATAGATCCTAAATATTTAAATTCTGTTACTTTATTAAATTGTAATTCATTATTTATTGTTAACGTTGCTGTTGCCTGTGATTTCATTCGGTCCATTTTCATGTATTTTGTTTTTTCTTTATTAATCTCGACGCCTATTCCCTTCAGTGTCTAGTTTATTGTTATGTTTCAATCAAGACTTTCTTATTTCTAGCAATTATATCAACATCATCTGCAAATGCAAGGATTTGTAGGGAGCTATTTATAATAGTACCTCCTCTGTTGTTGTAGATGCTTCTAATTATTTTCTCCAGACATAAATTAAAAAGAATTGTCGAGAGAACATCACCTTGCTTTAGATCTGAATTCATTGCAAATTCTCTTGAAAGTCTTCCCTGTACTTTAACTTTAGCTCTTGTATTTTTCAGTGTTAATTTTATAAATTTAACTATTTTATCAGGTATTTTAAATGCCTTTAATATCATCAGTGTGTGAATAGAAATATTTAATTTAGGGTACTACTATTTCCGTATAGCAATCGTCCCAAAATTATTCAATTAACTAAGATGGAGATTACTATTCAAAAATAGTGGTTACGAAAAATAAGCACATCTACGCACCTTGGATCTGGGGCCTACCGAAATCGTTCTCAATCGAGCCCCGGCCATAAATAAAACTCTGTTTCACATATCTGCTTCTCAGCTGTGCACAACAAGATTAAATAAAAATTTTGCCACCCTCAAAGTTTGCTCCCCTCTGCAAGAAAGTTCTGAAATGGCGCCCCTGTTAAT
The DNA here is from genome assembly GCA_963932465.1 of Maratus speciosus. Lineage (NCBI taxonomy): Eukaryota > Metazoa > Arthropoda > Arachnida > Araneae > Salticidae > Maratus > Maratus speciosus. The sequence continues at coordinate 86,987,476 of OZ010788.1, forward strand.
TCGTAAGTATTAAAATGTTTATACATAAATATTAAAACAATCCTATTGCGAAATATTAACTATTTTTTTTACGTATGTTACATTATTTTTGGTATTTTTGTATTAACAGCATGGCATAAGCTAACATTGGAGCTCGTTAGTATATGAAAAAATGCTTTTTGTTCCGGACGGGAAATGTTTAGCAATATTACAGGGTTTTTTTTTTTTTTTTGGTATTAAATGAATGTTTAGCATTGTTGCAACGTATTTTTTTTTTTTTTTTTTTACATTATTGCAGCGTTATTTTCCGTAACGGGGTTGCATGTCAAGCATTGGTGTCAAACATGAATGATGCTAACAAATAACTAATTGTTTAAAACTCAAATTGGGGCCATTAAAGGTGAATCTAGTATTTTATAAAGTATACCAACTGGAGTGAAATCCAATGACGGAAGGTTAACCCGTTTTCAGTTAAAGTTTCAGTTTCCAAAAATCAGGGATGTTGTGGAGGGTATACGCAAGAACACGCCGTATACCTTCTGGATTTTTTAAAAACTTCCGTATACACTCTGTTTCTCAAATAAAGCTATATCGTATACCCTAGGCATGACGTTCATGACTTTAGCATATCCTTGTGCCTATAACGTATACCCTCTGTTTTTTTTTTTTTTTTTTTTTTACGACTACATCACTGCCAATAATATCACACAACGAAATTAAAGCCGCACCATAAATAAATCACAAGTATTATTGAACTACGCCCCTAAATACTGAAATAATTAGAATTAAAAATTGTTGCATAAATAAGTAAAATTCTTGTCATTTTTTTTTTGAGATTATCTGCTGGTATACTCCTAATATGCAATTAGCCCTTTTATCTTTTGTTTCCTTAAGTCTGCTAAATATTGGCAAGTACAGATTTTTTTAAATATAAATTCTTGCATTTTTATATAATATTTAACCGATATTTGGGATTCTTTATATATATATAATAGATTTATAATTTTCACTAATAATACTTATGCAAACAAAGAAGGCGACGTTCATTTATTCAGCGGTATCGGAAATTCACAATTCGAAACAAAATTTATGAATATGCTAACACACGTATCTCGTTGTATTCGGCACCTTCGACCATAAATTACAGTCTTGAAACATATTACTTTTCTCCTCTTGTCACTTTCTCTGTTTGCATTGCGTTTCTTTTCTAGATTTAAATCCTCATTTTCTCCTCAGAGTAATGTTAACTGATATTGTGTTGAAAAAGTAAAATAATAATGAATCTTGCATGAGGAGGATAATTTAGAATTTTGTTTAGCCCATTGTGTTATTTTTATGCTGCTACGTAAATTTGAATACGAAAACTTGTATTCTATTTCGTGAGTCTCGGAACTAAAATAATTGTAAATAATGCTGATATTTTAGAAACTTATTTAAAGTATGAAGTTTCTAAAATATGCAAAAAATTCTCCTTATCTTTTTTTTGTTGTTGTTCACTTTGGTGAAATGCGACTACATGAAATTACATTTCTGTATATGTTTATTTCATTAAGTCAGAGAGTTGCTTATTGCTTTTTATTGCCGGAAAAACGTTGTGTCTTTTATATCAAAGGTTACTCCTGTCATGAAAATCCCTGCTGTTGAAGAGTGTTGCATTATACATTAAGATTATGGAAGATTCCTCATTAATGACTATTTTTTCCATTTGTTGAAAAAACAAGTTTCTACATTTATTTTATATTCTGACAGTTGTATGTGAGACAATATGGCAATTTATATAGAAAATAATAAACCGACTTTTGAAATTCCTAGATAAAGGTTGCTAGACAAGTATTTATTATAAAACATCGCCTGTAAAACATTTTTTACCAAAACAACATTGTCTATGCGGGAAAGGAATGTCTGTATTTTTTTTTCTTTGGGGGGGGGGGGGGCTCTATCCATTGTAAAACATCACCTGTAAAACGCTTTTTACAACAACAACATTGTCTGTGCGGGAAAATATTTTTTTTTTTTTTTTGGGGGGGGGGGGGGGGGTGCTCTATTCATTATAAAACATCGCCTGTAAAACATTTTTTACAACAACAGCATTTTCTATGCGGGAAAAGAATTTCTGTTTTATTTTTGTTTTTTTTTTGGGGGGGGGGGGGCTCTATTCATTATAAAACATCGCCTCATTTCCTGTAAAATACTTTTTACATCAACAACATTGTCTATGCAGGAAAAGATATTTTTTTTTTGTGGGGGGTGGACTCTATTTATTATAAAACATCGCCTGTAAAACATTTTTTACAACAACAGCATTGTCTATGCGGGAAAAGAATTTTTTTTGTTGTTGTTTTTTTTTTTTTGGGGGGGGGGGGCTCTATTTATTATAAAACATCGCACGTAAAACATTTTTTACAACAACAACATTGTCTATGCAGGAAAAGAATTTCTGGTTTGTTTTTTTTTTTTGGGGGGGGGGGGGGTGGCTCTTGAGTAGAATTTTGATTTTTTTATGCGAGTATTCATTATTCAATTTTGCCTGTAAAACTATTTTTATAACAACAACAGCGTCTGTACGGGAAAATTTCAGGAACAGCTGCCGTATTCGTCCGGAGTCCGCCCTCTTGTTTCTTTGATGGTCATTTATAACCACTTTATGCTTACTTTTTGAAAATTTTGAGATTAAACACAAACAACAACAGCAACAACAACAAAAAATAAACTGAAAATCAGCACACCAAACAACTTCCGTATTCGCCCGGAGCCCACTCTCTTGTTTCTTTGATGGTCATTTATAGCCACTTTATGCTTAATTTTGAAAATTTAGAGATTAAACACAAACAACAACAACAACAAAAAAAAAAACTGAAAATCAGCACTCCAAACATTATTAGTAAAAAAGGAAAAAAAAAATAGGGAGGGGGAGGGGAAATTCGTAATTAGCAAACGGTAAATACATAAATTTTAAAACAGTGGAGTGAAGCAAATATGCATTTTAAAAAACATATATTCCGAAATTAAAGCCAAAAAAGAATCTGAGATTAAACATTTAAAATAAATAAATAAAGAAATCCAAATAAAGAAATTTAAAATCGGCAAAAAAAAAAAAAAAAAAAAAAAAAAAAGGCCGCCATCTCCGGGCGAGCAGGGTAGCCAAATTTCAGATAATTTGTATCAATAACATGTGATATTATGAAACGTAATTTATATAGATGATAAAATGTTATTTCAGAGATTATTTTAAAACTATACTCTTTTTGGGGCCTATATCTTGAATCCATTCAAGTCAAATTTGTTATGGAGAAAAATATAATATTCTACTTAATGTGAAAAAATCTGTTGCAAAGAATTTTCAAAATTATTTGTTCTTAAGCTCCCCCCCCCCCACCCACTTCAAATAAAAGTGTAGGGAGAACCAATTGAAAGTGTCTCGTTCTTCGCTTGAGTGAGCATGTTGGTAACGTGTTCCCTGATGCAGAACATACGAGCATCTTTGAAGGCGTTCGCCACGAGTGGTCAAACGAGACGTCGAGTGAGGGGAGTCACACCTGTTGGTTTTGAAGAGACCATAATCGACTGAGGAAAGATGGAAAAATCAATGAAAAACTCTTTTCCAGATTTAGGCTTATCCTTGCATTCAGTTGGGTGTCTGCATTTTGCTAAGATATTTTTCTTTTTCACTGTGATTCATTGAAATGTAAAATTTGGACCTCACTTTCTAAACAAAATTCGTCTCTGTGTCACCTAAATTTTGATTCCTCGTTTTATTGGAATTTCTATATACTATTTTAAAGTTCAATATCCTCTACATGGTAAAATAAACAAATAATAATAATAATAAACAGATTTTATTTGCGCACCAGTATGGTTAAGGAAGAAAATACTTGTTAATATTTAAAATAGAAATTATTTTCATTATTCTTCAAAAACCTTTCTTTGTAAAAATATTCTTTTACGTTTTTAACTGAAATCATATGCTTAACGAACTGATTTTGCTAAAATTTTGAGCACAACTTTATTGTTGATGACAATGCATATTTAAGTATTTTGAAGGCCCTTATCTAATCAGAGGCAGGGTAAGTGGCGAAAAGTTTTCGATTGAAACCACATACCTAATGAACCGATTTTGAAACAATTTTACATAGAAATCTATTGCCGATGACAATGCATATTCAGTACAGTAAATTCTGGATTAAAAGCCTGTTGCTAAAATTTTTATGTTATACGCACTTCTTGTTTCAAATTTAGTCTCTAACTCTTTCCGGCATACATATGACTTAAAATTAGGAATATGATGCGTATTCTACCCTTTTGCAGAATATTCGGTTGGCCGAGTACTGAAAGCTTGTTGGCCGAATATTGCAAATATCTCGCCAATTATTGCTAGATATCTTGCCGAATAAATTCCGGATTGTATATATATTTCTTTTTTTGCAACTTTTTTTCAGTAGTCCAAATTGGCTACTTTCTGACACATTCGTGAAGTCATTTTCATTCTTAATTCGACAAAATATACAATTATTAAGATACTACCATTATTATTATATTTATTTGTATTTATATTTTATATCTATATTTTTCTATATTTACAGTTTCCGCGTATGATTTTAATACATGTTGAGTAAATTGTAGAACTTTGTGTTGTTATATATCGTATATACTGGTTCAGGTTTATGTTTATTTTGCTCATAGTTTTTGTATATAATAAGCATAAAAAAGTTCCTAATGTGTTAAAAATGATTTGTAATTGTTTCAATCTAAAAATTACAAATGAAAAACCATAAATCTATGTCTTAGGTGTCATTTGATACTGGTAGAAATAGTGTTAAGACTGGTGACTGATTTCAGAACAAACACTCATTCTTAAAAATTTGTTAATCACTAGGGACACAAACGCTTCACAATAAAATTTACTTGACTAAAGGTTATTTCAAGAAATATCTCACTATGACTTATGAGAGAGTAAGTATTATCAATAACTTTGAACAGGGTCGTAGCTACAGATATTTTTTCGGGGGGTGGGGGGGGGGGGAAGAGAATTCAAAAATTTTCCAACTTATAATTCAAAAATTCCCCAACGCGAAACCAACTGCTCTATTTTCCAATTGAAATGATATGTGCAGTGTGTGTTTAATGATAACGATACTTATATGTAAAACAAAACTTTCTTTTCAAAGAAAAATACTGAAACTAAAAACATAAAAAATATAATTATTGGTTTATTTAATGAAAAAGATTTTGTCTTCTATTGTGTACGAGTTATAATCGTACTTCATATTAAAATAGCCTCATGTTAGTTTGAGATTTTTGAGAATGGAACAAAGTTTTGGAGGAAATAGATTAGAGAACTGTTGATGGACAACAGTAGAGAAATTAAGGTCTGGTAGATGTATGAAATTTTCGTAGCACAGAGAAACACAATGAAAAATTTAGTCTGGCTGCTTTATGTATTTCTTTTGATAATTTAACTAGTTTACTGTTACAGAACTCAGAAAAGTAGTCAGCAAAACAATAAAAACATCTTATTTCTTTACTATTATTTTTTAAAAAGAAAAATCGTTTCAAAAAACTGGAATTTCCCAACTCGGAGCTCAAATTTCCCAAGTTCATATATATTGGAGGGGGAGGCTCCCATCACCCCCCCCCCCCCCCCAATAACCCCCATCGCGATGACTCTGAATTTGAATGTAAGAAAGGATAAAAGTATCATTGGATAGTAAAAATGAAGTACATTCTTTATATTTTAATAGAATTAAATTAACTTGTCATCCTGACTTGCAAAAAAAAACCAATTTAATGTATCTAAGAATAAAAGGTTAAAATGCATTGTTTTAATTTTTTGTGTAAAAATAAATTTTCTAAATAAAAAAATAAATTTTAAAAGTGCATTTAGTTGTGGTAATAAGTTTCTATCTTAGATAAGATGTTTATGAATTACTTTGATGCGTATAAAATCATGCTATTATCGATGTAGTAAAAGTTGTTTAATTATTAGCATCAAGGTGCTTGAAATATTATTAGAAATACATCAAACTATTAAAATATTTTAAATACATAAATAATACAACATAAATTTGGGTTTTAATTATTTTCCAATTTTAAAAATATAATATATAATCAAAAGTTTTTTTTTTTTTTTTGGGGGGGGGGGAACTAAATTTAATATTCAGCTGCCGAATATTCGGTGTTCGGAATAAAATTTGGCTCGAATATTCGGTATTCGGACTAGTCGTCATATTCTTGTAAAAACAATATTCGTCGTCATATTCTTGTATCCATGCAAAAGCATCCTCACATCGTCCATTGACAGTTTCTTTGGTTGCTGTAAGTTGGCGTTATGAGCGTAGGTTCTTGACGACCTTTGTGCTGCCACACCTTTCGTGGGAAAGTTTTTTTTATATTAAATGACACGTCTTAATCGTGGTGTCGCGCACAGGAGTAATTATGTAACTTTGATTATACGCTAAAATGCATGTGTAGGCAAATGAAGGTCGTTAACTCTGCGGTGGTACAACCCACATGATTAGGCACGGCACTTTTTACTCTTTTGATCTGAAATAACGGGCGATTCTTTAGAAAGTCGAGATTAATCATAATGAGATGCAAATGTAGCTCACCTGCGGACAAAAACAGATTATATTTAAATTTATAATGTCTAGTGGGTGGGAGATCTTGTCCTTTGTGTAATACCACTTTATCATAATTTGATTTAGAAATTCATCGAAAATTAAATTTTACCGCGACGCCGATGATTAATAACCTGATCTGTTGTATTTGGACGAAACCGAAAATTCTTTGAATATAACATTAATTAATCAGTAGCTACTGCAAACTGTTTTCAATGAAATTTCTTTTAAAAATATTTTTAAATAATATTTACAAAACATATTTCACAACGGATAATTAATGACCTCCGCCCACCTTTTTTTCCTTCAAAATTAATGCATTATACATTATACTTTAATTGATTTTTATTAAAATATTTTCTTAATTGCGTTTTGATTAGGTGTTTCATTTAATATAAATCTTTGATAATATCATAAGACGAAACGCAATTTTTCATCTTTATTCAACATAAAATAAATAATGTGAACATTAAAAAGGTCCACAATCTTACCTAAAAGGGGACTAATGTAATGAAAAAGATGTTACAAATTTAAAAAAGCATTTTATTTCAAACTTCTTAGTACTTTCAAGCCTTCCAGGCTCATCATCAGAGAATATCTTAGTAACTAAATGTTGTTTACTTATACAAATACCTCACTTTGTTTTGAAATGAGAGAGCCAATAATTACCAGAGTTGAAAGTAGAAGTAGCAGTAGTAATTAGTAATGAAATGAGAGAGCCAATAATTACTAGAGTTAAAAGCAGAAGTAGCAATCATTTGATCATAGATTTGATCAGGCAAAAATCGTATTCCCAACATCCAATTATTACGCATCCACTATAAGAGAATCAATAGAAATCCTGTCTAAAAAATCAATCAAGTATGTAACAACGCCCTATCGTACAATATCCCAGTTTGTGGTTCAATATCCTGAAACTAAATCCTGAAAACCTGAGCAAAGTGACGTATTAAAATTTAAAGTACAGAAGTTAAATATTTTTTTCTACCCATGGAAAGTGACGTATGAGAAACAAAGTGATGTCATAAAGTAAAATGAACTGCAATTAATAATAATAATACATAATTCCTGAAATTAAATTCAATCCAAGAAATTGCTACTGCTACTTCTACTTTCAACTCTAGCAATTATTGGTTCTCTCATTTCAAAACAATGTGACGTATTTGTATAAATGAACAACATTTAGTTGTTAAGATATTCTCTGATGATGAGCCTGGAAGGCTTGAAAGTACTAAGAAGTTTTAAATAAAATGCATGTTTTAAACTTGTAACACCTTTGTCATTACATTATTCGCCTTTTAATTAAGATTGTAGATCTTTTTAATGTTCACATTATTTATTTTATAAATCGTTGATTTGAATAAAAAATTTAAAATTTGTACATCTTCCATTAATATCGAAGATAGATATATCCTTAATTTCGTGCAACAAAATGTGTAAAGAAATAGTTCGATGCACCTTCGGGTATTTTCGCGCCAGTTATTGTTCTTATATATGACAGTCTAGTACAGGGGTTCGCAAACTTTTAGACCGACGTACCGCTAAATAAAAGTTCATACTTCCGCGTACCACTAGGTGACAAATTCAATGTTAATACAGAAAAACCTGTGTAAACGGAATATGTCTCAAACAAAATATTTTTCCAGTCTTTTGTGATTCTGTCTGATCAGATTTTACTGTATTTAATTACATATTTACATTATTAAATTGGTAGTTAGATTGACTGCTTTATTTTAACATTCAAATAAAAGGGATCACCAGCATTACATTTTGATAATAAGTACGTTATCAGAATACATTGTTTTAGTACATTGATTTAGTATATAGTTAGCGTAAATTGACACATACTCAGTAGACTGACTCTATTAATTCCCGTGTATTACTAATTAGAAGAGTGGTATTTATCATTATAAAGTGTAACGTTTTGGGATGGCAAATATTATTTTAATCTATTAATAGATCTATGTAAATAGAGAACATAAATACTACATAGCTTTGTTAAACTTAAAAAATATATACACATTTAAAGTCGCCTTGTTCGTCTATTTTTTTGTTATATTAATACTATGTTTATATCAACAGTAAAATACATTTAAGAAAATTTAATAAATGAATAACCTACGTAAGAAATTCACATATCTTCTGAAAATAAATTACTTATTAATACGAGGTAGAAGCTCGTTGAAATAAGTATTATACACCCATACAATACAGTAATAGAAGAAAACTTTTTCTTTTTTCAGGTGGGATGAAAGATCAACAAAACATCGAATTAGTTCTATTTCTATAAAATTCTAATTGAAATTACATCGAAATAAGAGAAAGCAAAACGCTGTCAAAGCAGTAATATAACAGAGTGAAGAGACGGGACCGGTTAACTGACAAATCAAAAAGAGGACGGGGTATTGAGCTATTTTTTAACTTCATATACTGTATTTTATATTTCATTTCACTACCAGTATCAGATTTTTGCGTACCAGTAATCAGAGCTTCACGTACCAGTACTGGTACGCGTACCATAGTTTGAGAACCCCTGGTCTAGTACATTAACACGTTCACGCCGGCGCCTATATTAATATTTTTCGCAGTGATAGGCGGCGCTCGAATTCACGTTTTGCTTCATCTGACGGCGCGGTACTTTCGCTTATTCGGACACTGTATGTAATGACACGCCCCTCTCATATTTATTAAATTAAACTCAAATATAACAAGCAGAGTTGATTGTGAATGTCTGAAAGTCCGTAAGGAGTAAGCATATTACTGAGAAACACGATTTTATTGACTACATATGTACGAATTTAATATAAAATGTCTTAAAATCTAAAGAAATATGGACAACATTATATAAATGCATTTTCTGTAAGGTAGAAGCCACGCCCTTAGTCAATGATATATTTTGAATGAAAACAAGAATTCTCGTTTCCTTTAGTGAATGTATAAGTTTTATGATATTGAATTGTTTTTAGTACTGAATTTTCGAATTTTCAAGTGTGACCGGCCTGTAGTGCATGTCGTCTATGGCATAGTCGAGTGTGACCCACCTATAGTGCACGCCTTCTAATTAACAGTGGAGTGTGACCCACCGGTGATGCACGCCGTCCGATGCGGCAATCAAGTGTGACCCACCGGTGATGCGGGCCGGTGTGAACGTGTTAAAGGGCTACTTCAGTCAAGCGAAAAAACTCGCAAGTTAATAATTAACTTATGGGAAGGTTCTTTTAAAATATCGCGTTTCCATTTCAATATTTTTCAATATTTTTTTCTTCATTGGATAGTTTAGGTCGATCTCTACTAAGGCCATTTTTCACTTTTTCGATTTTGGTTGCAGTTTTCTTTTAATGAGGAACACTTTCACTTACGAAAGTTACGACCTAAGCTATCCAATGCAGGAAAAATTAGTTAAAAATATTGAAATGCAAACAAGATATTTTCTAATGGTAATCCTATGAAAGCTTTGTTTACAAATTTCTCGCTGGCTTTTTACTTTTTTTTTTTTTTTTTTATTGCATAGTGTACCTGAGGTACCTAAACTTTTATTGTGCGTTTGTACTTTTTCGATTTTAATTGCAGTTTTTTTTATATGAGGACAGTTTCACTTCCAGAACCGGTTCTAACCGGTTCAAAAAGTGTTAATGCCCGTATATTTTTTTTTTTAAAAAAAGCAAAATTAAAAAAGTACAAACGCACAATAAAAGTTATCAACCTTAGGTACCCTATGCAAGAAAAATCTTTTAAAAATATTAAAATGCGAACGAGTAATCTCTAAACAAAGTTCCCATAGGATTAATAATGGCTTGAGAAATTCCGTGAAGAGTGTAGGCTGTTAAGCTCACAGGAGTATTCAAATGGATTATCACGTATCAACTTTATCTTGGGTACACATGAAAGAAATCTAAAATATTTATTGACACATTAAATTCTTAAATCTGGAAGATATAGTCGTAGGAAATGGGTCCATCTTTCTGAACTCATATTCAACTCATACGCAACTTCTTTATACAATTATCAACAAAATACTATTAAAGTCTTACATCAATTTAAGATTGTTGTAGTTGTCCTGGTAGTATTTTCCTTTCCTTCAGAATACATATTTGAAAAATTTGCAACTAACGCATTGAATATCAATCTGTTAAACCTTCTAGTCTAAATCATTTATGGCTATTATATTGTATTTTGCATAGCTGATGACTCAGAAAATAGGAGGCTATTAACCACCTAAGATCGTTATTAACATCGTCTCAGAAAATAACCAAAGCTTTTAGAATGCTCAGGTCTTTTATTTACGAGGGTCATCTAAAAAATAAGTTTCCCGCGGCTCGTAAAAAGAAACAAAACATAAATACCGGGAAAGATTTATTGCAAAAGATACAGCAATGTTTCAGCTACTTCTCAACATAAGAACCACCAAAACTGTAACACATAGCGTATAGTAAGTTTTTGTAGTCCAGTGACATAAAAATCTGCCGCCGGGGAATGGAACCAGCTTGTAACATTTGTCAACACACGTCATATTTATTGTAACGATCTTGTTGAAGTACTCGTTGCCCTCATCGTAGTATCACTTCAGAAAAGCCAATCCTGCTCTCATGCGTTTGGTTTTGTGTTCGGTTGTAAGGTTCTTCAGCGCTCACCTGGCGGACAATTTCCTGAACTACAGGTGTTTCATGATGATTTCATGCATCGCCGATCTTTCTCTTGACAAGCTGGGCCCATTCCCAGACTTCAGACTTCTATGCCACTCTCACTGGACTACAAAACGTATCTCACGCTATGACAAGTATTATAAGGTTTTTATACTGAGAAGTAGCTGAAATATTGCTGTATCTTTTGCAATAAATCTTTCCAGGTAATTATGTTTTGTTTCTTTTTACAGGCCGTGGAAAACTTATTTTCTGGATGACCCTCGTACTTTATTTGGTTCATGTATGTAAAGATTGAATTTTGTAATCGATTTTCCACTATAACTTACTTATAAATAAATAAAAAATATTTTAAGGCAATTTTCCGTTCGCCATCGTAGGTGATAAATCGCCAAATATTCTTTATGGTTATAACTCTATATGAATTATGACAATAATGGCGTTAATTATTAGCCAAACCATGTTTTTTAAAATAGGGCCGTCAACGGGTTCTGAAACTGCAACACCGGAAAATAATTTTAAACGCTGAAAAACTGAAAATTAAATCTAAATAAAAAATAAAGAGTGTAATATATATTTTTTAAATAAGCTTTTATCAATGAATACTTTAATAAATTAAATTATGATTATACGTTGAGAAAACAATTTTGAAATCCAGGTTAGATAGTTTAAATAATGCTTTTTTTTTCGTTCTTGTTGTGATATCTTAAAAGAAAGAACAAAAACTATACATTTTTTTTTACTAGTAGTTCCCGCTTTCTGCGAAGCGTAAATCAAAACTGTTAGTTTTCCACAATCGACGCTGACACCAAATAAAGTATTGCACCTTCTAACAGACATTTTTTGGGAATATACATCGGAGTCATGAAATTAGGCGTGGTTTTTAAAAATAATCATTGGATTATTATAAAAGAGATTTTTTTTAACCTTTTACTGATATCACGCGGTCTCCCAAACCCCGCGACTCCCAGCTGTAAACACTTTTACAGCTTTATACTTTTCTGTACTGAAGTTAAATAATATGAATAAAATACTTTTTTCGTGCAATTTAATTCACATGCACCTAAGAAAAGTACAACGATATTGTTAGGACAAAATTTAAGTAAATTCAACCATTTGAGTTATTTTTTTTATTCATTTTATTCGAGGGGCCTGAGAGACCGGATCACATCAATTGTGTGACAAATTTTAGTCACTTCAATTAAAGGTTAATACTATTTTTCTATACTTATTTATTACTTTAAGAAAGAATCCCTAACGATGTCAAAAGAGGAAATTTCAATTTTCTTCATTGCTGAAGAAGTTGTTTGCGAATTTTAATCTCACTATAATCATGTTTGTAAAATAATGATAAGTCATTAATAACTCTTCTTTCATCTATGAATGATATTTAAGACAATTTATAGTTAAAGATTTATTCATAGATATTTTTGATAAACATTGTTATTATTTCTTTTTTTTAGTATTATTACTTCGTTTCTTTACTAAATTGCTGATTATTTATTTGTTTCATTCAGGATTTTTAACTTACATTTTGTAAAGCTAACAGCAGATTTCTTCTCCCCCACCCTTTCAATCTTGATTTTAACCCAGTTTTTGTCTTATTAGAAGTAATATATATATATATATATATATATATATATATATATATATATATATATATATATATATATATATATATATATATATTACTTTCATATAAAACCAGTTAATTTTAAATTACTTTTACTTTTTATTGAAATTTAAAGAAAGAAAATGATGTCACTTGCTTTTATTATATTTATATCCGCAAGTGTTTGATATCTTTTTTCCCCTTCTATTACTTATTCAACTGTAATTATTAAAATATTTTCCAATGGAAAATTCACAATATTTTCAAGTCAAATAATCAGGTGGACCACAACCTCAGTTTGAACTTTATTTCTACAGAGTTCGTTATTTCCTTTACTTGCCTATTAAATTAATCAAGCCATTGACATTTCCTTCAATGAAAAAGCGTAGGTTGCGGAAATAAATTATTTCAGAGCGCCAAAACTCACGTTTAAAACAAGGTGAACGAGGTCATGCGGCTTATCAGATTAATAAAGTAAGTCTTAACTTTCTCTTTTTTATAATTTTTTTTTAATCTTTTATAGGCGAGGCAACGATTTCTATTTTGGATTAGCTCCTGAGAATTTATAACACCTGATTCTGTCACCGTTAACTTTTTAATTAGATCTTTTTTTATTTAAATTTATAAACGCTTAGCTTAGTGCAGTATTTCTCAATATTTTGGGGTTAGCGACATCCTTTGGAATTTAAAAGGACTTCTTTGATATACATAATATTTTAATGTGAAAAATTACCAAAACTCATATTTTCCCTTTCTTATAAGATAAATAGTTCAACCAATCCATGTAATAGCTAAAAAATAAAAAAATATTTCAAAAATGCATTTAAAAAATTCGAATGTCTTGCTTTTTCATGCTGTTGTTAATGTAATTTCTTTTTTTTTTCCGAGAACAAATAATTAGATAAGAATCTCTGCTATTATTCCCAACAGAGTATAACTTCTCATTTTCTTGCTGTTAATTTCGTTTATTGTTGAATAGGCTTCTTCGCATAAGTAGGAAGTAAAGTCAACAAAGAGTTTTGTTATTTACATTTTGAAATTCATATGACGTGATATATTCTAGCTGTTGATATAATAGTTGCAAGTGACGATTTTCCAAAAAGATTTTTTTTATTTCATTACATTTTATTATTATTTTTTTTTTAACTGCACCTATTATTGCGTGCTGAAAATTGTAAAATATGAGAGAAACTTCCTGTCCCTACTGTCTCTAAATATACTACTTCTAATTTGGATTGATTAGTGACAAGAAATGAAAGTTTGATAGAGGGTATTTAAATCGTAAAGACAATTTAATATTTTTTGCGATATGTCGTAATGGAATATGACAAATTTTTACTGGTTTCTTTAAGACAAGACTTTTTTTTTTTTTAATAATGTTTCTTTAATATTCGTAACCATTGATTTACCAAACCCATAATTTTGTTAATTTACGAGTATGGAAATGGAAATAAATATCTAGAAAAAATTAAATTAAATTAAATAATGTGAGAGAATGTGAAAAACATGAATAATGGCGTTTTAAATCATTACGTTTTAGACCGCGCATCTGTAGAATAGTTACCATTTGTCTTGAAAATGGCTTCAGTGAAGCCAAAACATGTAGGCAGTTTGCACATAAAACTTTTTTGCTGTTTTATTTAACACCTTTTACCAATTAACTATGTATATTATCTCTAGATGTTCAAGTTTTCTATGTATTACTATGACTCTTTTTTATGATAGCTTCAGCCAATCACGCATAATTAAGTGAGAGAATCCAACAATTCTGTCATTTCTGATGTAATCATGTAATTTTATCTGAACAATCAAGGAAACTAGCTATACATTTCTTTCCCTTTTATAATCGCTAATCATCTTGTTTTACAAGTTCATATCCATTATAACCTTAATTCTAATTGTGCTTATTAGGTAATCTGGAAAGCATTTTTTAGTATTCAGGAAAGAGGGAGATAGTTGTACACGAAATTTTACTTTTGATTCCATTGTTTAAAATAGCCTCTAGAGAGCATTATTTTAAATAAGCCATTGCTATGCAGACCTTGTATTCAGTTTTCCTTTTCTCTTTTTGGTAATCGCTGTTTTCGAGTAATCTGCATGAAATTACTGGGTAAGTGAAGCAAAATTGTATATATCCGTGACGCTTCAGTAATTTGTATATATTTTCTGGAATTGGTTTCCGAATTACTTATTTATACCTGGTGTAGCTTTAACTTATTCAGTAAAACTCATTGTTTGTGATTTCATAAACGAAGCTCATGTATAGAGGTTAACCCTTAACACTCGTAATTCTGACTGTAATGCTATGAATATTATTTCTGTCAGTCGGAATATACATTTTATTAACCAATAAGTGGTAAAATTATATAACTTTATTAGTAAAACTTGTTTACGTGTTGATTTGACACTTCACTTTGTCGGCTAAAAAGAAATTTAAAAATGTTTCAGTCTAAATTGCTTTTTCCTCTTACTGAATCGTATTCGAGTATTAAAAGAACTTTTAAAGTAATTGAAATATGTTTCCGTTATTTGAAATAAATGATGTTTTTTCATCTCAAATTTACTAAACAATGATTATTATTGTAATGCGTCTTTATGAAAATGAAAATCAGATAATCAAAATTATCTCGACATTGAAAACTCTGGCCGACAAACTGTAATTTAATGCAAAGGGAAAAAAAAAAAAAAAAAAAAAAAAAAAAAAAAAAAAAAAAAAAACATTTTTTTTTTTGTGATTATTTATTTCTATTAAAAGTACGGGGGTTATTTACCTTTATTATAAGTCCACTTATAATTAAAAGTGATACTGTATTATCCTCAATTATAAGAGTGATTTTACCTACTATAATGCATCGCATAACATGTAATTTTTCAACGTACTTAACGAAAACAATTACTGTAGCATGATACAATGTGCATACTGTTGTCAATTTATAAAGAACTAGGTATTTTGTGGTATATCGCGAAATTAAACTGTTTAGAAGCTTAACTGATTATCTACTAATTCTTTAGTAATATTTAAAAAACTTTTAAGAAATCACAATTGCCAAATAACTCTATTCTCCTCTAGTTTTTATGTGCAAGTCTATCTGTTTCTATTTATATTCTTATCACCCTTATCATTTTATTTTAAGTAGAGTTTTACTCTCTTTTCCTCTTTAAAATTTTGCACTGCTGAGGTAACTCAGCTAACCAGTCAGTCTTGAACTTTTTTATACACTTGGCTGTCTATTTTAAAGTTGATTAAACCTTTCCCACATAGTATATCTGACTCTCATTTCTCAAGTATCTATTCATTTGATACTTCTTCTTGTCTTCTTTATTTTTCTTTCTTCCTTTCTTTATTTTTCTTTCTTTCTTTCTTTATTTTTCAGATTTTGGATATTACATATAACCAAATTCTGAACTCATTCACAGCTATCAGAAATATCAAAAGAAAAAATAATTAACATTAAAAATTAAAAATTAAAGAATAAACAATCAAATGAGAAAACTTGCAATTTCTTTTTTGGATATATTTTTCAGGCATGAAAATTTTCTTTATCAAAGTCTAGTTTCTGAGTATGTATTAAATGTATCTGTTTCAGAAATAATGTTCACTTCACTAATTAGATGAATGATATTATTATTGACGTTATTTAAAATATTTAATACACTGCGTAATTATTGCTAATCAGAATTTTCTATGACAGTAGATTTCAGAATATATTGTATTATGCGTAATGGTAATCATGCTGGTGTGTTTCAAAAGTTTAATAAAGAATTTTTTTGTAATTAGTTTTATAATTAGTTTTTACGCTTTATAACTCGATTCAAAAGTATATTATAAGTTTGGAATATATTGCATCTAGTACTGACTTCTGGTTCCTTTCTTGTGGATGTTTTTAACACTAGAAGGGCCGTGAGGGGTCTTTTGACCTCTACCAAAGGAATATATTTTGGTTCGAACCAGAAATTTCCCTGTAAAATAAGTTTAAAAGAAACAAAGAAGAAAAAAGTTAAATAAATAAGTCAAACAATCTTAAATAAAAATTCTGTTGTAGTCATTACAAAACTTTCTTCTGTATAAATCAAGCATAGCATAGTTTGAACAAATCATCGAATTTCGTCACCTGCGCTGAGGGGATTTTGTCTCAAAACTAATCAACACCAGTTCACATAAGGGTAGAACTTCATATGAAAATTCATCCTATTCTATGCAAATAGTTCATAAGTTAGAGTCTCCACAAAATTTATGTCACATAAAAAGTGCTTAATTTGTGCCGGAGCTCACCGTAGCTCCGTAATCATCGGAGATCACTGGTACTTCTTTCATTTTTAGTGTTGACTCTAAGCCGCTTTTCCAGGGCTCAGTGCCCGGCGGTCCTTTTTTTATTTCTTTTTTGCGCCCGGCGGATCTTTTATAAACCCTTCCGATGCGCCCGGCTGCCCATTTTATCACTTCCTATGCGTCCCGTGGGAATTCAATTGATCCCGGGAAAATATCGCAAATTTTAGCGACTCTAAACAAACCACTTCAAAGTATTTTTTTGTGAACAAGGTACAAGTGTTTCCTTTTTGAGAAAAATCTGCCCTTTTTTAAAATAGCGTTCCCTTTTTGGAAAAATGTACCCTTTTTTTAGAATACTGTTCCCTTTATGAAAAATTCCCGCCCAGCGGACCTTTTTTTCTAGAGTCAACACTATTTTTAGTGAATATTTAAATATAGGTCAGAATTCACGGGACCTTATAAATACTGAGCTTCGGAGCCCAGCGGAACATTGCTTCTGGAAACTTCAAGCCTAAATTATTAAAAGTCATTTTTCTCCCATCTCTATCACTAATTGTTCATAAATGTTTTTCTGTCTCATTTATTTTCGAACAGCGATGAAGAATACCAGAATAAACCTCAACCAGATCTGCTGCTCCTGGAAAATTCAAGCCTAACTTATTAAAATTCATTTTTCTCTCATCTCCATCACTAACTGTTCATAAATGTTTTTCAGCTTCAATGGTATCCGAACAGCGATGAGGAATACCAGAATAAATCTTAACTAGATCTGCCATTTTTACTCGCAGTCGTGTTATGTTTGCTCACTTTTTTTTTTGTTTGTGTTTGTGAAATAATTTTACTGATCAACTTTTTTAACGCGGCGTTTAATTTTTTCCGAAGCTCAAAGGAACGCAGCTCCCAGTGCGTCTTCATTTTTAGTGAATATTGAAATATTAGTCAGAACGTCAGCAGCTACTGCGCATCGAAGCCCAACTGAAAAATAATCTGTGTTGTGTTTTGCTAGTTTATACAAAGAAATTTTTTGATTTTATGAAGATTCCTCACACCCGATTTTAATGTTTTTATTCTGTTCATTTATTAGATATTATTATAATGTAATTTCATATGCATATAGTACTCAAAATATATTAAAAATTTTCTTTTGTAGACGACGAAATGGCTTTAACTTTTGCATGTATGAAATATAAATATGTGGATGGATCGAGCGGAAGGAAGGGGTGGGAGTCACTGTGGTTGTTATTACTGCAGAAAATTAGAGCTCGAGTGCCTTTTTTTGTTAGAAATGAAGCCCTGCACGTGCAGATAGCCGCATACAGACTCACGGACAGACACTTTCTAAAAACAATCAAATCGTGTTGCACCTTCTAAATCGTATAAATCCGTCGAAAACTAGGAGTCCAAATTTTTCAGAAATTGAATACTTTATTCTTCTTGTATAATAGAAGAAAGTAAAAAGGCGAGATTCGATTCACTTTAAAAAGGCCCTACTGAAGTAGAAAACAGCACTATTTCAGTAGAAAAGTGCATTATTCCAAGAGACAACGTATTATTGTGTTTAGTAAAGTTAAAAATGAGCGGTAGAGGAGGGGGGTTATGTGTAATTTTAGCTAAAATAAATAAATATTAATTAAAATGATTTTAGCAGTTATAAATAATAAAATGCAATTAAATTACAATGATTGGATAATTTCCCGTGTCTTTCCTAAAGAAATGAGAAAGCTATATTTTTTGCATGTTCTTGGAGAAACTTATTTAGAAATAATATTTGGGACGCAAAAATGTTTTAAGAGAGATCGCTAGGTATAATTAGAGGTGCATTTCACTACTTTTAAAAAGGGAAATAATGGTAGGTTTCACTTTGCCAACTTTAATATTAGTATGTTGTGGCCATCACAAAACTTTCTTCTATATAAATCAAAAATCAAAATCGTCTGCAACCTAAACTACAATATATTCGCTCTTGAGATACAGGTATCGCGAAAATCGTTAAAAACAGAGCATAGCAGCGACACCTGTTGGGCGGTATATACTTAAAACTAATAATAATCTATCAATGTCAAGATTTAACAGAATATAAAGTGTAGTGAAATTCCGTGCATCAGTTCTTGAGATATAGCTTTTGCAAAAACAGTTGAAGTTGCAGCATTGTAGTGGCACCTGTTCTGCGATTTACACCAAAACTTAATCAACCTCTATGTATATAAAGGTCTAACAGAATATAAAGTGCATTAGTACTTGAGATATAGTTATCGCAAAAATCGTGAAAAATGCAACATAGCAACGCCACCTGTTTGGGAATTTACACTGAAACCTAATCAGCACCAATTTATCTCAAGATTTAACCGAATCTGAGGTTTTGTTAAATTCCATGCATTAGTTCTAGAGATAGAATGCCCATAAAATTTGTGTCACATGCAGGCAGGCAGATAAAAAAATTCAAGGGCAGACATTTTCTGAAAACTCATCGTGTTCAGAACCTTCTGAAACAGGATCGGCGAACCTTTTTACATCCACGTACCCAATTTTTTTCAAAAAAGATATTGCGTGACCATGGCGTGCCAAGCACCAAAAAATAATTCAGTGGATCAAAATTTATGGATTTTAATTCATTGAGATTTAAAAATATGGGATAATGTACATCTAATAATTAGACTAACATATATTATAAAGTAATAAAATGGTGAATGCGGTGTCGGTTATGCCAAATATTACTATGGTGTTCAAGCTACGTACTTTTAATAGGATGCAAGCTGAATTCGAGTTAGCTAAGGGGTGGTTTGGGTTTCTAATATTTAAGATTTTCGTATATTTCCGAAAATAATGATCCGCAAGAATAAGCAGGGCAAACAATTGTGAAAATTACAAACTTTATACCAAATCGCTTTAGTTTCATCACTAGGAGTTTTACTCATAATGCCTGATATTTTTCTTTTCGATATTCTCCCAACCTTCTCTTACTTTGATAACTTATTGACCCCACATTGAAATAATTTAGAAATTCAATTAGTTGCTTTTCAATATAAAAAGAAAAAGAAAAGAAAAGCCCAGCTTGTATAAGTTTGCGTGTTTTGTTTAACTTAATTTTATTTTGTTTTAGGATTTCAATCAACGCCGTGCCGAAAATATTCTATCGCGTGCCACGAATGGCACGCGTGCTATAGGTTCGCCGCCCCTGCTCTAAAACGTACAAATCCGTCGAAAAGCGAAAGTCGAAATTTTTCACGAATCTATTACTTTCTTCTTATAAAGGTCGAAGAAAGTAAAAAGGGCACGTCATTGCGCTGTTAAATAATGACCTGGCTGGATCTCTTATAATTACGCTATTGTTTTCATTTGTAAATGCAAAAATATTTTATGTATTGCCACTCAGGTACAAAAGAATGAAACACTTTTTTGTTTTTCATTTTAATATAAAATGAAAGAATCTGTGAGACAATTCTGTTAAAATTAGTTTTGTAAAAAAACTATGGAAACAAATAAATAAAACAAAATAATAGTAATCACAGTTAGCTCTTTCTATTAATCAAAAATAAGAAGCTTCTTTCGGGAAAAAACTGCGAGAATTGACCTGAATGAGATCGTATTATAAATTCATGAATTTGAAGGTGAAAGTATAATTGTGTCAAAAAGAACCTTATTATTACAGAATAAAATGGAAACGAGTCTTAAAAATAAAAACAAATTAAATGGGTACATTGTATTGCTTCCCTTTCTCAATTTAAGAATTGAATTTTTTAAAGACATTTATTGTTCAGTTAAGTGTTCAAGTTTAAAGTAATTTTTTTTCTGTTTTCATCCTCCGGCAGAATTCATTTTCTAGCTCGAATCACTTGTATGCACAAACTAAGTAACATCGTCTGTTATATTTTGATAGTCATGCATGGTGAGAACTTGATGTGAACGCTTAAAGGCTAGTTCGCCATGGAAAAGTACTTTTTGGCTACTTTTCGATAATTCAAATATTTACTTAGTTTGTAATTTAGGGCTTTTTTGGAATTTAATACTGAGTTATATTATGGCTTTAAGGCAGAGGAAAGCATATTGTAATTTGTGAAGGTAATGCATTAAGTCGAACAATGACTGCATTGTTTGTTATATATTGATAGTCTTCCATGTGAGACTTGCTGGAGGGCTACAGCAGATAGAAATTACTGAAACGCTTTTTTAAAGATTAGTTTAAAGATCTATTGATTTGGCCATTCTTTTGTATTTATTATTGAATTATATTATACATTTAAGGGCGGGGGGAGGGAAATAAAAGAAGACAATGTAAATAAAATCACGAGACGAAGCGCAATATTTCACCTTGATTGAAACATAAAATATACAAGATGAACTTTTAAAAGCTCACTGTTTTACTTAAAAGGCGACTAAAATAATAAAAGAGATGTTACAAGTTAAAAATGTACATTTTATTTAAAACCTCTTAGTACTTTCGGGTTGTGTTTCCCAAGCCCATCATCAGAGAATATTTTAATAACTAATTTCTATTTATTTATACAAATACGTCACTTCGTTTTGAAAATGAGAGATCCAATAAGTATCAGAGTTGAAAGTAGAATGCTACTAAACAGGGTTGTAGTGGGTAGCTGCCCGGGTACCCGCCCGGACTGGGCTTTTTATAAAAGACCCGGGTTTTTTACAACACTGATAAGATTGTTGTGTTTATTTAGTATAATGAAACCGACTAAGACGGAATTTCAAGGGACAGAAGAAAAATTCTGTGTTAAACAGTTTACCTACCGTCTTAGCAGGTATGGTATTCTTACTGTAAGGGCAATGACATTTTTATATTTAAGATAGGATTCCGTTGTAAACATGTTCCGTTATCATAAGGTTTACTGTATTTTATTGCTGATTTTATTATTTTATTCCGGAAGATTATTATTTGTGAGGAAGGTGGAATCATAGTCCACGTTGTGGCATTTTAATCCAATTTACCCGGGGAAAATTGCCTATTTAAGACTGTGAAGTCATTCCCATCTATTAGACTGTTCACAAAGATTGTATTTGAGATCAGGATTGCCATTTATTTTGGCAATCGAATTCTTTGTACTTTCCTGAGCAAAACAGATAAATTTTTCCAGAGTAATTCCTCTGAGAATTTTCAAAATTTCAACGGATAAATTTTGCAAAGTACTAAAATTTAGTAAAATTCCTTGTTTTTAATACTCATTTTTAAATTCCCTCAGTTTTCCCTAAACAGGTTACCTACCGTCTTAGCAGGTATGGTATTCTTACTGTAAGGACAATGACATTTTTACATTTAAGACAGGATTCCGTTGTAAACAGATTCCGATATCATAAGGTTTACTGTATTTTATTACTGATTTTATTATTTTATTACTTATTTTATTATTTTATCACCGAAGATTATTATTTGTGAGGAAGATGGAATCATAGTCCACATTTTGACATTTTAATCCAATTTACCCGGGGAAAATTGCCCATTTAACCCGGGTTTTTTAATAAAACCCGCCCAGGCTGGTTTTTTTTTTTAAATAAAAAACCCGGGTTCTTTACAACTTTGTTACTAAATATTATTAAAAATACTAAATATTATTATATAAAAAAAATAGTTACTTTCAACTCTAATAATTATTGGCTCTCTCATTTTCAAAATGAAGTGACGAGTGACGTATTTGTATAAATAAACAGCAATTAGTTATTAAAATATTCTCTGAGGATGGGCTTGGGAAATACAGCCCGAAAGTACTAAGACGTTTTAAATCAAATGTATATTTTTAACTTATAACACCTCTTTTATTATTTTAGTCGCCTTTTAGTAAAACAGGGAGTTTTTTTAAGTTCATATTGTATATTTTATATTTATGAAAACATTGTAATTTATAGAATGTAGAATGGTTGATGAGTATCCAGTGTAAATAATTGTAATTTTATAATATGCAAGTTTGTGTACTTTAAATAATAAATTAAAACAATAAACTGAAAATAATAATATTACTTTCCTTGCTCAACATGAAGACAAAAATGGGTGGTAATTAAGATCGGAAGACTATGTTACATTTGGTGCTCAGGACATCGCTGATCAATGACTTTAACAGTTTTTTCCTCATTTCTCGAAATTTTACATTTGTAACATGGTCCTTCTTCTAGCCACTCGTTCAATTTTTATCTTTCCGTAACTTTAAAAATAAAATAAAATAAGGCTGATCTCAAATACAAAGGAACTAATTTCTGACACAGTTTCCAATTCATTTTTGTTCGGAAACGTATGAAATTAGAAGGGACTCTTATTCAAAAACTACGGTGCTCTTTCAGAAAATACTATCAAAGATGTTGTTTTGAATTGAATTTCTGGACGCGACACCGCGAGAAAGGAAAAAAAGCGGTAGTCACGTGACCACATTTGCTTACAACTCGATTTGTAAGTAATTTATTTATCAAAAGATAGAAAACTCGTTTCGACTCCAAATCACTTCAATAGCATGTCAATTTTATACGTTTACGTCTAAAAATTAGTCAGAAAGTTTAGCATTGTGGAACAGGGGATTTGAGAACTGCCTTAAAATATAATATTTCTTTTCAAGAAAGTCTTATTAGCCTCCGGTATGGTATGCTATTTCTTTCTCCCAGCTTATTTTGCGTATTCCAAAAAATAACGTTACCTTACAGAAGCCAGTCGTAAAACAAAGCAGTACGATTAAATACTCTATAGCAATTTTTTAAACTTCTAAAGCATCGCACATTTTCGATTTTTATACCGTCGTATTGGGAAAAAAAAGTTCTTTTTAATGCATTTTGTTTGAAAACTGTATCTCGATTTATTTTTGAAATATTAATTTTTTATCGTTTTTAGAGTCATTTGCTTAATATTGGGAACGGAAGTACTCCATTTCTGTAGAAAGAGAAAGAAAAATAGCAATTATATCTTTTTCTTGCCATTTTCCCATAACAACAGAAAAAAAAAAATTAAAATACGTGCTATTTTGAAAAAATATAAAAGAAGGATTTCTGATAAAACATGGAGCTATCAGAAACTAAATTTAATTTTAAATATCTATATTAATAATACAAACAAATGAAGGCCTGTGAATCGTTAGATAGCCGATTTTTTTGTCAAGTTTTTTGAATGACGAAATCTCTCTCTCTCTCTTTTTTTTTTTTTTTTTTTTGATTTGTGTATTATTCAGCGATAGTGACGTCCTAAGCGTACGTTACTGTAGATGCTGTTTAACACTGGATCGCAAATGATGAATTCTTCAGCGGATGTGGATGACATCACTATATGTAAAATAAAATCGCGTGTTATAAGTCTTAAAACTGAACTACAGTTGAGTCCCGATTATCGGAGTTATCGCTTTCACAGAGTTATTTCTTCTGATGGACTGATGGCTTCCACTATTATGAAACAGCCATTATAAATGAAGTGATAGGTGAAGATGAAAGAGCAGTCGTAAAAAGTTAGATCTGGTGAGAAGGGGGGAGGATGACCATAATTTTTCCCCCCATTCTGTCCAGAAAATCAGAGTTCTAACTTTTTACGGCTGCTCTTTCATCTTCACCTAACACTTCATTTATAATGGCTGTTTGATAATAATGGAAGCCACCAGTCCATCAGAAGAAAATGAAGTAATGGAAATGCCGGGGGCGACACTAAATTCTGAAAAAGCAGAATTCCTGTTCTCTAGTTATTATTTTATTTATTTATTTATTTATTGACAATATTTTTCTCACTCACTCAGTAATTGCAGATTCGCGATGTTTGTTTTTATAACGATCCCCAACACACCAATTTTGAAATTATCACTTCGGTGTGCAATAACCACAGGAGCCCTCTTGTGGTGCGTTACTGATTTTATCTCTCAGTGTTACTTTTATTTTATTTTCTCTGTGTTGAGAAGGGGCGTCCTCTTATCGCAGTTCCAGATGTCCCCATGCTCCCGTTTGTGTTTTTACAAAGTCATGTACGTTCTCAATATAGCATCTTTCGTCCGTGATGGGAAACAGATACTATTGGAACAGCTGGTTGAAAAATGTGAGCATATTATATACATAATAGTTTCTTGTGATAAAGAAAGCTTTATATATTTTAACCACGAATGCTAAGTTTGGTTTATTTAAAGTCATTTTTTAGGGGGAAGGGAGTATTAATTCCATAATATTATGGAAAATTTCTTTTCTTGAAACCCATTTTATAAATTCATTAATTCTCAATTAATTAATTAAATTTCAATTCTCCATAGTTAATACACTATTTCCATACACACATCTTTTACATACTACAAACATCATACATATTTGCATAGATGTTATAACATACACATTTACCTAAAATTACTTTTCAATTACATACAATGGATATATAAACAACCGTTTTCTCAACAAACGAAAGTAGCATTGACTAATGAGAAATCTTTCATAATCGTAATCCACATTACAATTATCATGTTTTTTCCTTGATCGGAGTGCTTTTTAGCAGCAATGACATGATGTTTTCACGAGGTTAAAAGTTATAAGCAATTCTGTTGGTTAATAATTATAAAATATAATAATAATAATAATAATAATAATAATAATTATTATAAACCTATTTTGCGCTAGGTTAATTAGTTTCTATAAATTATTGTTGGAGATAGGTTTCATGAAAAAATACTGAGTGTGTTAATTAAAATTTCGATTTTAGCAGTTTATGTAATCTCGGATATAGAAGTACCGTTTAAACATTATTGAAGCTTACACTGAACAAAATTCACGCTTTTAAAGAATTTAAGCAACCTCTCAAAAATTTTAATGAAGTACTGAGTTAATAATTTTTTGAGTTTAAATAAGAGAGTTAAAAGTAAGAAGAGTTTCAGATTAGAAGTTTAGATAATTGTGAACAAATATCAATTTTTAATTACTTTGAGTATTTCATCCAAATGCTAATGTAAAGAGTTCAGTATAACTGTAAGTGATTTAGAAAGAGAAATTTTAAAAATATTTGTAATCGTTACCGAAATTAATGATTGTATTAATGAAAATCTAACATTAAGGGGATTGGTCACTCAGCTTTGGAATTCTCCTCCGTAATGTTAAGAAAGGATGTCTCTTTTTGTTTAGTTTTCAAAATATTTCTAAAATCTATGCTGAATTTAATATTTTATGTGTTAAAAGCGGGCGAACTGTGAGTAAGATTTTAACACTTCCTATAAAATTAAGTCTACACTTTAGAAATATAAAATAAGAAAAAAAGAGAGATCTTTTAGGATGTGTACACAAAAAATGGAAGTTAAAAATATTAATTTCCCGACGAGATATTTTAAATATACGAATGCATCAAATGCCCATAGACGGGAAATCGGAAGCTGAGTGGCCAGCCCTCGTAATAGTCCAAGAGCTGTTAAACATTTTAGGGAAGGTATTTGAGGCACCCTGAAAATTTGTGCAACACTTCTTTTGTAATGGCTGAATACAAAATCGAATGTCTGGCTGAAGGATCGTGGCCCAAAAACTGTGCCAGACACGTGTCAAGTGCCATTTTTTTTTTTGACTACCCAAAAAAGGTATTTGAGGCACGCTGAGATTGAGACAGAATAATATTTATACTTAGAAAAAAATATTTTGAAAACGACAGACACTTTAGTCAGCCCAAAAACTGTGCCAGACACGTGTCAAGTGCCATTTTTTGACTACCCAAAAAAGGTATTTGAGGCACGCTGAGATTGAGACAGAATAATATTTATGCTTAGAAAAAAATATTTTGAAAATGACAGACACTTTAGTCGGCACAAAAACTGTGCCAGACACGTGTCAAGTACCTTTTTTGACTGGCACAGTTTTTGGGCCACTATCCTTCAGCCAGACATTCGATTTTGTATTCAGGAATTACAATAGAAGTGTTGCACAAATTTTCAGGGTGCCTCAAATACCAACTCAAAACTGTTCAACAGCTCTCCTACTATTAAGAAAATATTGGATGAATGTAAAACATACTAGGTTAAGAAAATGCTCATTCTAATGAAAAAGTATTTTTGCTTAAGGAATCTCACACTCAGTGGCGTATCCAGACTTATCAATTCAGGAAAAGAAAGGGGGCTGAGATACACTAAAACTTATTATGACGGAATCACAAGGGGCTGAAAAGAAATTTAATTTTAAACGAGTTTTTACCATTGCAGGTGCACTATTCATTGTACGAACAAATCTGCTAAAGCAAAAGAGACTTGCACGGGACCGGAAAAAATTCCATTTTAATCAGGTTTTCGTCTTAACAGGTATAATAGTACAGCATTATTTCCAAAAGAACCATAAAATTTTCCTCTCTAAGGCGAGATTTGGTTGTAAACAAGTTCTGTTTTCAGAGGTTTTGCTGTAATTATATTTATTGTTATACGTAATTTGTTTTATTGTTCTAATCGGGACCATGAAGATTTTCTTTGAATGTAGATTTCTGTTACTACATTACTCCATTAAATTTTTTATAAATTTGTTTGTCTGAAGTCTGATAAAAGGTAAAATTAGTTTTAATTAACGCACATTTTTAATAATTTACATAAAAGTAACTTAACCAAAATTTCTGATTTTCTTAATAAAATAGATTAGATAAACTATTGTTTTGAATTTTTTAAAAATACAATATTGACTAAATCAATAATTAAAACGTTACTGTGTGACGCATGAAAAGTATGAGATTTTCAGTTTAATATTTTATATTTAGAA
This sequence comes from Maratus speciosus, assembly GCA_963932465.1. NCBI lineage: Eukaryota > Metazoa > Arthropoda > Arachnida > Araneae > Salticidae > Maratus > Maratus speciosus. Next base: position 87,015,256 of record OZ010788.1, read on the forward strand.
AATTATAACGTGAAAATATCAATACTTTTTTTTCAATATTTAATTCTTTACTTTTTTGAAAAATTGTCTTGTACCTTGTCATGTATATTCCAGTGAATGGATAGAAACGTTAGGCCAACCCAACCTTATTTCATGCATTGTATTTCATAATCTGGAGTTGAAATAGCACTTCAAATACACATCCGTTGTTTTTGCACGAATAAAATGCCACTATAGATGACAGAAGGAACTTTTTTTTTCTAAAATCGATACTTTAGGGGCCTGATAATTTATAGGTTCACAAATATGAATCTAAAATTATTATCCCTCTTAAATTGTCAATTTAATTATCAATGACCTAAATTCACGCGATAACAAATTTGAGGGCTTTAAACAAGTGAAGGATTTAGAAAGCCTCAAAAATTTTTATTGTAAATGGTTTAAGTTAAATAATTATGAAAATCTCTTACTTTCTTGGCTATACTGTCTTGAAGGCATTTTGCAAATTCAGATGAAAATAACATTTATTTTATCAGGAAATATGCATCAATGCTGCCAATTATTGCTTTTGTTAAATAGCTAAAAACATTTAGCTATATAGAAGAAAAGTAAAAATGTAAAAAAAATAAATAATTTAGTTTTTATAAAAAAGAATAAAGGTCCACATTTGTGTAACCCAGGTTGAAGAGGCTAAAATATTATTTTAGCGATCGCAAAGTTGCAATTACTTTCTGCAGTTGCAATTACTGATAGGAATGATGATTGCAATACTTGATTTAAGTAGAATTGAAAATAATTTCTCTGGTATAGAGCTATTTTGATCCCGAATTTTTTCTTTTTTCTTTTCCTCTAGAATGTCTAACAATGAACTGCATTCTTCTTTATTTTTATCTTTACTTAGCAGGCTTTATGACTAAATATTTTCTTATTCATCTTTTATTCTTGTATCTTACACAATTGAGACCCAGTTATTGGCATCGTCTTTCTTGGGAGAGAATCTTTATAGAGAACTTTGTGTTGTTATCAAAGGATTGTTTTAGAATTCGACAGGGGATCAAATGAGGATTCTGCTTTAAATCATCGTAATTTGGTACAATATGTGATGATAAAAAAAAAAAAAAAAAAAAAATATGAAGGATTCGAACTTGATTCAAAATTTCTAACAACAAGGTTTCTAATCACAAGATTTTGCGACTAGGGAGATATTGAATTTATTGAAATATAAACTCAATAAAAACGTTTGAAATATGAACTCAATAAATTCAATATCTCCCTAGTCGCATAACCTTCCATAAAATTAAAAAATATAGTATGCAAGAAAATAGATACAATTGAGTCAAACCAGTTATCAGGAGTTTAGGAAATACTTTTCACCAAAGAAGATGGAACAATACAGTTTTATATAGGTATGACAGCAGAAAACTTAAAACTAGAATCAAAGAACGTATAGCAGACATCAAGTACAACAGGAGAACCACAGCTTTGGCCATATTATGCAGCGAAGAACCTTTATAGGTCGATTTTTAAAATAGCAAGTTAATTTATCCATCAAGATTTTATTTCCATCCATAATCCGCGAATCAATAGAGATATTTTTACGCAACGAGAATATTTGCAATGATTCAGTGTCTCTTGATTTACCTAAAATTTGGAAAGAGATGCTATGTAATTTTAGTAACAATACTAAAAATTAATCCACGCTCGCAAATAGCCAAGTTAATTTTATTTTTATTTTATGTTTGTCATTATGCATGATGTCTCGTGACATTGTTTACCACGGTATTGTTTTTAAATTATGTGAAAACCAATCCACGCTCCAAATAGCCAATTTAATTTTTATTTTATTTTATGTTTACAATGTTTTTCACTATGCATCAAATCTCGTGACATTGTTTACTATGTTATTGTTTTAAAATTATGTGAAAATATTGTCTATCATGAATGATTTTGAAAATGTCACCGTTTGTGCGATGAAACGTTTGTCAATCTTAATAAAGATATTTTATCACTTTTTATAGCATTATTTTACTTAATCTAAAAAAAAAAAAAAAAAAAAAAAAAAAAAACTATTTTTTTAACCGTCCAATCATTTTCTTTTAATAATTGACCTGTTATAATGTGTTCTAAAAAAATAAAAATAAATAAATAAAAAAAAATCCCCGTGAAACGTTCTGACACACCTACGGGCTCATTTTTTAAGTTAAAAACATTGCTTTTTATGCACATTTACTATATTTTATTTGAGTTATACTATTTCAAATATAATGAAATTAATATACATTACTGAATTTCTGCGAGCTATTTGCTGTAGAATATGATGTGCATATGATTTATCGTTCATGCATCATCATTGAACAATAAAAGTATTTGGTTAACACGTTCTTTCACGGAGTTTTTTTAATTTTCTTTTTCTTTTTTCATAACTTTAATGGGAAAATGGTAAAAAGTCCTTTATGTTTGGTAACTTTTTTGTTTGTTTCACAATATGTTTCATAAAACTTCTTGCTCTTTTGTATTTTATGAAAAATATATTTCTATCTTTTCCATGACGGTATTTTTATCATCAGTGATGTAGTCGTAAAAAGAACAGAAGCTATACGCTCTAAGCAGAGGGTATACGCTGAAGGCAGAGCGTATACCCTAGAGTGTATATACTATAGCTTTCTTGAGAAACAGAGGGTATACGGTGTTCCTTAAAAAAATCCAGAGGTTATACGGCGTATACCCCCGTATACTCTCCACTACACCCCTGCTTATCATCTGGTTACTTTTAAAAAGGTGGGGTAGTATTTGTAACAAATTTCTTTCGTGTTGTTTCATTAGTATCAAAAGCTGACTTTTTTCCCCCTTAAAAAATTTGCTTTTCTTAAAAAAATAATTAAACAGAAAAGGAAAAACGAAGGTATTATATTATTTCTTGAAATGAGCACTTCATATCCAGTTGCAGTTGTTATTTTGGTAACTAGAAGAAAACACTTCAAGCATAACGAGCAAAAAAATTAAAATCAATTTGAAAAAGTATTTGAAATAGGCTAAGAAAATTTTTCTATATTTGTTGTAAAAAGTCATCGAAAACTGAAAAATGTCATAGTTTTACATAGAGTTGACTTTTTTTTTTACAAAGTGTACAAAGTGTACAAAGAAAATTTTCTCAAAACAATTTTCAAAGATGCTCATTATTTTAACAATAAGAGAAGATTTTCTAAGAGTATATGTAAGGCATGATTGCATTAAACATAAAATATAATTTTTGTAATTCTTGTTAAAATAGTTTCTAAGTTAAAGAAAAAAAATCAATTCTATATTACAATTTTAAAATTGGTAACAATGTGCTTATTAAATTTATATAAAAAATAATATGATAAAATAAAATAATATATTCTTATTAGTTCAAATTTTCCACACTCCTATAACCAGAGTTTGACAAATGCCGTTGCCAGGTCGCCATTGATGACCAAAATATTTTAAATGGCAACTGGGAAAATTAAATGATCTAGCGAATGATCCAGAAACTAAAAAACAAAAAGTAGAAAAAATCGGAATGTGAAAAACCATGTCAGAAAAACTATTTGTAAAATTCTTATCTAAGGTAACATGCCATTAACTCTTTGACTACAAGTTGGGAGGTATACGTGGCAGTGGAATATATTTTTTTATTCTATTCGTGCCATTAAAAGAAAAAAAAATCTCTGCATATACCGGGTGTTTCAAAAGCTCGGTGCGAAAATAAAACGCGATAACAACAACAAAAAAAAAAATCTATGGGTCAGATAGAGATGCGGTTAGCAAATAAATATTCAGGGAGGTGCAGGATTTAGTATGACACCAAAAAAGTTCAAAATCTCGACAATAGAGGGCGCTACTACAGTTAATTCCATGGGATAATTCCATATTGCCACACAAAGCAAGATTTGGACACAAAAGCATTAGAGAATATGGCATGTACACTTTTTTGTATCCAAGTCTGAGCAATATAGAATTACCTGCAGTAACGCCCTCTATTGTCGAGATTTTGAACTTTATTTTTTTGTGTGGGTGTCATACAAAATCCCGTACCAGTCTGAATATTTTACCACGCTGAATCTTCAAACGGCATGTCTCTCCAACCCATAGATCTTTTTTTTTTTTTTTTTTGTTTTTTTTTTTTTGTTTTTTTTTTTTTGTTATCGCATTTTACTTTAGCATCGAGATTTTGAAACAGTCGGTATTTATACTAGGATATTTTGATAAAAAATCTACCGCAAAGAAATTTTTTTGTAAATTTCGGCGCGATTGAATATAGTAAAAATAATCACCAGTCCTGATCTGTACTCAACGTGTTAAGCTGATACTTTATAGCGACCCAGGCAAGGCTGCTACCTAGTAACTCAGTCATATTCAGATATAAGTTTTAAAACACCTTTATTTAAATTAATTGGGCAGGGGGCGATTCATTTCCAAATTTAGTCTAAATTACTTGGTGGACAAACAAGATAAATCGCTATTTCAACAACTAATAATTATCGAATCTTCAACTTACATAAAAGGCTTCGATCCTTTATGTCGACAGCAACTGGCTCAAACTAAAAAGTTACTTTCAGTTACAAAAGCTAAACTTTCGTTAAAATATTTATTGCATTAACATTGACAACCCGTGGCTGTCAAGAAACTTTTGTTTACTCAAATGAGATTGCAAAAACTTCTTACCAAAGGCAAGCGCTACTAATTTCGGCTTCACTCTTATTGCAGATCAGGACTCGACCCAAGGCCCGATCCACTTCTCTCCACCTTTTATACGCGGCAGATTGAACGACTCAGCCTAATTTGCATAAAACTAGAGCGAAAACAAGCAATCGTAGATCCCTAGAGCCCCAAACACACCTCGGAAAATTAGAGTAAAATTTAGTATAGAGGTCTCTGTTGCGCCACGCAGCAGTGTCTGACTATGTTGAAAATTCAATTTTCGACCAAAATTGTCAAATTTATTTTATTTTATTTTATTAAAGACCAACATTTTACCTTTCCAAAACTGTATTTGTTTTTATTGTACGATAAATAGACCCGGAGTTATAGCGGTTTTAAAACTACTCAACAGCTGTCACTCAAACCGAAAGTGCTGTTTAAAGGGCTTTAAAAAAATTTAAAATTTTTAAATTTTTAAATTGCTTTTAAAGGGTCGTATGTTTGGAAAAATTTCGCGATTTTGGATGCATTTGTTTAATAATAAGAAATGTAAATAATATGCTCCATGAAATTTAGATGTATATTACTGCAAGTTCTTGTAGTAAAACATAAATCTAAACTTTAAATGCATTTTTTGGAAAATGTAATTTTCGGTGAAAATTCCATACGCAAAACATGATTTCTCAAAAAGTTATTGGAATATCACTATGAAATTTAAAATATATGTTATTTATACTATTGTGAAGTCAATGAACTAAAGATTTAAATTTAGAATAAATATTTTTTGTTTTATGTATGTTTTTGTGGAATGACATCGATGAATTTTATGAAAATTAACATGTAAACAGGTGCGATATGCTATAAGTTTTGAAATACTTAAAGAATCTCTTAGATTTTAGTTCATTGCCTTCACCAATGTCATAAATATGAAGTGTAAAAAGGAAATTAAGATACATACAGTAGAATTTCCTGTTCATTGCCTTCACCAATGTCATAAATATGAAGTGTAAAAAGGAAATTAAGATACATACAGCAGAATTTCCTTTAGAGCGTTTTGCGTTTCGGGCCAAATTTCACTAAATTTTACTATAAATGCCTCCATTTACCAAAATTTTATCAATATATGAAATACTTTTTACTTTTTTTCACATTTTCTAGTCCTAATCTTAGTAACAATAAATTTAAAAAATAATTAAATAGCTTTTTTGGAAAAAATTGCTCCGTACGTAGGCAGGCACCTTAAATGTTTAACGTCACGCTCACACTCAAAACACTAAAGACCCTTTATAAGCGAGTCGCTCCCTAGTTCACTGCATCTTTACGGGGGCTGGTTACTCAGCTTCCGATTTCCCCTCACTAATGTAAAGTCTATGGGTATTGGATGCATTCGTATATTTAAAATATCTCCTCGGAAAATTAATATTTTTAACTTCTATTTTTTGTGTACACTTCCTAAAAAACGTCTCTTTTCTTCTTAGTTCTCAAACTATTTCTAAAGTATAGACTTAATTTTATAGGAAGTGTTAAAATCTTACTCACAGTTCGGCCGCTTTTAACACACAAAATATTAAATTCAGCATAGATTTTAGAAATATTTTGAAAACTAAGAAAAAAAGAGACATCCTTTAAGAAGAGTACACAGAAAAAAAAGGTGTTAAAAATATTAATTTCCCAAGAAGATATTTTAACTATACGAATGCATCAAAAGTCCATAGACTTAACATTATGGAGGAGAATCCCGAAGCTGAATGACCAGCCTCCTTAAGGATATTGGTCAGTGTTTTGTCTAGTTAATTTTTTTTTTTTTCAAAATAATTTTCTTGAAAAAAAAAAAAAAAAAGAATCATGTTAGTAAAGAATGATTATTTTTCATGATATTTCGTACTTTATTTATTTAAACTTTGTAATGTATATATCAGTTTTTTAGAGTTATGTAATTTTGGCAAGTTTCGTTCAAAAACTTAATTTATATTACCTTTCTAACTTAATTTATTAAACTAAGTTGAAGAGTTAAGGCAATATTCAAGATATACTATAACCATGATCATGATTATTATTTTTCAATCAGTTCAAAGAACAAAATTATGCTTTTTGAAAATCCACTATTAAATTTAAAAAAAAAAAAAAAAAAAAAAAAAAAAAAGTAGAGGAAAAATGAGGACGGTGGGAGAGAGAGGGGAGGGTGATAATTATTTTTACTAAAAAAAATTTCTAGCTACATTTTTATTTACCCAGATACATCTATACTGTTTAGTGCTCAATGATATACATAAAAAGGAATATTTATTTATTTATATATATCCTATATATCCTATTAATGCTTCAAATGGAATGTACTCCATATTAGAACACTACTACATATTCCTAAATATAGTTCTTTTTTATTCAAAATGCACATAGTTAAAATCCTATCCCAATTTATATCATTAGAAATGTAAAATTTTAATTCGCATGATTAGATTTCTTAGATTCCTTTTTAATTAGTGTTTTGCTTTTCATATTTATTTTTCACCTAAACTGTCTGAACTTGTTCATTATATAATGAAAAAGGAATACTTAATCTTTGAAAAAAATAAATGGAATTCCATTTAATTGGAAGAAAGAAGATTAAAGAGAACTTTCTGCAAATAAATAAAAAAAAATCTATCCCGATCCTATTAAGTATCTCTTGCATTCAGGCTGGATTCTTTTATTCACTTTATAAAAATATTTTAAGCTTTCTGGAGAAACACCAATGGAAGGGAAAAAAAGAAAAGCATTCAGCGGTTATCGCGTGTTTGTAATTAAAAGGGAATTTTTCATTATATTTCTGGATAGCAAGGGGTAAACAATCTACATACTTAATTCATTTATTTTTTAAATTTTATGTTATCAGTGTCATGAGATTTTAAGTATATATTCTTTTTAATTTGGCATCTTGAGTTGTATAATGTTCTTATTTGAATTTTTCATGTCTGGGATGCAAATCAGTAATTAGTCAGGAATAATTTTATCAGTCTTTTTCTGGTATTTATAAACGTAAGAATTTGACATGTACGCATTAATTCGGTTTTAAAACACATTCACAACATACAAGGCAGTGAGATTATCAGAAGCAAAAGGCTAGCATTTTTCTTGTTTTAATACAGTGTTCGCGCAACACAATATAGATATTGGCTACATTCTGACACACTTTTAAATTCATTTTTGTTATCAAACTTATGAAATTGGCAGGTACTGTAAGGAACTCGATCGAATCAAACTGGACATAATCGAACTGGATTTTTTTTTCCTGTTTTCTGTAAATCCTGAAAAAATTTTAAGGAAATGTTGTCAAAGCTGACGTTTTGAACGTTTTGACGATAGCGCATGTAATAGAAAAAAAAAATGCCGCCCTGAGATAATAATCGCTTATAACTGAAGTTGTAATTCATTCACTCGAAAATTGAAAACAAAAAAACCCTGTCAGATTATAAATCATTCCGATAATAATGTCTGAAAGTATCATGCTTTTATTTTAAAAATGAGTCTGAAAGTTTGGATTGTTGTGCGGGGGTGGGGGTAATTTTTTTAATAGTTTTATAAGAGAGAAATTTAAAGAGTATTATATATACATTATAAACATTAATAAATGACATTTATCATTTCATAATATTTCTGTGTCGTTTTTAAAAATTTTTAGAAAAAACTTCATTAAATTTTTAGAGAATGTATAATTTTTGTGAGAGGGATATTTAAAGAGACGCGATATCTTTTCGATAATTGAAGAGCTGAGTTGTTATGCCACATTTTCTAAAAAAAAATTTTTATCTTCTGTATGAAAGCGTTATGAGGTATCCTATCACATGTTGAAGCTAAAATACTAAGATTCCATTTAGTCTTGAAGATTTAAGACATTATTCATTAATATTTAATATTTTAATATTTAATAATGTCAATAATATTAATAATTTTTAATATTTGAAAATTAAATATGAACAAGTTTTTCTGAGAGAGTTTAGCACCATACCTGTTAATATTTTAAACACATGGTATCAATTAGAAAATAAATCATTAAAATTTACAGCAAAAACTTTCACTTCAAATTTCTTCAAATGTAATTTTTGCTACTTAACATGTTCTTTCACTTAGCTCTTCAATTAAATTATAAACATTAATGAATACAAATCATCATTTCAGTGTATTTCAATGACGATTTTTAAAGAAATTTTGAAAAAAAATTTTTTTTTCATTAAAATGCCCATTTTAACAAAATTATATTAAAAAAAATAGTTTGAAATTGCTGTTATTATTTATGAATATTGATATTTTTTTCTCAAACTTTCGTATATTTTTCCATTAAAATATATTACATAAAATTGTACATGGAATTATAAATATCTCTAAGTGTTAGGACTTAATGTTAGTTTTTCAATGAATTACATACTAGTTGAAAAACAGAAAATTAGTAACTTTTCCAGATGCATCTCTTCTTCATTCAAAATATATATAATCAGGATACTAGTATTCAAATGCATATCATCCGAGATATAAAATTTTTATTCTCATGATTAAGTTTCTTAAATGCTTTTTTAATTAGTATTTCGTTTGTCTAATTCAGTTTTCTCCCAAAGCTCCCCAAGATCATTCAAAATATAATGAAAAAAGAATACTTAACTGTAAGATATATTCATATATATATATACGCACACAATATGCAGTTCCATTTAATTGGACGAAAGGAGTTTAAAGAGAACTTTTACAGAAAAAGAAAAGAACTCTATCCCAATCTCTTACTTTCAATCTGGATTCTTTTATTCACCTTTTAAAAATATTTTAAGCTTTCTGGAGAAACATTACTGAAGAGGGAAAAAAGGGATTCATTGGCTTTCTTGTGCTCGTAATTAAAATAAAATTCTTCATTATATTTCTAGATAGCAAGTGGTAAACAATCTGCATACTTAATTCCTTTAGAGGTTTTTTTTTTTTTTTTTTTTTTTTTTTTTTACTCATAGCATCATTGAGACGAGATTTTAATAAATAATACGTTATTTATAATGTGACATCTTGAGCTGTACTTATTTGCATTTTACATATGAAGGATGCTAATTACTAATTAGTTGGGTCTGATTTTAACAAGCAGTTTTTTTTCCTTGTTATTTATTCGTTATTTATAAACGTAAGAATTTGATAAGCACGCTTTAATTCTGTTTTAAAAGATTTCAAAACTAAGATGGCAGTGAGTCTATCAGGAACCGTAAATCTACCCCCCCCCTTTTTTTCCCCCTTTCTGCAATTAGTATGACTTAATACAATATTCCCAACGTAATTCAGCTTTGATGTTTTATTCTGCACTTAAGTTTCTGTTCACGAGACTGAAAACTTTTGAATCTATCCATTTAAGGGGGAGCGGCACTCAGTATAGTTTAAAATTTTAAGTGAGTTCGCGATAATTCAACACAGGTGTAATTTTTATGATTGAGTGTACTACCCCGATAACTGTTTTACTATTTCTGTATTAGAAATAAGCTTGCAATAGGCCAAAAGCCTTATAATCAATCGGAAATGTCTAAAACTTTTTCGAGTTTTGAAGGTATATTGCATATTGTTTATTGATATTTGGTTTCACTTTTGTAGGTTAATCGGAAATAAATATATGAAGTAGACACTCCCATATCCGACTTTCTCGTATCCGGACTCTCCCATATCCGGAGTGTTAAAAGCCCAAAATTTACTGCACGCTTGTAAATTCAATTTTTTAAATGTTTTTATAATTCCCATTTCTCGTTGGACGTGTACACGAAAGATGTTCAAACAAATTTTTTACATCTTTGCAGCGTTAGGGCCAATGTATTCAGCCCTGACTCATTATCTCCTCTATTGTTTATCAGTTTTATGGAAAAGATTTTATGCTAACTTTTGGGGCAATCTGAAATCGATAAACATTAAGGATGCAATATTCTGATCTGTTAAAGCATGGGATACTGTCAAAAGCTCTACTTTTTAAGAAATGTTGGAATAAATTATTAACCCCTTCCTGCATACTGTGACATATATGGCACATACTGAATTTACTGTAGTTCTGCAGTTGTTTTTAATCGCAAAAGTTCCATTCTTCTTTGTTTAATACGTCAGTGGATGAGGCATGTTATGACAACAGGTGCTGCCTCCTTTCGAACGGATTTTGGCACCAAAAAAGAGGGGAACGGTGAAATTTTATAGTTGTTACTTTGTGTTGCTCGATAGTGAATATTTTTGTAGTTTTTGTGTGGAAAAAAGAAGACTGGACTGAAATAAATACAGCTTTGTTTGTAAGTATCTTGTGAATAATATATCATGATGGTAAGACGTTGTAGAAATGCTAGCGTATGTAGTACGTAAAAATCGGTAGGTGCCACATATGTCACACCATGCATTGACAGGTTGTACTTTTCCATAGTGGTTGAAATGTGTATTTGTTTATTCACCATCAAAAATGCGAAGTGTCACTTTTTCTGAACAATGACCGAAATTGCTTTGGCAAATTTCACACTGAGTTAAGGGTCCAGGGGCCTTGCGTCAGAACGAAGGGGTGCCAAATGAAAATTTTGTTTGCCGATTTTTCTCACATCTATGTTTACCACAATTTTGTTAAAATCATCCTGTCTGGGGTATGCCAAAGCATAGAAGAATCTAAAGATGATATGGGATAAGGATCCTATATAAAGCGGAATTTCTTTTCGATTCTTGTCGATTCCGTTTTCTAGATTTTAATGAATCAATATTTTACAAAGCAGATTACGTAGTTCAGTATTATATATTTTAAATTTTAAAATAAGTCGGCTATTAGAAAATTAGTGAAATTATCTTTGTAAATATACTTTTCGGAGGAGGGGGGGGGGGGGGGAACGCCAAAATCCATGTTTGCCTCAGGTGCAAAAAAAGGCTAGTTTCGGCCCTGGGTCATTGAGTGACGGTAGTTTTCAACAACATTGTGTCAGTTACTGCAGACTGTAGTTCTCAGTCAAAAATATATATCAGTTACTTTAGCCTGTAGTTTTAAACCAAACATGTATCAGGTACTGTAGAATGTAGCTTTTCAATAAACATCAGGTATCAATTTCTGTAACTTCATTTTTCAATAAACGATATACGTATCAATTACTGTAGACTAAAACACACATACACAAATAGATTTCATATGTTATTTCTCTATATATTTTACACTTTTAGGAGTTGCATGCAAGTTTTAATGTTGATTTCCCTACTATGAAAAAGTAGTCGCTAATGCATGGTGTGACATATATGGCACGAACTTAAATAGGCCTTAAATTAAGGTGGATTTGAAATTTTCGAATTTTGAGTGATTTTTTGAGTGTTACATTAATATTAGCAAACTTTAAAATTTTTTTGCCTGCTGAAAAAAAATCATGCAGGAAGGGATTAACAATCAATGAAAGTTGTGAACAAAAACGGAGGTTAGATGGAAATATTATTGCCAGTACATTTTCTGTATTTCAAGGACTTTTTCCTGTGTAAATATACATCAGAATGACACTTATAGTACAAGAAAAGCGTAGTACTCGATCCACACACAGACAAAAGAAGTAGCCGTTGTGATATGTATATTGATCGATATCTAACTAATCCATGCATGCTTTTGAAGTGGACATCCTACACTATATAATTCGAGATTCTTAAGCCTTTCACTGTACGATCCAATAAAATCATGATCGTTTTCAGCTTAAAAGCCGGCCGACTTTCATGAAATGAATCTGGTATCTTCCACTACTAACGCGCTCAACCGTGTATCAAAGCCACTTATTTTTTTCGCTTTTGACAGATCAAGCATGACAGGGGATTTTTCTTCTACTGCAGCTTTACTTTTAAAAACTGAATGTAAGTAAAATCTCTCGCCTTTAACTTGTCAGATCTAGGAAAGCTGCCAAGAGAAAAAAAAGACTAAGTTAGAGTTTTAAATGGTTCGTCATAGTTTTGAAGAGAAAGTAGTTGTCTACTGCAGCTGTGGAGATAAAACGTAAAAGAAATGTTATTTTGATTATTGTTGAGTCAATTTTGATGTCTTTACAGGAGGTGATTGGCTATATTGTTTGGGAATTTCTTTTTTCTGTTGGAGTGACTTTTTTTTAGTACTTAAAACAGTATCAAGCACGAAATCTCATGCCATGACATAGAGTTGAATATCAAAACTATCATTTTATATCAATGGGCATCTGATCGGAATATGCAGTTTAATTACCGCCATAAACCAAAAAAAAAAAAAAAACCAGTTTTTTCCTGTATGCCTTTTAGAAATTTAACGAATTTCTATCCCATCTACGTATTGGCCACACGCCATGGGCAATTCGCATGAAAACTATTATTCAAGGAAAATTCTCCACGGTGTCCATTTTACACATTGGTGCTTTCTGTAAAATATCTGCTGTCAGAAGTTTTCAGTCTCAGCCAAAAGCACTTGAGATTATTTCAAATAGTTCAACTATTTGTAACAACTTGCATGTTACTTTCCTCATCCTTCACTTATTTATTTTATCAAACACTTTGGATTTTAATCCTATAAATAATCCTTACCTTCATATTTTGTTGTAAATTTTTATTTGACGCAATTTATTGTCAGTGATAGTTTTTAACTAATATTATTTAAACTATCTCAATTTGATTTGTATAGTTATCATACTTTGTGCAGCAAATAATAGCTGCTTTTCTTCCATATGCGTGCTGGCACTTTTTAGGATTTCGTACTTAATAGGTAAAAACGGAACCTTTTTTAGGATCGCTCATGTGTCTAATGTCTGTCCATCTGTCACAGCCGTTTTTCTCGAAAATTATGGAACGTGGAAAGTTCAAACTTGCCAGAGTTATAAAGGCTATTGACCCACATATATTTAGATTATTAGCCATTCACAAATATTTTTAAGAAAAAAATTAGGGTGGCTAATTAAGTTACTTTAATTCTTATTATTATTATTTTTTTTTTTATCATGTGGAGTATTGTTCGAAAAATCTCGTAACACAGAACTACAAAAAAATATATATTTTAATTTTAGGTATTATATTTCCATTATAATTATATTTTCATGATAAATCTGCTGATCAGGGGCTTCAAAGTCATCTTTGCAAGTAGCATTTTTACATTCATTTCACTGTATTTAAGTTTAGGAAATATTTTCATATCTACCATATTACTATTACTTCATATAAGATTTCGAGTACTTTCTGAAAGTACTTATGAATTATAACGAGAAAAACGATTATCTCCAATAAAATTCCAAGACTGTTTTCTTTTCTGTGATGCATTATTTATTTATTTATTTATTTATTAAAATTCCAAATGCTTTTTACTTCAGGAGGGCTCTTCTTACTCCACCACCACCAGTTGCTTATTAACCAATCCGGCTCTTTGCAAACAGCCTAGGTTCTTTGCAAAGAGCCGGGCTAATTGGAGAATCCATCTCCCTTTTTCCAATTAGCCTGATATTTTTTAGGCTTATTGCAAAGAGCCTAGAAAGCGTTAGGCTAATTGAAAAATGACCATTCATTATCCGATCAGGGTGATATTTATAGCTCACAGGCTATCAAAGCCTGAGAGCTTATGTGCCCGCCGATTCTGTATGTACGTGTGTACGTACGTACGTACGTATGTACGTAACGCGATAACTCTTGATAGAAATATCCGATTTGCTTCAAATTTCTTTTTTTCTAGGTTCATTCTGATAAGGTGCTTCCCTGGTTATTTTTGGGGGTTCATTGGTTAAGGATAAAGCGGGAAAAGGGGGGCTACCCCCCCCCCCTTTAATTTATATAAATGGGTTTTTCATGCAGAAATATTCGATTTGCACCAAATTTGGTATACCGGTTTATTATGTTAAGGAGCTTCCCTGATTAGATTTGGAAGCTCATCATTTATGTATAAAGGGGAGAAAGGGGGCTACCCTCCTTAATTTAGATAAATCGGTTTTTCATGATGAATTATTTGCTCCAGATTTGGTATACCGGTTTATTAAGTTAAGGAGCTGCCTTGATTAGATTTGGAGGTTCATTAGTTACATACAAAGGGAGAAAAGAGGGGGGCAACCTCCCCCCGGTAATTTAGATAAATGGGTTTTTCATGCAGAAATATGCGATTTGCAATAAATTTGGTATACCGGTTAATTATGTTAAGCAGCTTCCCTGACTACATTTGGAAGATCATTATTATGTATAAAGGGGGGAAAGGGGGGCAATTGCCTCTCCCCTTAATTTAGATAAATGCGTTTTTCATGTAGAATTATTCGATTAGCTCAAATTTGGTATACTGGTTTATTATGTTAAAGAGAGGGCTTGATTAGATTTGGAGGTTCATTAGTTAAGTATAAAGGGAGGAAAGAGGGGCTGCTAGCCCCCCCCCCTTAATTTAGGTAAATGGGTTTTTAATGCAAAATTATTCGATTTGCTCCAAATTTGGTATACCGGTTTATTATGTTAAAGAGCTTCCCTGATTAGATTTGGAGGTTCATTAGTTAAGTATAAGGGAGGAAAGGGGGGGCTAGACACCCCCCTTTATTTAGATAAATGGGTTTTTCATGCAGAGTTATTCGATTTGCTCCAAATTTCGTATATCGATTTATTATGTTAAGGAGCTTCCCTGATTAGATTTGGAGGTTCATTAGTTAAGTATAAAGGGAGGAAAGGGGAGCTAGACCCCCCCTTAATTTAAATAAATGGGTTTTTCATGCAGAGTTATTCGATTTGCTCCAAATTTCGTATACCGGTTTATTATGTTAAGGAGCTGCCTTGATTAGATTTGGAGATTTATTGGTTAAGTATAAAGGAGGGACAGGGGCTAGTGTCCCCTTAATTTAGATAAATGGGTTTTCATACAGAATTATTCGATTTGCTTCAAATTTGATATACCAGTTTATTACGATATGGCTTCCTTCATTTGATTTGCAGGTTCATTGGTTAAGTATAAAAGGGGGGAAATTGAGGCAATTGCCCCTCCCCTTAATTTAGATAATTGTGTTTTCATGCAGAATTATCTAATTTAGTTTAATTTATTTTCTAGGTTCATTCTAATAAGGAGCTTTTCTGATTAGATTTGAAAGTTCATTGGTTCAGCATAAAGGGAGCAATAGGGGAGCTAATACCCCCTCCCCTTAATTTATTGAAATGGTTTTTTCATGCAGAATTATCTGATTTGCTTCAAATTTGGTATACTAGTTTATTATGTTAAATAGCTTCCCTCATTAGATTTGGAGGTTCTTTGATTAAGTAGAAAGGGGGCAAAGGGGACTAATACCTTCATTTATTTTTCGAGGGGCATTATTCTTTGAAATAAGAGTATAATATGCAATTAGTGTGAATAGCCTGCGAGCTCAATGCCATCAGTTTAACTGGGCAATTTTCTTTTTATTAGGTTTATTAACGCATAACCGTACACAAACCCGAAAAATAAATTACAACAGACCGTACCCCGATCCGAGCAAGACAAAATAATTTCAGTCTACATGCAATCCGACCCGAATCTGAGAGTTCCATTTGAAAAAACCCGAAATCCCGAACCAAATTTGATAACCGACAAAAATATTCCAAAGATCCATAACCGTATCCGAACAAGACAAATTAGTTTCCGTGGACACGCAACGCTACCAGAACCTAAAAATTCCATTCGAAGTCAACCTGAAATCCGTCCCGAACCAAATCTTAACCGACAAAAATATTCCAAAGAACTATAACCCGATGCAAGCCAGACAAAATAATCTCCGTCCACCGGAAACCCGATCCGAACCTGAAAGTTCTAATTGAACTCAATCCGAAACCTGGTTGTGTCGGTTTTCGGGTTGACTTCAAATGGATCCTTCAATTTCGGATCCGGTTGAAAAAAAAATTAAACCATGGTTCGTACGCTTTGGAAAAAGTAGAAAAAGTGCTGGAAAAAAAAGTATTCATTTTCAAGGAATGAAAAGTGCTGGAAAATATCGCGAACTTCGACAAATTGTTGCCGAAAAATATCAATTTCAACAATCGTTCGCATTAAAAAAATCGGTAATTTCTCCAAAGGATCTCTTTAAAAATGTGAATTTCGTCTAAAGAACGCGGAAAAAACCCGAATTTCATCGAAAGGTCGTGGAAAAAACGCGTATTTCGTCAAAGACTAGAGAAATAACCCGAATTTCGACAAGAAATCTCGAATAAAGCGCAAATTTCGTTAGAGGATCGCGGAAAACATGCGAATTACGTTAAAAGATCGCAAAAATACGCGTGCTTTAATCAAAGGATCGCGCAAAAAACGCAAATTTCGACAAAGGATTGTGAAAAAAAAAACACAAATTTCGACAAAAGATCGCAAAAAATTGCGAATTTCTTCAAAGGATCGCGTAGGGGTGATTCAGTTCCGAATTTTCCGAAAATTTAAGGCATTCATTTCCGAAAATTTAAAAAAATTTGTCACCAATCCGAAAATTCGGTCATACAAAATCGCGAGTTTCGACAAATGGTCGCCAAAAAAAATAAATTTTGCCAATCGTTTTCAGAAAAAACACAGATTTCGCCAAAGGATCGCAGAAAAAACGCAAATTTCGTCTAAGAAACGCGGGAAAAACTAAATTTCGTGGAAAGATAGCAAAAAAAACCCGAAGATTTCGTCAGAAAATCACGAAAAACCCTGAAGATTTCGTCAGTAAATCGCGAAAAGCACCGAAAATTTCGTCAAAAGATCGCGAAAAACCCCGAAAATTTCGTTAAAAGATCGCGAAAAACCCCGAAAATTTCGTCAAAAGATCGCGAAAAACCGAAAGTTTCGTCAAAATAGCGCGAGAAAACGGCGTATTTCGTCGAAAGATCGCGAGAAAACGGCGTATTTCGTCAAAAGATCGCGAAAAAAAGGCAAATTTCATCGAATGATCGCGAAAAAACGCGAATTTCGTCAAAGGGTTGCACAAAAAATGCATAGTTAGTGTCAGAAATGGATTTCCCCCTCTCACCCTCTGCTGTAACTTTTCAGAAAATTTGAGGTAAATTTCAGAATTTTTTTTTACTCAAAATCCCCCCTAGGATCACAGAAAATGCAAATTTCTTCAAAGGATCGCGTAAAAAATGCGAATTGCATTAAAATATCTCAGAAAAAACTCTAATTTCTTCAAAGGATCGCTGGAAAAGGGGAAATTTCATCAAAAGGTTACGAAAAAAGGCTAAATTTGTCAAAGGGCCTCGAAAAAAACACATAGCCAGTGCCGGGAGCAGACTTGTAAAATAATGTAAAACTGTCTGCGAACTCAAATAATTTCTTTAAAATTTTCTGCAAAAAAATGCTGCGCCCCTCCCGAGTCCTATATCGCCGCCAACAGCAAAAATGAAAAGTTATATACAAGCAGATAAACATTCGCTAAAATTTCCAACCAAATAAACTTTATTTAAAAAGAGATCAACATTTAACATTTATTTTTTAACACAATTTTTTTTTTTTTTAATCTGTTAAATTAATCTGTAAAGCCTAACATAATCTGCAGCACCCGCTTTGGTGCTGCACTGTTTCTGCTACTAGCCCTGGCAGGAGGAAAAAAAAAAAAAAAAGGAATTGTACTTTCCGGCATAAGCACCGCACTTACAATATTTTTAAGTTTTTAACTTGTATGAGTTGCAGCGCTTCTTCCAAAAATACTGTACTATGGTACATGGCAAATACTTTCTAGCAAACTTTTTTTTTCTCCAGTTGAAAAGTAGTCTACAGACCTTGTCAATAGTCTGCAACGTGCGTTACACCAGTTCTCCGCTTGGGGTCTTGATAATTTCTTTTTTTAAATAAAGAAACGTGTAAAAAAAAACCACCAAAACTGTCTGCAAACTTTGAAAATTTTCTGCGAACGGCGTTCGCGTGTTCGTCTATATTATCTCACTCTGGCCGGGAGGGGATTTACCCCTTCTGCTATCTGCTGTAGTCTTTCAGAAAATTTGCTGTGAATTTTAAAATTTTTTTAACTGAGAATCACCCATGAAAATTTCATCAACTATATGTTGAAAAAAAATCACGAATTTCTTCAATTTGTCAGTGAACAAAAATTGCAAGTTTTAACAATCTGCCGGGGAAAAATACCACAAAATTCGTCCATTGGTCATCGATAGAAAATGGACATTTCATCAATTTGTCGAAAAAATCGCAAAATTCGTCAGTTTGATGCCGATATCATATATTGCCCCCCCCCCCTTCCCCCAAAAAAATAAAATAAAAAACAAACTCGCTCCTTCCTAAAATAGTCAATCAGCCATGAAAAAAATAATCTGTCATTTTCAAAATTCGCGAATGTTGTCAATCAGTTAACACTTCACCGAATTATATTAATTCCAAGTTTTTCACTGTGTAACTGATAAAAAAATGTAATTTCCTTTTTATAAATCCATTAAAAAAATCTTTTGTATGGATAAGCACAAATGCTGTAAGGTTTGAGGATTCAGAGAATATTTATTAAAAAGTATATTGTTCACAACTTCAGAAATGCTAATATATGACTCCTGATGAGTGTTCAGAATTCCTAAAATTTAACTGGTTTACTCCTGTTTTTCTGCTCTTGTAGTGATACCATACCTTTTATTTATTTATTTTTTTAAATATTTTTTTACACTTAAAGAAAAGAAAATCAAGCTCTGTTGTCTTAACTTTTTATTATATATGAAATTTCTACCCATGGTACCTTAATAAGTTAAAACACATTATTCTTTAAAAATTCTCTAATAATGTCTTGAAAATGCCTGTTATAAAAATGAAAAGATTTGATAAGATTTCTTTGAAATAGATAATCAATGGGGTGGCTATTTTCCTTATGTGTTATTCTACGCCATTTTTATGCATGTATCTAAACAGTCCTTGAATAGTGCTGGAATAGTGCTTGAAAAGTGCTTGAATTTTATTTCTTCTCGAGTGTATGAACCATGTAAACTAAATCAGATAATTCTGCATGAAAACCCATTTATCTAAATTAAGGGGAGGGACAATTGCCCCCCTGTCCCCCCTTTTATACTTAACCAATGAACCTCCAAATCAAATGAAGGAAGCCATATCGTAATAAAATGGTATATCAAATTTGAAGCAAATCGAATAATTCTGCATGAAAAGCCTATTTATCTAAATTAAGGGGACACTGGCCCCTGTCCCTCCTTTATAAATCTTCCCAATAAATCTCCAAATCTAATCAAGGCAGCTCCTTAACATAATAAACCGGTATACGAAATTTGGAGCAAATCGAATAACTCTGCATGAAAAACCCAGTTATCTAGATTAAGGAAGGGGGGCGGTCTAGCCCCCTTTCCTCCCTTTATACTTAGCTAATGAACCTCCAAATCTAATCAGGGAAGCTCCTTAACATAATAAACCGGTATACGAAATTTGGAGCAGATCAGATAACTCTGCATGAAAAACCCATTTATCTAAATTAAGGGGGGGGGGGGTCAAGCCCCCCTTTCCTCCCTTTATACTTAACTAAGGAACCTCCAAATCTAATCAGGGAAGCTCCTTAACATAATAAACCGGTATACGAAATTCGGAGCAAATCGAATAACTCTGCATAAAAAACCCATTTACCTGAATTAAGGGGGGGAGGGGCAACGACCCTCTTTCTTCCCTTTATATTTAACTAATGAACCACCAAATCTAATCAAGCCATCTCCTTAACATAATAAACCAGTATACCAAATTTGAGCTAATCGAAAAATTCTACATGAAGAATGCATTTATCTAAATTAAGGGGAGAGGCAATTGCCCCCTTTCCCCCCTTTATATATATTAATGATCTTCCAAATGTAATCAGGGAAGCTGCTTAACATAATTAACTGGTATTCCAAATTTATTGCAAATCGCATATTTCTGCATGAAAAACCCATTTATCTAAATTACGGGGGGGGGGGGTGATAGTCCCCCTTTCCGCCCTTTATATTTAACTAATGAACCTCCAAATCTAATCAAGGCAGCTCCTTAACTTAATAAACCGGTATACCAAATTTGGAGCAAATCGAATAATTCATCATGAAAAACCGATTTATCTAAGTTAAGGGGGTTAACCCCCCTTTCCCCCCTTTATACTTAAATAATGAGCTTCCAAATATAATCAGGGAAGCTCCTTAACACAATAAACCGGTATACCAAATTTGGAGCAAATCGAATATTTCTGCATGAAAATACCATTTATATAAATTAAGGGGGGACTAGCCCCCTTTTTCCCCCTTTATCCTTAACCAATGAACCCCAAAAACTAATCAGGGAAGCACCTTATCAGAATGAACCTAGAAAAAAAAATTGAAGCAAATCGGATATTTCTATCAAGAGTTATCGTGTTATGTACATGCGTACGTACGTACACACGTACATACAGAATCGGCGGGCACATAAGCTCTCAGGCTTTGATAGCCTGCGAGCTAAAAATATCACCCTGATCGGATAATAAGTGGTCATTTTTCAATTAGCCTAACGCGTTCTAGGCTCTTTGCAATAAGCCTGAAAAATGTCAGTCTAATTGGAAAAAGGGAGATGGATTCTCCAATTAGCCCGGCTCTTTGCAAAGAGCCTAGGCTGTTTGCAAAGAGCCGGATTTCTCAATTAGCCTACGACATATACACTAATGATGCAAATAGGTTAAGGTAGTTGTGTTCTTTTAAAACAACAACTCCGATAAAAATTTCAGTTTTCTGTTTTTTAAACTAATATAAAATTTCAAAATTTTCTTTCGATTTTTGAGTTTTTTAAACATTTATATTTTTTACAAACTTTTAAAAAACTAAGTTGAAAGTTGTTTTATGATTTTTCTCAAACGTGATTTTTTTTTTTTTTTTTTTTTTTTTTTTTGTAAAATTGCAGTGGAAAAATTATCATAACTCAATAAATAATAGTTTAATTACCACGAAATTTTTTAATTATGTTTTAAATATCTATTTAAAGGAATTAGACTATTCTTATTCTGATTTTTTCAAAAGTTTAATAAGTTATGAAATTTTGATTTGCAATTTTTTTTCAGTGTTGTTTGTCTTTTTATACGTATAAATTTTAAAATATTCATGTTATTGACATAAAAATATTCTAGTTCCTGTATAGCAGTATTATATTTATTATTGAATTCATATAATGTATTTATATTTGATAGTTTTAAATTTAAATAGTTTTAAGGAAATAGCAATTTTTTCATTTAATTTTACACAATTTTTTTTGAAAATAAAGAATTAAAAAAATTACTTTTTGCATGTTTATTCACATTTTTATGACATTTCTAAGGATAATTATCAATTTTATGCGTGAAATTTACAAATATTAAAAAAATTTGTTCTGAAGGCATAATAGGATAACCTTAATTCTCTGGAGATCAGTATTTTAATAACCAAAAAAAGCTTGATTAATACATAAATATATTTGATAAAAATATTGAAATTACCAATGCTATCATCAATAGCTTGAATTTTTTCAGAAATAAATGTATACTTCATTCATGAAAAAGTATGAGTTCAATCATATTATCGAGAATTACATATTAAAATACATACGGAAGAATATTAAAAAAAAGTCTGTAATTTTGTCCCTACATTTGAACTGAAAGTTTCATTGTTTACATTTGCGATCATGTGCGGATTTTAGAATTGCGTATTTGAGGAAGTCTACTGTAGTGCTCATTCTAGGCCATTTTTGAAGGGCGCAGCACCCTACCCTTTTTCAGATTTACAAAATGGACCCTGCCCTTTTTAAAAGTATTAAAATGCAGCACTAGTTAAACCCAGAGATTTCTAGTAAAAATTTTCTCCATTCCATAGTATTTTTAAATCCATGTGCTCACGAACTTGCAAAATTGGTAGACTTTTCTCATTTCTTTAGGAAAAAAAAAAAAAAAAAAATCCAGGAAATTATTCAGTTATGTTGTAATTTAATTGTATTTTTTATTTTTAAATCATAAAATCATTCAAAATTAATATTACTTTATTTATCATATCTAAAACTAACATATTTTCCCACTTTTTTTCTCTTTTTTTTTCTCAACTGAAGGCAATAATATATTTTCTTTTACAATAGTGCCCTTTTCTGCTTCAGTACTGCCCTTTTTAGTGAATAGCACCCTGCCCTTTTTCGTTAAAGAGTGAACACTATGTACTAGATTAGTATTTTCAGCAATTTTCAGGATTGTTTGTCTTTTTATATGTATAACTCATAAAATATTCATGTTATTCTCATAAAAATAGTCTAGTTCCTGTATAAAATTATTATATTTAATATTGAATTCATAAAATGTATTTATATTGGGTAGTTTTAAATTTAAATAGTTTTAAGAGAGCAGCAATTTTTTTCAGTTAATTTTACAATATATATATTTTTAAATAAAGAACTTAAAAAAATTGTAATTTAATAGATTACAACGAACATTTGGAATTTATTTCGTCCACCAAATTCTGTCGCATCCTCTTCAACAACAGATCGCAAAGATCAAACTTCAGACGACCAAAACCTTCATCGATAAACTCTCCAAGTCCCGTTTCGAGAAGAAAAGCTGTTTTCAAATCGAAAGCAGTTCCACCGAATCATCCACAGATTGCGACAAATTACCTACGTTGAGTTCAATTTTTCCCGATTAGAATCGAATGATTGTAAAACACCATGGCTAGTGGATTGGAGCTCCTCAAGACATAGCCTTTTACTATCAATCGATTAAACATAGATTGTTTCCTTTTTCGCGTTCGTCTTTTACTCTGTAATCGATTTTCATGGGCTACATAATCAGTTGAAGACCTCGATTTTCATGGGTTACATAGTCAGTTGAAGACCTCGATCTTCATGGCCTACATAATGAGTTGAAGACCTCGATTTTTGCTTTGCAAGACGATTTTCATTTCGGCGTCGCTCTTTGGCTTTGGATTTTTCCATATCTGATAATTTGCGCCTACCCATTTTGTAACTTTTTCAATTTTTAACGATTTTATGTCTTTCGATTACCTATTCAAACAATTTTTAACGATTTTATGCCTTTCTATTACTTATTTAAATAAAAATTCTTTTAAAAGTAAGGAACATCGTTGAATTTCGTTAAAAAAATATAAAATGCGAGCATCATTTGGCCCCATCCTCGACCAAAAAAAAACAAAAAAAAAACAACAATTTCCAAATGGCTATAAAATTAAATTACTTATTTCCATGTTTATGTCGCATTTTTATGACATTTTTAAGGATAATTAGCAATTTTAAACTTGAAATTTGCAAATATTAAAAAAAAATTTCGAAGGCTTATAGATTCTTTAATAGGATAATCGTAATTCTCTTGAAATCAGTATTTTAAATCTCCTCTATGAACAACAACAACAATAATAAAAGGATTTCGTGATAATGGCAATATTCATTAGTTTGCATGATTAATTATTCTCATAAGTATTATAGTAATCCTATTTATTTTATTTATTTGGAAAGAACCACTTGAGCCTCCTCTATAATTTTTGAATTACTATGCTACTGTAAAGCACTTTCCAATTACGTCTCAACTAAAATCCACAATTCTTCACTTTTGAGACAAGTGTTATTTGATCGTTGCATGTCAAATAAGGACTGAAATCGATAAATTGATTTTCGTTAAAAATTCATGTACTCGAGAGTTTGACAAACAATGGATTCAGAAAACGGATATAAGTTTAGTTTCTTTTTTTTTATTAGGTTTTTACTTTCTGTAAGCTAAGTGTTTTTTGTCATAAATAAATATCTTTCCATGCTACAAAAGTTTTCAATAAAAGCACTTTAAAAAAAAAAAAAGCTTGAGATTAATTTCTTTTAAAGAAATGTTTGTTAAATTTGCTGAGCGACAATAATATCCAAATAAAATGTTTTTAAATCCTCTCATACATTTATTATTTTTAAATGAATAGAAAACCTGTTATGCACTTAAATTTAATTTAAAATGAAATACAAGAACAAATAATGTTGAATACTGAAAATGATTACCAAATTACAAAACAAATCTCATAAAATGTTTGCAAGCACAAAAAATATTAATAATATTAGCAATTATTATTATTATTATTATTATTATTTGTAATAGTTTAAACCAGGGGTCCGCAACCTATCACCCGCGGGTCATCGAGTGACCCATTTCATAATTTCATGAGCATAATTTCCTAAACCACTTGAGTTCAAAAAAAAAAAGTATAATATATAAAAGGAAATTGTGAAACAAATAGGAAATGAACACTTGAGGAATACATAAAATTCTTAAGTAAAAATAAATAATAACAATAACATTTTCGTGTTAACGAACATGCATAACAAATGCAACGCTTCGATGAACGAAGGCGAGGAGGAAGACAGCGTCGAATCGTTGCCTTCGATACATTCGCCGCGTCTTCGCCTTTTTTCTAATCAAAAGTCGGCATGAGCTACTGCTACAATTTGGCGGTTAGTCTCCTCTTTGGCGATTAGGAGTCTTAGTTCTCCCAGTTCACTCTCAGTTGTAGCAGTTGTTCAATAGCGCAAGAATAAACTATTAAACACAATTATTGTTTTACAACCCTTGATTTAAACTGTGGCTACATTGACGCAGAGTCTTGCCCGGGTCTGTTTGTACCCGACCCGAACCCCAATTTTTATATTTTATTTTAAAATTTTATTAAACTAAATATATAATCAATTACTTTAAAAAATAGCAATTGTGCTAAAAAGTGTATTGTTACTTCAATTGGCTTCATTAATAATAAGTAGTTTAATATCAATTATAGTTTGTGATTTTATAAATTTAGTAAAACAAGCTGAGAAATTTCTAAACATTTATATATATATATATATATCTGTCTATCTATCTGTAAATATCACTTTTTTTATGGACGTGATAACTCCGATAATTTTGCACAAATCTCTTCCAAACTGATACATAAAATCAAGAGGTAGAAAATCTCGGTAAAGTTCGTTAATGGGCAAAATAGGATCAAGGAGGTGGATAGGCAGGGGTTTTGGAAAAACGAAAAAAACCTCATAACTTCTTAACTATAATACATAGCAAATCAGTTTAAAGTTATTATTACTTCTAGGAAAAGGGCAAAAAATTTATGTACAAAAGATTTTTGATAAAATTAAAAATGGGTTCAAGGGGCAAAAAAAAATAGGGTTTTAAGGAGAAAAAAATTCATAACTTCGTCAATTCTCAAGATGTCAAGTTCACTTAAACTTATTATAAATCTTCTTAATACTATCTACAACTTTTATATTGACAAGTTTTTGATAGGACCAACTCTTACCGCAAAAATAAAATAAAATAAAAACGACAAAATAAGGGGGGGGGGGGGGCTGTTGAAGGAGAAAAAAATTAATACCTTCGTCAATTCACAAGACATCAAATCCGCTTAAATTTATTATAAATCTTCTTAATATTATTTACAACTTTTATATTGCCAAGTTTTCGACAGGAACAACTCTTACAGCAAAAACAAATTAAACAAAAATAGGAGTTGAAGAAAAAATTATCGTATTAACATGATTCTGATAAAACCAGCTCTTACAGAAAAATGAAATTAAAAACTCGATCAAAAGTGGCCAGATAAAATTGTTAAACTGGGTTTATCTCTAATCCTGATTTAGTTTTTAATGGTGAAATTAGTACTTGACTTCGAAATCTACCTTCGCCTGTAGGCCGAGCCGGCAAGGAATTTTTTTACCTTAGTGTTTATTTATTAAGTATCTTCCTCATAGACTTCGCGATCTGTAAGGGAAAAAAAAATCCTTTCGTTTTAAAATCACATTAGAAAAGAAAAGAAAGCATTACTATAACATTTACGAAAGCCTTGCGAAAAGTTAAAAAAAAAAAAAAAAAAAAACGAAATGCTAATAAGTTTCTTTCGATAGTTTCTTCTTCTTCTTCTATCACAGTCTAACGCATTAAACTGTAGTCGTGCATCAGTCATTGCGACAAACGAAGCCGTGTATTCTTTTTCCTTTGAAGGTGTAGTATACACCTTCCTGCTGAACCGGAGTTGCTTCCTCCAAAACATCCGTTCACGCAATGTGCCCCATTTGGGTAACTTTTGGTTATTTTTTTATCTCCAGGAAAAGCTCTCTTTTCTTACATTCTCGAGAATCTGATCAAAGTGGGTAATAAAAACCAAATTTGGATATTTAATATGTATTACTTATTTTTTGTTGGCAATGAGTAATTTTCTTTTTTAAATATTCCCATTCGTTATCATGGGATACGTGAAATCCAAACCTATTTTGCTTAAAAATGCTCTCAGGAAAAAAAAAAAAAAAAACAGTGCACCATTTATTTAAGAATTACTAAAAGTTCGAAAACACATATGTGGTCCTACCTGCATTTTGAAAAATATTGTAAAATTTATTTTTCACAAGTGACTTAAAATGATTAAACAATTAAGGGGGCGATGGAGAACCTAAGAGTTTTTCTTCAGAGGGAGCAGCGCCTCCTTAATTCCCCCGTAAAAGTCTGTTCTGTTTTTAGTTCTGTTTTTTATTTTAAGTTCGAGCTGTGCATTTTCTTTCTCAGAGACCGTCTGATGAAGAAATAAATTACAGTTTGATTATTCTTTTCTTGAAAAATGTTGCCAGAAGTTTATTTTTGAAAATTAACGATTAATTGTTAAGTTTTTCCGTTGTTTTTAATGTTGCAACGATTAAAAATTGTCTTGCAAAGTGGTTTCTGACAAAATTCTTAGTTCAGTTTATTTCATGTTTATATTTCCCACAAAAAGAAAGTGCCCTAGGCTATGGACCACAGGCACATCTGTTCCAAAATCTTGACCCTGACTGGAATTAGTTCTGCTAGTGGCCATGAAAATAAACGAAATGCTAATAAGCCTCTTTCAAACATCAAATTCTATCACATCTCATCTGTAAGTCGTGCATCAGTCACTGCGGCGAATGATGCTGTGTTTTCGCTTTCCTTTGAAGGTGTATTATATTTTCCCTTCATTTTATTTCTAAAGTAACCAGCTGAACAGGAGTTGTTTCCTCCAAACTATCCGTACACGCAATGTGCCCCACGTGTGGATAAGTTTTGGTAATTCTTCTGGTCTCCCGAGAAGATTCCCTTTTTTACACTCTCGCGATTCTGATCGCGATGTATAGTGAACACAAAATTCTGATTGTGAAAAACAAATTTTGATTTATATGTATTATTAAACATATAGACTACAAAAAAATTAAGAAAAATATTTAAGAAAAAAATTCTATCGGCATTTTCCAAGATGAAGAGTTGAAACTGTTCACTCTTCTTTTCGTCTTGTGGGGGAGGGGGGGGGGGATACCTCTAATCCCCAATCCTTTTTAAGTTCACTCTAACTTTCTCCTTCTTTTGAAGAAAATTTTAAAACATAAGAACTTAAAAAGAAATAAAAGATAATTAAAAATCGTCTTTTACAGGGAGTTCAGGGGGAGCAGATCGCCGTTCCCATTCAAGAAAATTTTGAAAAACATGAACGTAAAAAAAAAGAAAAAAAACTTTTTATTGGGAGTGTAGATGGAGCAGAGCCCCTCCCCCACACCTCCTTCCTGGCGAAATATCTCAGTCCCTCCTTTTCTTAGCGTTTAATTACTTGCAAAGAACCTTTTTTTTTTTTTTTTTTTTTTTTTTTAGTAAAATCATCAGGGGTAAATAAAATTAAATTTATTAAATTTCAAAGTCTAGGGAAGAGCAATGGTTCTCCCCTGATCCTCTTGCCGGCATCTGTGAGCTGTAGCCGTGCACCAAACATTAAACCGGATGGTGCACTGCTTTCTCTTTCCTTTAAAAACGTGGTATATATATATAATATATATCTTGCCTTCGTTTCATTTCTAAGGTAACCTGCTAAACCGGAGTCAGTCGCTTCCTCTAAACCATTCGTGCACGCAATGTGCCCCATTTGGATAATTTTTGGTAATTTTCCGGTCTCAATGAAAAGCTCCCCTTTCTCGCATTCTTGAGAATTTGATCGAGATGGATAACACCTGGTTTGAGAATAAAAGAATCCGGAACATTTGCTGTTTCCTTAAAATGAAAAAATATCTGGCATGGAAGTCATCTGCACCTGAATATATTCTTGCACTCTTTTATTTAACTCAACCTGGTTTTTGCAAATAAAGACAGAATTTTGCAATCGATTTTTAACCCATTTCCTGATATGCTAGAATTATACAAATTAGGGATGCACCGAATATTCGGTATCTATTCGGTATTCGGCCATGTTACCGAATATTCGGTTTGGCCGAATATCAAACTATTCGGTATGCCGAATATTCGGCTTGACCGAATAGCAAATTATTCGGCATGCCGAATATTCGTTTAGCCGAATATTGAAATATTCGGCCGAACCGAATACTTAAAAAAAACTTTTAAAACATATTTTTAAAAATCTTATACAACTTCTACGTTTAACAGTCAACTTATAAAGATATTCAGAATAATTAGAAACAGAATCATATTTAAATAAAATAGAATGTTTTTATATTATTTATTTGCTGTTTGTTAAGTATTATTTAAGAAAATTAACCAATCATGAGGATTTTCATAGGAATTAATTATGTACAAATGCAAGTTCCTGAACATTGTCCAGTAAATAATCTGTTCCTTGCTAAGATTTTAAGAACAACGTTTACAATCTCTGAAAATGATTGCCCACTCCAGTCACCGATCTAGAATGCATTTAAAAACTTCCTTGCTTAATCAAAGGGAGTAGAACAGTTATTCTTGCTAAGTTGTCACCAGATAAAATTTGAATCGATTGTGTTATTTATTAACTTTTACTTTAGTCTGTTCCTGACAAACAAATATATGACCCTGTACAATTTTTCTTCCAATTTTTTCACAATATCTTTGATTTTAAAATGTTTGTTTTAGAATTTAAGAAAATTTTATTTATTTGTTTTAATTCTCAGAAGAAGGCATTAAATTTGAAATTTTATTAATAAGAAAAAATTTAACTATCCTCTTCTTAAATAATTCAAAGCGGATTTTTTTCAGCATAAAGTTTACTTGAAAAAAGCTCTTGTTTATTACTATAAAAGTTTCTGTTTTAAATATTTTGTAAAATTGTTTTAAAATTTAGCATTTTAATGTCTTTAAACTTTGAAATATAAAAGTATTCGAGAAGCCGAATATTCGGTATCCGGCCGAATATTCGGTATTCGGCCTAGCAGTTACTATTCGGCTAGCCGAATATTCGACATTCGGTTCGCCTGTTGGCCGAATATTCGGTATTCGGCCAAAATCACTATTCGGTGCATCCCTAATACAAATTGTATACAAAAATGTCTTTCCGATGACAATACATTTTAATATACAGAGGTGTGAAAATTATTAGAATAATTGTGAAATTTACATTAAAATCTTGTTATATTAAAGAAATAATACATTATTTAAAAAATCTCGATACATTTAATATTTAGTGTGCATCCCCTTGTTTTATATTGAAGTTTCGATACGTCTTGGCATACTTTGGATGAGTTTTTGTTTTTGGCTAATTAATTTGCTTTCCGTTGTCATGATGCCAAATTTGGATGAGACTTTCTATCAGACCATTCTTGTTTGTGATGTTGCATTTCTTTAATTTTTAATTAAAGATAACTTTTTTATGGCCTGGAAACAGTCCAGATTTAAACCCCATAGAGAATCTTTTGGTCATTGTAAAGGAAAAATTAAAGAAATGCAACACCACAAAGAAGAATGATCTGATAAAAAGACTCAACCAAACTTGGCACCATGACAACGAAATACAAATTAATTGCCAAAAACTCATACAAAGTATGCCAAGACGTATCGAATCGTTAATAAAAAACAAGGGGATGCACACTGGATATTAAATGTATCAATATTTTTTAAATAGTGTATTTTTTTTATATATATATAACTAGATTTTATTGTAAATTTCACTATTCTAATAATTTTCACATCTCTGTACTTCCAACTTAATTATAAATTAAGACATTAATTTTAAGAAATTTTTCAATCAGCTCGGCACAGATGATAAATCGTCAAATATTCTCTGCAACTCTTACATGTGAAACAGCAACAATGAAACATTTTAAAGACTAAAAAGTTGAAAAAAAAAATAAATAGTGTAATCTTTTAAAAATACGCTTTTATCAGTTAATAATTTAATATTAATTAATTTACTATTATTCTTTGAGAAATCGATATACAAATCCGAAAATGTTTGTATAAAGATTGCCTCAATTTTTTCTTTCTGCTGTCCTATTTTAAAAAAGAAACAGAGCAAAATTATATATATTTTAATAAATTCTACCAAGTTTTAAAAAATCAGTAAATTTTTTATAATCGAGTCCGGTGCCCACGACAAATTAATGAATTGTAATGAAATATTTTAGGAAAAAAAACATGAAATGTAGTAAAAAAATTGGACATGATTTTCAAGACGAGCATTTATGCTTATAACAGAGTATTTCCCAAAAAAACGTTTTTTACTTTTATACTTACAGTTGGCTCTCTGTTTAACGACTTCAAGGAACCTCGAAAAATCGTCCTTAAATAGAGATCGTCCTTAAACAGAATTTGAGGAAAAATAATATTCGAAAAACATTTCCCTTCACACTTTACAGGCTTAAGACTGTCAATACCTTTCTCGATGTATTGGCGTGTTTAGAACTGTTTTATTTATTTATTTATTTATTTATTTAAATTTATTTTATGTTTTCTTTCTTTCTTACTATTTTATTCATACGGATAACGAATATAATAATTCATATTTCTATTGCACAAATACAAATTTGCATTAATTATACTGCATACAATGTTACTTACAGTACAATAAAAATATTTATGATACATTTAATTAAACAAATTAAGTTTTTAAAAAATCAAAAAGTGTAGATTTTTTCAATGATGGTGTAATTTTTAGTACCTTTGCTTCAAGCTTTTTAAGAAGGTTGAATGAGTCATCTTCCATATTTACTGGAACAATGTACTGGCGAAGAATATCCAGAGCAGAATTTGCATCTGAGTAAGAAGGAGGTGGTGTCTCGCTTTCTGTATCATCAGCATCATCACCATTTTCTGCATCTGAAGTTGAATTTTCATTTGCGATGTCTTCATAAATTTGGTCTAAATTTCTGAAGTTGATCGTTAAAAGTCTTTGTCACAATCGATAGAATCTTTTACTGAAACATCTTCATCACCAACAAGACTTTTCCATTCTTAGGTGGTGATATCTTCTGTGTCGAGTTGTGCATCTGTTATATCCATTTGTTCTTGAATGGCAATTCCAGATGCCCAAAAGCAGTTTTCAATTGTGCAAGGAGAAACTTCTTTCGAGGCTGATGTAATCATGTGCATGTCTCTCAAAATTGTAAATTTTTTAATTTCATTTTTGTCAGCAAAATTATTTAATAATTTCCTAATTAAGGATTTTCGGTAATATGCTTTTACACTACAAATGATTCCCAGGTCTAATGGCTGCAACTTACTTGTATAATTAGCGGTAAAAAATGAATTGACACATTTGTAAGTCCTGGAATATACGAAATATACCTGGAAAATACGTGAAAATAATCGTTAAACAGAAACAATTTCGTCTTTAAATAGAGATTTTTTTACTTAAAGGAGCCGGGACCGCAAAAAATCGTCCTTAAGTAGAGATCGTCGTTAAATAGAGCGACGTTAAACAGAGAGACGACTGTATTTAAATATAGGGTAAGGCTGCGCTCATATCCATACTCTCAATTTTTTGGCACATTCACGATGTCGATTTTAATGTTTGATGCTTGAAATTGGCAAGTGATGTTATTCAAAAACTTTGAAATCGAATAGCGTTTTACATTTGTCCGTAAAAGAAAAGGATCTTTCAAAAAATGCTGTTAATTGTGTCTCAGTCTGTAATACAAATATTGAAAAATGAAAAATGTTATTCGATTTCAAATAAAAAAATCCCTGCAGACCCGGATTACAGGCAGAGGAAAAGTATACTAATTTCACAAACAAAAACTAAATCATGATTAGATATAAATCCACTTTAACAGTTTTATCTGTCTGCTTTAACGAGTTTTTATTTCATTTTTATATAATAGCTGTTTTATCAGAATCATGTTAAGGCGGTATTAAAAAAAAATGCTTTTCCATCCTCAACAACTCGAAATTTTCTGGCACATTTTCAGATTCATTTTTAATAAAAAAAAATATGAAACTTGCTGACGTGATTTTTGAAAAGATTTATAAGCGACCTGTGTTTTTATTTTTCTTTCAATTAATTAAAACTTGATTAATAAACAATTATTTTCTCAGTAGGGAAATATTTTTCGTGTCTAACACAATCGCTTCGGGAAATTCTGTTCAAAATGCCCACTTTGACATCATTTTTTGATATATATTCTGCCTCTGTCAAAAAATCGATCATTACTGTACATTATATAGTTTCTGAATAAGAGAATCTACCAATTGGATGCGTTTGAGAGCAAAAATGAATTTAGAAATGAGTAAGAAAATAAACAATTTGGATTTGAATACACCCTTAATAAGATGATTTTTTTCTTCAACCACTATGTATTTTTAATTTGTTTTAACTGTAAGAATTGGACCTATCAAAAACTTGTCTATATAAATGTTGAAGACAATATTAAGAAGATATATGATAAATTCATGGAGATAATTCATGGAGATCCCCCCCCCTTTTTTTTGTTTTCGTTTTTATTTATTTATTTATTTATTTATTTATTTATTTTTGCGGTACGAATTGGTCCTATCAAAAACTTGTGAATATAAAAGTTGTAGATAATATTAAGGAGATGTATAATAAAATTAATTGGATTTGATATCTTGAGAATTGACGAGGAATTTTTTTCTCTCAAAAACCCTATTTTTGCGCCCCTTTAGCCCGTTTTTAATTTTATCAAAAATCTGTAATACATAAATTTTTGGCCCTATTTTTAGAAGTAATAAAAACTTTAAACTGATTTGATATGTACAAAATTTAAGAAGTTATGGGGTTTTTTTCGGTTTTCACAAAACCCCTCCCTATTTCCATCCCCTTGGTCCGATTTTGCCCATTAACGAACTTGACTGAGATTTTATGTCCCTTGATTTTATGTATCAGTTTGGAAGAGATTTGTGCAGAATTGTGGAAGTTATCGTGTCCAGAAGAAAGTGATATATATATATATATATATATGGATAGATAGATAGATAGATAGATAGATAGATAGATAGATAAAGTTTTTTACTGAGGGTGGTTTTGGGCTCTAGGGGTCATGATCGGTGTAGATCAGCAAAAATTTTTCAGAAATTCCAACATAGGAACGATCCCAATAGGTAGAATTTCATACGAAATCTACCTAAAATTTTCTCTTTTATGAGTTGTAAATTTATTTTATTTTACTTTATTTATTTATTTGTTGAGAAATCGTATTCTTAATTTCTTTATTTTACCCACCCTTACGAAGAAAAAGCGTAAAATTTTCGCACATTACTATTCGGAACAGCTTTTTTTTTTTTTTTTTTTTCATTTGATTTTGTGAATATGCCAGAAAAAAGTTAGCTTGATTTAAGAACAGCCTTAAAATCGTTCCGTTTTAAAATGATTATTGTTTCTTTTTATTAACTAATATTGAAACTAAAGCATTATTAACTCAGTCACGTGATAATTATTTATTCAACAGTGCGATTAAATGTAACTAAAATGAATACAAAGTACTTTTTCTTCTTTAACAAAGTTCCTTTTCCATTACATTTTAATGTTCCTTTTTAGCTGAAAAACAAAGTATACCTTTTTAATCTTTAACACTTCTGTTATTTTTAAGTTTTTAAAAGTTACTGATGCTCAGTCTTTTTACAGTTACCTTCAAATAAATTTAAATTTCCGTATTTTTTTATTTTGTAGTGAACTAGAATAAGAGCTATCATTTATGTTATTTTATTTTATTTTGAAAGATGTTTTATAACAATGTTAAACTTTCGTGCATTCAGCTGAGTTCTTCAGATATCTTATTCATTATTTTTTCACAATTTTTCAGATTGAAATTTTTCGAATTTATTTAATTATACGATTATGCGTATCAACTTAAATTAACTTATTTATCAGTTTAGATAAGTTAAATCGTTTTTAGTAAATAAATGCAGAATGCATGTAAGAATATTAATTTAAAAAAAAAACCAGCTTTATCGTTAAATAGCAGAAAAAAAAAAAAAAAATGACCCATTTCAATTTTCACTTTATCGCATAATGCATAACAAACGTTCGAATTTGAAAATGGAATTGAACGGTATTCGATTGAAAGTTTGCAAACATCATTTGTAATTCGTCAAATTAAGTTTATGCAATCGATTTACCACGAATGAAGAGCAAAAGTAGTTTATTTTGTTAAACCTCGAAATTTGTAAAATGTTCGTTATTTTATGTGCAATCGAACTCAAAACGAATCAGAAAGAAATGTATCATTCAGTCCGTTTAATTTGGAAATCCATGAAATCTTTTCCATTTAAATTACAAGTAAACATTCCCCCCTTGGGAAAGCATCGGAAAACATTTGAACTCCAAACTTAATTCAACAAACCTGAAAAAGTTTTTCTATCTCAAAGATTTCGCTGAATTAATTCTAACTGTAATTTTAACTAATTTTAAGCACGGTATTGCTAACTTTCCAATTTAATGAAATAACATTCAATTCCCCTTTGAGTTGCCAAACCAAGTTTTATTTGTTAAAGTAACAATTAATCATTGGATACAGAATTAAAGATCGACCGAAAATTAGGTTTCGTTTTCGACTCAAAATCTGAGTTTCGCCGAAATTTCGTTTTCTGCGAAAATGCATCTTAAAATTCGGCCGGACCGAAACTCGGCCGAAACTATCTGTATTCCAAAAATCTCGTTTCTTACTTCGGAAATTTTCATTATTACTCATTGATTTGAGCTGTCTCAGTTCAAATGAGACTCTCTTTATTTATTGCTATAAACTTCAATGAGTGCAAATTATAAAGCAAGCAATGCATATATGACTCAACTTTGAAGACGCTTTTCACGCGTTCATTAAAAGCTGCAGAATTAACAGCAATAGCAATTTGTTAGTTTGAAACAGCAGAAGTGTTTCGAATACTCTTCGAGAAAGTTCTAGTATAACAGATCATCATTTACAAAAATCATTATGAAAAATAAATCGAGGCGTGTATACATAATACATCTTTTGATTAGATGAAATTTGTATAATTAGAAAATCATTCTGTGTCGTTGATTAATTAATTACATTTTATTTTGTATAAAAAATATAAAGTATTAGTCAGTGGCACAGAAAGCCTACTTGGGCCACATGTATAATTACACGTTATAATTAATAATTATATTAATTACTTAATTTTTTTTTGTACATTTTCGTTTTCGACTGAGACTAGGAAGATTACCGAAATTCGGCTTCGGTTTCTGTTTCGGTTTTAAAAACCTGTTTCGGCCGGTCCTTATACAGAATCTTACAATTAATTAACATGACACAAAATATTGTTTTCGTAGCCTCATTCTTTACTGAAAATCACAGTTTGTTGCCGGAAATTACGACAGAATGCTAGAATACATTTCCTGAGACTTGCGGATAGTATTCTCGTGAAATTTTTTTGTGTTACGCATTATGCCATGTAGTTGTTGCTGAATGTGTATTTGTTATTTCTTTCAGTTAAGTGTTTTTAAATATATTTTAATATTGTAGTCATGATTTATTTTATGCTTATGTAAGTCATCAAAGTAAAGTTATTGTATAAACTTTTCAAATGCAAGAGAGATGGATTTCTTGAACGTAATCGAAAATCGTATGTTTCCTGAGACAGAAGGTAACCTGATTTTTTAGCCTTATTATGAAAGTGCGATTATCATTATCTGATGTTGAGTTTTTTGGTTCAATTAACCCGGTCGTTTTAGATAGGAATTTGTGAGTGGCGTATCAATTGCATTTTGTAAATGTGCAAATATTAAACTACGAATAAAAGTGCTCAATTCTTTCGACCTTTTAAGACTAAAACTAATAAAAATACTATAAGTTTAAGAAAAAAATAGGTGACTGCATTCTAATTCTTGCTGTTTTCAGTGAAAAAAAGACGAATTTGTTGAGAGAAAAATATTATTGCATATTTTTATTCATATGCCTATGTGTTCAAACGACTGATAATAAAATGAAAATGAATGACGAAAAAAATAAATATATATTTTTATACCCTTTTGGGTTAACGAAAATGTAATTAGGTAATCCTTGCTTAAGTGTTATACAAAGTAGATTTACGAGACAGAAATGTCGGTTAAGCGAGTGTGTCCGATAATTTCGTTTCGGATAACGGCGAATTTAAGATAGTTTTGATAGTTACGAAAAGCTGTATTTAGAAAATAGTTTTCCATTTGTAAAATTCTACGTAAAATCATTAGCTTTATAAGGCCATTAGTTTCATTAATATACATTGTAACTCAACACCATGTTAATTTGATTTTTCAAGCCTTTCGCTATCTTCTTCGCCAGTTTTTTAAGCCACCACTTGTCAAAATATTTACAAATGCATAGCCCATTAGAACCAGGGCAGCCCTTTTCTTTAACCGCTTCGCGACGAGTGTCAATTACACTTATTTTATTTTTGTAGTACTACTTTTTACCCGACTGCCAAGAAGGGTTATGTGTTTCACGCGTATCTGGGTATGTGGATTTCTTTATACCCTCAAAACATCCCAACGGCTGGATGGATTTAATGAATGAGGTCTCTATCGATTCGTCTAACCGTCCGATGGTTATAGGCTAGGTTTTGTTTTTATAAATTCAAAATGGCGGCCGTAAAATACAAAATGCCGGTAGAGACGAAAAAAAATTTTTTATGCACCATATCGAGGTGGCATATCACTGGATAGGTCTTTCAAAATGAAGACGATGTTTCATTGACTATTTTACAGTCAGAAGCTCCGTTTTAATATTACAATATTATACCTACACAACCTGGAAGTTGTGTAGGTAGGATCTCTAGCTTTACTGCTACTCTAACCTTCATAGACATATATAGGCCTCATCAAAACTGTGTTTATAGATAGTAACTAACAATTAAACACAACTTAAAAGTCATCAATACAAGTAAATAAAAAAAAAATAGGTAAGTAATATAAAAAATAGTTTCACATTGATGAGAAATAATTAATTAGTTTGCTTTTTACGCAGTCGAGTTTTTTTGATTTTTTAAATTTAATTTTTACTTGTTTAGAAAAGAAATTTATGTATTATTTAACCTCTAAAATTCTGTGATTAGACAAAGGGAAATCTTCTGTGCAAAATAACTGGTATTTAAATTCAACGATTTAGCATATACGTAGTGTTGCCTGGTGTCCTGATTTTTCAGGGGGTTCCAAGACTCGTCCCTCGTAATCACTGCGTGTGACCCAAAAGTCCCGCTTTTTCATGATGCGCGAATTCTTTTAAATTTCTTTTTGTACTTGAATCCTTTTCGTTAGTCTGCATTTGCTGGAACTTGATACAGTAAAGCCTGTGAATACAGAACCTATAACGTAAATTTTCTATTCCTTCGAAAAGAATATTTTACAAATCAACCTACATGGAAACCTGCCTGAAACGGAAATTTTTAGCAGTTAGTAACGATTCTTTTTTCACGGGTTTTATTATACTTTGTTCAGTAAACCCTGTAAAAACGGACCTGTTTAGAAAGTAATTCTGTTTAAAAAATAAAAATTTACTGTCCCAGCGATTCGCTTTCACAGGTTTTACAGTGTAAAATTCGTGTGTTTATCTTGTGTAGAGAAATCTGCTAAGACAAAATCAGAAAAATTTCGTTTTAAACAGGTTTTCCTCTTTTCAGATATAATTATATGGAACTCTTACCGTAGGGAGAATGAAGTTTTTTATGTTTCAAACAAGATTCCGTTATAGGCAGGTTTCGTTTTAATAGAGTTAATTATACTTTTATCTCCCTATTTGGAAGCTGCTGTCCCTATTTTTTTGTCTACCTGTTCCGCATTTTGCGTCGCTGAACCTGGCATCAGTACACATGGCGTTGCATGTATTATCGCGAAGGGCTAAGTGGACTCGTGTGAGAAAAGATTTTGAGGCCGTAAAATATTTTCAAAAGTTAAAGAATAAAAAATCATTTATTCTCACTTGAGATAAGACACTATAAGAAATTTGTTGTCATAAAGTAATTTCCCGGAAAATTTGTGCTTTTTAGTCGGAAACAATTCTGAACAAAAACAAAGTTTGAATTGAAACACCATGTGATTGGAAAAGTTTCTGATAATTTCAAGAAATGTTCTAATTTTTTTATCATTATCATTATGTAGTTTAAGAAGAAACGTAAAAGAAAAATCATGTGTCAAGCATAGATTATGAAACACTTTCCAGAACTTCCAAAATTCTTTGGCGAAATTTGCTGTTTAACACATTAAGTGCCACGTCAGTCACCGGTGACTAACACTGAAATTTCAGCTTAGAACGCGTCATTCACCGATGACTGACGATCTAAAATATGATATAAAATTGAAAATATATATATTGTCTTAAGTAATTACTCAAAATTTATTTAAAATTTACTTAACTTTTATTTATTACAGGATTATACTTTCTTAAAAATTATTTAAAACATTGTAAATTTTTCAGCTTCAGTGTCAGTCACCGTGGCACTCAACGTGTTAATTAGGTAATATATATATATATATATATATATATAGCTAAGTAAACATTTTAGAAAACGCATACACATTTGAAAACCAGATTTCAGCAATTGCGTCCATAGCCGTAAAAGTAGGCCAATTCTTTTGTGCAGTCCTGTATTTAATCTACAGATTTGTTTATTTTCTACGTAGTATGCTAAATTAGTTTATTAAGAAAATCCATAATAGGTTGAAAATTCACCTCCAACAATGTCTACCAATAGACTTAAACATACTTGAATTCTTTTGTACAGCCCTGTGTATCACCAAGAGATGTTTAAACGCGCCACATATTAAGATAAAATTTAATTCAGACTAAAATATGATTAAAACTACTGGGATCACACTTCCAGACATTATTATTCCTAGAGAGCCATGTATCCAGTGCTTTGCATGGCTCTGTAATTTTATTTATTTTTTTAATACAAACCTCTCTTTATAATTCAACTTGAATGTGCATAACTCAATTAAAAAACCTACTCTGGTACTACGCAATACTTATAAATTCTTTTTTTGTGCCTGTATATGACCTATAGCATTTATGCACACCACATTGTAAGCAAAAGTTTAGCTCAACTTAAACACGCATACCGTAAATGAAATTGCACTTTCTGGAATTATCGCTAATAAACAGTACTTCGGATGCAGTATTGTATCCGAACGATAAATACTATGCACATCATGTTATACAACAAGTATGTTGTAGTAAACCTCAGTAATGTATACCAATTTCATTATATTTCAAATAGCGTTACAGAACTAAAATACTCTACAAGCAGTTTTTCCCCGTAGACCATTGAGTAACGGAATTCTTTTGTGTGACCCTGTAAATGAATGGTAAATGCATAGCCCCATATTCTACATAATGCATGTTTTACTGCGCTTCATAAATGCGTATTATTTTCCTTATGTTTGAAATGATCTAACATCTTTAAAATGAACTTTAAACGATTTTTTTCCATCGACCGTAATGTAATAGAATACTTTTGACCGCCCCTGTAAATGAACTATGAGAACTACATACTTCATTTTCAATAGCGATCAAGCTATAGTAAACGTCAATAACATACAGAAAATTAAGGGCAATCCGGGTATATTTACGAGAGTTAGAGCACAGAAAGATGGGCAGACAGACAGGCAAACCGAAGTCATAAACACTTTTCAACTGTGTTGGCAAGTTTAAAACAAGTTGGAAATTGCTCGTCAAACGTGGCAAATGAGGTGCGTTCGTACTATAACTAGTTTTATAAATATTTTTTTTCGCCGCATATTGTACAGAATGTATATTTTAGTGTACTTCGAAAGGCTATAACATCATTAATTTGCACTTGAAATAATTTTTTCCCATTGACCGTAATGTAACGGAAAACTTATTACTGTCCCTGTAATTAAACTATACATCCGATTTTCATAAAATATGAAATGACTCGACAAAATCTTGCAACAATTACATATTTATAATTTCAGACCATTCGGAAGGCTGTAACATCATTAAAATGCACTTGCAATAATTTCTTCCCATTGGCCGTAATGTAACGGAAAACTTTTGATTGTCCCTGTAGTTAAACTATACATCCGATTTTCATAAAAATTGAAATGACTCGACAAAATTATGCAACAATTATATAGTTTAAATTTTAAACGATTCGGTTGGGTAGTTTTTGCTCTGTTATATGCGGACGGACGGACAGACAGACAGACGGACGGACAGACGGACAGACAGACGGACAGACAGACGGACTGAACGACAACTATAGGTGCTACGTATTTATATAATTACGAACGCACCTAAAAAGGGTCATGTAGTCTCATTGGAGGCTTCTTAAGCACAGATCCCGGTTACATTGCACCTGTCGCACATCTCTTATAGTTGGCCCTAATTAAAACTGTATGTTAACTTCCACCTTAAGAAATGAAAATACAGCGAACGATAAGGTGAACATATGAGGTAGCACAAGATAAAAATCATAGATCAAATCTCATGGAATATGCCCGCATATCATATCATTTTACAAATACAGACAGTGAATACGATCAAGAGATCTTCTTGTCAGGTTGGATGATATCTGTACTAACGCCACTCTTTCAGTTTTTTTAGCTTTGTATTCCGGCAGGTTGCGGATTTCTGCTAATTCGGTCCTTCAACTCCTTTACATCTTTTGTTTTCTCTTCCTGCAGAAGGCCTTCCCTACTTTCACTGATTTCGACCCGGATCCTATCGCTGTGGGATGCAAATGGGAGAAGTCATGAATAAAGACCTATTACATCAGTTCCGATTATCCCACGATATTTGCGGATGTTATGCGTGTACACATTTCTTAGTCCCAGTGTTCAGTGGCGCAAACTTATATGGGCTCATGGGCCCCGAGCCCACCCAATAATTTGCTTTTAAACTACCTGATTTCAATATTCTATTATTACTTGTTTATTTTTCAATCCCTGAAGAAATAATTCTTCTATTGAAAGTCATTTTGTTTGAAAACACAGTATGGATAGCAGTAACAGGTATACAGGATATAACCCAAACCATTTAAACCTAACTCAAATAATCCAGTTTAAATATTATCATCTCTTATATAATTGAGATGTTAATGAATGGTTACAATGTTTAGACGTGCTTTGAAAAGAAATCCTCTCTGAATACATTCAGACTCATCCTTTTTAATCCTTTTTATATGTTATAGTCTAACTTTATAATCTAAATTAGCAAGTAAATGCATTCAAACGAAGCAATGATAGGTTGTTTTCAAACAGAGATTGATTATTTTCTGACATATTTGTGAATTCATTTTTCATCCTACTAAAAGCCCGAAAATCACAGGTGTTCAGAAACAAAAAATCAAATAGAGCTTTCGATTTTTATATTTTTTACCGAATGCCAAGAAGGGTTCACTGTAAAAAAAAAAAAGCGGACTAAAAATCAGAAATACTACTGGCAATCTAGACGCCAGTACTATTTCCGTTTTTTTACGGGAATTTTTACCCATAAATTACAGAAAATTTTCCGTTCCGTTTTTTAGTCCATTTTTTTTTTTTTTTTTTTTTTTTTTTTACAGTGATGTGTTTCACGCATATTTGGGTATATAGATTTCTTTATACCCTCGAAACATCCAAACGGCTGGATGGATTTTAATGAATGAGGTCTCTATCGATTCGTCTTAACCGTCCGATGGTTATAGGCTAGGTTTTGTTTTTATAAATTCAAAATGGCGGCCGTAAAATTCAAAAATTGGCGGTTGAGACGAAAGAAATTTACGCACCCTATTGAGTGACATATCATTGGATAGGTCTTTCAAAATGAAGACGAGGTTTCATTGACTATTTTACAGCCAGAATAAGCTTCGTTTAAATATTACGCAACCTGGAAGTTGTGTAGCTAGTATCTCTAGCTTTACTGCAACTCTAACCTTCATAGACATGTATAGGCCTCATCAAAAGTGTGTTTATAGATAGGAACTAACAATTAAATACAACTTAAAAGTCATCCATACAAGTAAATAAAAAAAAGGCAAGTAATATAAAAAATAGTTTCACATTGATGAGAAATAATTAGTTCGCTTTTTACGCAGTCGGGTTTTTTGATTTTTTAAATTTAACTTTTACTTGTTATATAAGATTAAACGATTTTTCAGAAAATTCTTGTAAGACTTTTAAACTGATCTTTTATATGCGCCATTTTTTAGTTCTTTGAATTTTAATTTGCAGTCATATTCATAGTATAATAGTAAATATTAGAGTCCATAAAATGAAGACCTCATATGGGAATATAATTTAATAAAATCAAAACTTTATATTCTGTTTTTTAAAAATTTACATCTTCGCTGTCATAGCTTTCCCATCCATCTCCTTAACTTCAAAGAAAACAAAATGCCCATGCCATTTTACCCTAAAATGTTGAGCCCAGCCAGTATTTTTCAAAAGTTGGCGCCACTGCCAGTGTTTATCGAGGAGTGTATTCGAATTTTGAAAATGGGAAGGCACATTCTGGAGAAGAAAATAGTTTCGAATACTGCACATTCTAAAGACCGATAATTCCATGAGGAAAATTTTTTTTGTTTGTCGTTGCACACATTTACTTCATATAATCATGGCTTTTTTACTACTTTTAGAGTTTTGTACAGTGTAGAATTGGAATTCTGTCGATGTCGGATTATACTCGAACCAAACACAACAAAAATTATTTTGTCAATCCGAAATTCAAACCGAAAGCCGAAATATCAAAGAAACTTGATCTATAACTTAATATAATTATGTAAAAAATAGTCTAAAAGTCATATCTCTGATATCAATTTTATCTTTTATGAAGACTAATGTATGTAAATAACAACATTTTAGAC
The DNA here is from genome assembly GCA_963932465.1 of Maratus speciosus. NCBI lineage: Eukaryota > Metazoa > Arthropoda > Arachnida > Araneae > Salticidae > Maratus > Maratus speciosus. The sequence continues at coordinate 87,058,773 of OZ010788.1, forward strand.
TTAAAAAGAAAAAAAAAAAAAAAAAAAAAAAAAAAAAGACTAAAACTCGACATGCAACTAAGACAATAGATCTAACCCGACCCTAATTGTGGATCCGGTCGGTTTCGGGTAAATTTGGGTTACCCGACACAATGCAGAACTATGTTTAATTCAGACATAAGATTCAGACATTGAAAAGGATTAAGCATCTCGGGGAAGAAATCCCCCTTATTCGGCCCCGACCACATGCTGAATTTATCATTGATTTTGAATGAATTAAAAATTATGAGTCTACTTTAGGTTAAATTTACCCATTTTCTCGAAAGTAATATAATGCATATTTTGAATCTCTAGTTAATACGCATATATAACGTAAAAAATAGATACATGCATAAAACATAATTTTAAAATATACATAATAGCTCCAAACAGCTGATAAATGTTCTGTTGAACTTAAACAATAACTTCTTATGACTCCAAAAATACGCGTATTAACCCCTTACGTGATTAAGACGGATCCATCTTTCGTATTTTTTACTGTGTAAAATAAATAAAATAAAAAATAAAATAAAAATTTACCGGAAAAAATGTATTTAAATACCTATAATATCCCCCTCCTCCTCGGTTATTGAATGGGAAATATCCACTTGTGAATAAAATCCGGCGGTCAGAAACCAGTCACTTAAAGGGATAAGAAAACTAAAATTTAGGAAAAATAGTTTTATAGTTTCATCGATTAGGTAAATGGGGTACACCATGTCTATAACTGTCTTTTTTCCCTCAATATAAATACAGTGAAACTTCTTTTAAAGGCCACCCCTATTCAAGGGCCACCTCAATTAAGCGCCAATATTTTTAGGAACGAAAATTTCTCCCATAGACATAACGTTAAATTTACTTCTATTAGGGGCCGCACCTACCCCTCATAAATGCCATTTTTTTCACATGTGCCTTAAACCTGAACAGGTGTATTGAATTCCTGAACCAAAAGATAAGAGTTCAGCAAACAACTGCACTTGCAACAAAGAAGGCAAGGGGAGATGGGGAGGATTTAGTAACACAATGAAGGACCACAAACTTTTCCACAAGTGAGACAAACATGTGTTCTTCACACTTTGCTTGACTATTCAACCTGTAAGGATTGGGTTGGTGGGGGAAACTCGACCCTTTGTTATAGGCACATAAAGGATAACGGGTTATCTAGAAAAACTAATTCCACATTTACTAAAACTGTGAATGCGTATTGAAGCACAATTTTTACACCTGTCAGGAAATGCTAACAGAAATAAATAAACTAATATCTCATTATAAGAAATTTAAGTAATTTGTTCTATAAAGTAAAAGAATGATTAGAAACCAAAATTTTCTGCGAAAAAATTATGAAAAGTAAACAAACTTCAGTAGAAAAAATTTTTTAGAGTTTGAAAATGTTAATAAACAGTTTTTCATCTATATAGGTTTTTATTTCCTTATTTTAGTTGTTATTTTTATTTTGGTCACCCCTATTCAAGGGCCACCCCTAATAAGGGTCAATTTTTAATGGAACGGCAGGTGGCCCTTACAAAGAGGTTTCACTACTATATAACCATTATAGAATATTACAATTCATCATCAATTTCAAATATAATTTATAAATTGAGTATCAAGACGTGATACAAACATTATACATATTAAATTTGGAACAACAATTATTAAATTACCTAATCACTAATGATTTTTTTTTTAACTAGATCCAATCACTTATAAATGAAGTATTAAATATTATAACATTTAAATTTGGCGAAAGGTCAATATTAACAGGAAGGTGAATGCATAAAAAGAATAAATAAATATAAATAAATATGTAGGAAATCAGAAATATTTGACATATTTTGTCAAATTATTTGTGACTAAAACATTTTAACAAATCAAAAAAGACCAGAAAAAGGGAAATCATTGACAGCACCAATAAATCCATTGTACGAAATGTAGGATCTCATAATTGAAAATACATAAATTCAATAAGAGAAAACACAAAATGAATGCAAAAAAGGAAAACTATCATGAATGAAAATAGAACTTATAATTCGTAAGTGGTTTTCAAGGGCTATATTACGATATCGTATGTAAAATGCGGTTAACTTCTGAAGTAGAAATAAGAAGCAATTGCTTTAATGCAAATTTCTACCATTGCCCGAATAACCGTAACCAAATATATATATATATTACACAGAAACTTTCATTTAACGAAGATTCATTTTTACACTTAGACACTTTGTTATGAAGAAAATTCGTTAAATAGAAATCAACTCAAATTCATGAAATTCGTATAATAAAATACACATGAACAAAAAGAAAAATACACATAAATGGAAATATTGGGAAAATGTATTTTAATTCGGACAGTAGCTTTTTTTTTACGCTATGTAGCCATATGAGAAAAATTTAATTAGAATGTTTTAGTCTGAAAAAAACACACGATAAAGAGAGGTAAACAAAAAATGAAGCATAGCGTGCCTTTTCCCAGTATTCCAAATCTTTAACTATAAAAAGTCTGTAATATTACTTCGTAGAGTTTTTTTTTATAAAAATACACTGTTCATAAAAAATTGCGAACTTTTGTAAGTATCCGAACAATTCATCTATAATATTTCCGTGAAACTGGAATCCCTTTCTTATTGTATCGAAGGTTTTTAGCATTGTTCTTTTAAATGGAAATGCTTAAATAAATAAATAATTTCATTTTCATACAACCTGTTGAAATAAATTCATACATCCATCGCAACAGCAACCTCTGCGTTTGAATGTTGTACACAAGCGGAAGTGGAATAAACTTCGTTATATAGAATATATTTTTCGCAACATGGTGATTAATGTACACTTTAATGGTGTTCAAAGTTCAAAGTCAAGGTTCAGCAGAAAATTTCGTTAAGTAGAAAACTTTGTTAAAGGGAAGTTCGACTGTTATTATATCAAGTGTCTTTAATATGCAATTAAAAAATTAAATTTGGACAACTCATTTAATTAGAAAAAGAAGCATTGATGTTTTAATGTAAATTGCTTTTAAATTAATAAGCTTTAATGCTACTACATACATAAAGAGTTGGTTCTTCAAAATTTACTGCAAAATTGTTTACATAAAATGAACATTTTTCCCTTCCGAATACTAATAAAAAATTTATATATTTTACAAATTACTCCATACATTCTAAATGAGCACAATATTTATGCGTTGTAAATTTTCTCAGGTGCAAATAATTAAACTGTCGACTCTATGTCATATTTCAGTAAACCATCACACTAATGAACTGTATTTTACGTGAAACTTTTAATGAGACATTATTTTCCTATCTACTTTTGCATGCAATTGCAATAACAGTAACCCTAGTTCAAACATGTTTAGGCCTCTAAACCATATACTATAACCGTATGCATTTTTTTTTTTTTTTTTTTTGAACGACATTATATTATTTGCGTATTAAAACAATTAAATTTTCTATTGTAATACTTTTGACAGTACTACCTTCTATTTATGGTTTGTTTAAGAAAAATAAAATATTTTTAATGGCTTTGCATGCGTTAACAGTAAATCAAACATGTGAATGTTTACTCCACATAATATAAAGATACGTGTTTTATTTATTTATTTTACCAAATTATTACAATTCCACCAAGAAACTGGAGTTAAATACCCTGATAACTGGAATAAATTATTTTATTTTCTTCATAACAGTATTGCAATTACTTGTTATTTTTCTTAGAAAAGCAAAACAAAACGATTTTATCTTTTAATGGAATATTAATCTCTCTATTCTAAAAAAAAGTAATTACCGCTGTCGCCGCCGCCGCCGGTTTTGAATATTTTGTGACAGGAGGTCTTTCTTCGCTAATATTAAGAAAATATTGCGTACAAAAATATGAAAATCGGTGGTATTATAGAGAAATATTTGATAAACACGCTGAAGCAGACAGTTTTCAAATCGAAGAATTGTTTTAAGAGATATTTAATGCTAAAGTTGGACAAAATCGTTCCATTAAAAAAGTTTTATAGCAGCAAAAACTATACATGGGAATGTAATCATTTTTAGATCTTTTTATGCGTTAAAATTTGCCGGTGTGCAGATTGTATTTCTTTTTTTAATTTGGCTAATTTTTTGAGGTTTTATTTCAATTTTAAATTCAAATTTTCAGCATTTCTAGAGATATTTTTTACAGATTTTAGAAAGTGATATTAATTTAAACTGTTGCCAACTGTATAAACAGCGGAAACAATAATGTTTGCTTCAAAAAAAAAAAAAAAAAAAAAAAAAAAAAAAATATTTATACGTGCATTATCTGGAGATCTTGGTGGCCAAGCCAACAGTGCTTACGGCGCCATCTATTGGCGTATATAAAATTTCAAACTATTATTCGTAGCTTGTGTGTATTACCATTTACAGTGTGTATATTTGAATAAATACATATTGCGTAGTAAACCTTTCAAATTGGAGTATTCATTTTGACTTACCCTGTATGTGCTTACATATCCATCTCCTTTGAATTAATATGTAGTAGTAACTTAGAAAGAATACTTAACATAATTGTGGAAATAACTTTTGTGCAGTTATTAATAAAGATGATGATAATAATAATAAAGTTTAAGAATTGCTGTTATTGGTGATTATTCTGAATTCTAAATGTATATAATTTTGTTTAAAGTTTAAAAAAAATTATATTATAACTGAAAGTCTGCTGATCTATTGTTTCCCAATTTGTCGGGACACTGGGCTCGGCCAGCACTGACCCAACCCCAAAGACAGTTGGTTACCAGTTTGTTCTGCAGTTCGTTTGATTTATAGACCTATTGCTAATAATAACTGGTAATATAAGCAAGATGGTTTATAATGCGATTCTCGTCTATATTTCTTTTCTTATCAAACTGTTTCGCGCCTAATAAAAATATGTGATAAGTTTCTTTACATTCTGCAACTCACTATTGGTTTCATCTTTCAATTTCAAGAAGAAAATAAAACCCACTGTGATAAACATTTTACATCAAAATTTTAATGCTCGTAATAAATATAACCTCAAGTGTTGCTACTTTTAAATCTGCTCTGTCACAAAATGTTTTCTTAACCGTTATGAAATCCAATCTGCATAACTTGGTAACCAGGCCAAACTATGTGGTGAGAAGCGGGAGAAATCCTATTTATGGTCATCTGTGATGTTGTGAATCAGCTGAAGACAATCGGGCTGTTGTAGTCCTCCTCTTGTAATTCTCTTCAAAAGTGAGCTTGTAGTTGAAGAATCGTTTGTTTTTATTAATAGTTCTACTGCAAAGAACCGTTTTGTTCGTCAGATAATTTTTTTCTCGCACTCAAGATAAGTCTCCGGAAATGCCACGCGGTTAGATAATAATCTAGACAACAGTTGTTTACGAGATATTTTGTCTGGTTCCGAGGACATTATCATGTAAATCTATGCGTTAACGACCGATAGTATAATAAAAACTGGTGTTGCAATCTGTTTCTAATTGTTCTGAAATTAGAAGTGACGATATTTATTCGTTTCTTTTAGATTCTAAAAAATTGTAAAGCATTTTGCTGGTATATGCAGGTGCAATAAAATTTCATTAAACTGATGTTTAATAATTTCTAGGAAATATTTACCCAGTATGTTTCTTTATAGTATTGGTTTTTGACTCTTTCGAAAAATTGGTCAATAGATAAGATTGCTTATTTTAAGGAGCCAAACCTCATACTCTTTTACAAAAATACGTAAAAATGCGTCGTGTAAGTCAAAAAGTCCTTCCGGCCAGTGCCGGGAGGAAGAGGTAGCTTTCAAATTCCTTATTTTAAAAAAGCCAACTTATATTATTCAAACACACGAAGCTCAATTTAGTGGAAACCGAATATAGGAGATTCAATACTAATTTTTATCAATACTAAATCATTATGAATGAGAATTTCGCGAAATTAGTCAGCTTTATCCAAGCTGCATTTATTTAAAATAACTTATATTTGGCTGAGATGTTGATGTATACTATCCACATGCCTTCTTGCATGGAAATAGACGAATACGTGTGTTATCGCGTGACAAATACAAGATCGTTTCAAAATGTTAGCCATACTAGAAATTCAAAGTGCTACAATTCAACCATTTTTTAAGATATAAACAAAAGAACAAATTTTCAGAAACAAAATCTGCTCCGGAATCTTTGTATCAAGGCCAAACACATAAAAAAATCTTTTTCATTTTCCAATTTTTTAATACTTCATTTTAAATTTTAAAATTAATTTTTTTTAAATGGCATCCCTTTTGAAATAAGATGACGAATGAAGCTGGCCAACGAACTCGGTAGAGACATTGGTATGTACTATGTACAGACCAAGTAACATCCAACTCGGTTCATAAATAGTAAATACGCTTGTTATCGCGTGACAAAAATCAGGTCGTTTTGAAATGTCAGCCACAATAGAAATTCAAAATGCTATAACTCAGCCATTTTTTTAGATATAGACGAAACAAAAACTGTTCCGGAATCTTTGTATTAAGGTCAAATACATACAAAAAAAAAATCTTTTTCATTTTCCAATTTTTTGGTATCTCATTTTAAATTTTAAATTTAAAATTTTTTTTTAAATGGCCGCCATTTTGAAACAAGATGGCGGATGAAGCTGGCCAACGAAGTCGGTCGAGATATTTGTATGTACTATGTACACACCAAGGTACATCCAAATCGGTTCATAAATACGCCTGTTATCACGTGACAAATATCAGGACGTTTCAAAATGTCAGCCACGCTAGAAATTCAAAATGCTATAGCTCAGCCATTTTTTAAGATATAGACGAAACAAAAACTGCTCCCGAATCTTTGTATCAAGGTCAAATACATAAGAAAGAATTATTTTTTCAATTTTCAATTTTTTGGTACCACATTTCAAATTTAAATTTTTCTTAAAAATTTAAATGGCTGCCATTTTTAAACAAGATGGCGGATGAAGCTGGCCAACGAACTCGGTCGAGACATTGGTATGTACAATGTACAAACGAAGTTACATCCAAATCGGTTCATAAATACGCCTTTTATCGCGTGACAAATTTCAGGACGTTTCAAAATGTCAGCCACGCTAGAAATTCAAAATGCTATAACTCAGCCATTTTTTAAGATATAGACGAAACAAAAACTGCTCCGGAATCTTTGTATAAAGGTCAAACACATAAGAAAAAAATATTTTTCCATTTTCAATTCTTTGGTACCACATTTCAAATTTAAAATTTTTAAAAAAATTTTAAATGGCCGCCATTTTGAAACAAAATGGCGGATGAAGCTGGCCAACGAACTCGGTCGAGACATTGGTATGTACTATGTACATACCGAATTACATCCAAATCGGTTCATAAATTAGAGAGTTACAGTATGACAAAGGTCATATATATATATATATGGATATATATATATATATATATATATATATATATATATATATATATATATATATATATATATATATATATATATATATATATATATATATATATATATATCAACTTTTGAACGGAGAGTGGTTTCGGGGTCTGGGGGTCATGATCGATGAAAATATATCAAAATTTTTTGAAATCGCTTTCCTCCGAACGGCTGCAATAGGTAGCTTTTTGTAATGAAAGCTACCTAAAAATAAGCGAACACTGTAGTATAAGGTTTATAACGAATTAAACTTTGTGGCTTTATTAATGTGCCCATAAAATATCAAATCGAGTGAGATTTTCAAATATTTGTGCTTATTCATCAAATAGTCCTCTGTGTATTAATTTTTACTTCTTAAAATCTATTAATGGATATGAAAAATTTATATTGCATAACTTTTACTTCTGTAATGAGACTTTTAAACGCTCGTTATCTCAAATGGGCATTTTATTTCTGTTGGGTTACTATTTCCGCCGGTAAGCGATGTCTTTCATAATGTATGTTAATTGATAGTGAAACCACCCTTCAAAATATAGAAAGTACAGGCTTCTTTCACTTGCTGTTGTTACAGTTAGTGCGGCAGACATTTTTTAGATACTCTCTCGATAAGTGCGAGAAAATGTTCGATCTCTGCACAAAATTCGAAATATAGCTAATCATTTTTTTCTTCCCGCGAGATGGTGTACAATTTTTGAAAATGAAATTTGAAGAAAATAGAAAATGTAAGAAAAAGAAGGACATTAAAAGAATTCGAAGAAGCAAATCAAACCTTAAAAATCTTCAAACAGCATTTTATAGATTTAGACATGAGTAGAAGTATACAAGTGCACCGAGGTCTAGAAAAATCAGATTTTGTGTTTACTCAAGATGTATTCCAAAAAAAAGAAACATGTTGGAAATTGTACGTCAAACGTGACGTACAATTCGTCAAATGTTCATGAAATACATGAATATATGAATAAATGTACATGACGCCAAACGTTCGTACTATAACTAGTTTTATAAATATTCAGATCTTGGTGCAATAGCTGTTGCACTCATATGCAAATATGCATTGATACAAAATGTATTACGATTATATATATTAAATTCACAGAAATAATGTGACACAACATTGTAAAAAAAAAAAAAAAAAAAAAAAAAAAAGGACTAAAATACGGAATTAGTACTGGCAATCGAGACGCCATACTATTTCCGTATTTTATCGGAACTTTTTCCCGGTAAATTACAGAAAAATTTTCCGGTTTTTTGGCATTTACGGGGGAAAACATCCGTTAAAATATTGAAATAGTACTGGTGTCTCGATTACCAGTACTTATTTTCGTATTTTACTCCGCTTTTTTTATAGTAAATCTTAAATAGGACGTAATCAGCATGACAAGCACATATCATGATATATCGTTGAATTAATTACGTATGATAAGATTTAATAGAATGAAGAAAATTTTTATAAATATCGTTTTAAATTTTGATTAGATTTTTGTAAAATTTGAAATGACTCGACAAAATTCTGCAACGATTACATATATTAAATTTCGAAACATTCGTTGAGTAATTTTTGCGCTGTTATATGCGCACAGACAGATGAACGGACCAGACGACGACTATAGGTGCTAGGTATTTATATAATTACGACATCTCCCCATATAAATATAATAAGTACAGGCCAATAATGTAATAGAATACTTTTGAGTGTCTCGGTAAATAAACTTTGAACGCTACACACCTTTATTTTCAATACCGAACATGGCATAGTAAATCTCAATAACGTATATCAATTACAGAACAATACAACTATATTAACGCAAGTTAGAGCTCGGACAGACAGACAGACAAACCGCATTCATAAACACTTTCAACTATGTTGTAAACTATTAAAAACGCACAATAGATTGAAATTTGGCTTTGAGAAATTTATAATAATAGTCGGAAGTATACTTGAATACTTTTGTACAGCCCTGTATTTTACCTACTATCTTTATAAACATGCCAATATTTATCTAAAATTTAATTAAGACTAAAACACGCTTGAAACTAGTGAAATCACATTTCCAGAGGATATTATCCATAAACAGCCATGTATCTCATTCTTTACATGGTCTTGTATATCATTTTATCTGTATTCTACAAACATATCTTAGTATCTATATGTAGTTCAGCGTAAAAATGCATAACTCATTTAAAAACAACCTTTAAGCTATTTTCGTTCATATTCAGTAACCCTGATTATTTTGTGTAGCTCTGTATATGACCTACAGCATTTATACACACAACGTTATATGCAAAAAGTTAGTTAAACTTCAAAACTCATACCACAACTAAAAATGTACTTCCAGCAATCATTGCTAATATACAGTATTTCGGGTACAGTATAGTATCCGAAATCTTAGCTGTAAATACTGTTCACTTTCTATTATACGGAAGTAACTTATGTAGTAAACCTCAGCAACATATATCAATTTCATTACATGTGAAATAGTTTAACATAATTAAAATACGCCGCAAACGATGTTTCTCCCTGTACCATTATGTAACGGAATAGTTTTGTGCGGCCCTGTAAATGAATAATAAATATTCTTTGCACCGCATATTCTACAGAATGTATATTTTAGTACACTTCATAAATGCATATCAATTTCATTATTTTTGAAAGGGTGTAACATCCTTAAAATGCACTTGAAACATTTTTTTCCCATTGGCCGTAATGTAACGAAATACTTTTGACTGTCCCTGTAATTGAACTATACATTCGATCTTCTTAAAATTTGACATGACAAAATTCTACCACAGTCATATATTTAAAATTTCAAACCATTCGGTTGGGTAGTTTTTGCGTTGTTATATGCAGACAGACAGACGGACCAGAATGTAGGTGCTTCGTATTTATATAATTACGAACGCACCTAAAAATTGTGCAATTCACAATTGATAAGTTTCCCCCTAAGTAAGTTAAAATATATGTAAGTTTCAAGTATTTAAAATGTATTCCAATAATTTTGAAATGAAATTATAAATATTTTTTAAAAATTAACCTAATATTAAGTAATATAGGAATAACGCTAGGAATAGAGTTAGATAACGCAAGGTTAGAGTTCCCATGCTACACATTAGATGTAGAAACTACACATTAGTCTGCTTCTACTACACACAGCACAATACTTACTGAAAACTACTTTTTTTACAAGTTGTTTTTTAACGAGAGATACTATTGCATCGTCGTGTTCTTGGTTTCTTTTTCATTTTTCAACTTGTATAAATTTCGCATTATAAATTTTGTTATGATTTATAATGTATATATATTGTGCAGTACTAATTGAAAATATTCAATTGATATTTTGCCCCAAATTTTTATCTTATGATGTTAACTAAAAATGCACACTTTATTCAACTTACAAGATTATGATTTTAAATCAGAAAAAAAATATATTGAAGATATGCATATTTATGTAAAGCGTTTCTTTTTTTATTAGTAAAATGTTTCATTGTGCTGTGTGAGATTTTAATATTTGACACTTTAATGTGCTTCATAAAGAAAAGTTCATTTTAATATTATCATCCTTTAATTTTTTCTATCTTCAGCGTGTTCATAATTTTAGAAACTACACTTGGCGTCTTTAAATTACACATTTGCTGAGCTTGAACTAATATTTAGTAATCACAAAGGTTGGCAGGCGTGTGCAGTAATACAAAATGAAATTTAAGTTTGTCTTTTTAATGTTTCTGGACTGTTACTTTTTAAATTAACTGCTAGGTTTATGTTAATGGAACTTCATGGAAATTAGATAAACTTATTTTTAAAATCTCTAATCAAGCTGTAATATATACTTTCCATCAATAAATACATACAAAAGAATATCTTAGTACATTATTACATTTCTTGTTTATGTATATTGGGTTTTTGAGAAAGGTGGCTGTGCGTCTATTGCAGTTTTTCCTATTCATTGTATGCTTCGATTTGCGCGATAATTTGCAAGATTAACTAACCCCACTAATTGAGAGAAATGTGTACATTTTATCGCAACTGTCATTTAAAGAATAAATTCTTGTAAATATATTTCGTCTAATGCTCCTCCTTATTGCAATGTTGCTGAAACTATTATGGGATGTATGTTGAAGAATATGTTTTGACTTTTCCACCCTTAGATGACGAATTCATGCTACTTGTCATTCTGAATAGTGCACTACTACTAGCATGTAGCATCGCAGAGTCATAAATTAATATGTTGATTAGGGCATAAAGTTGATAATAAACTAAACTTTTCTTTTAAAATTTATTTTAAACATTGCATACTATTAATTTTTACATAGTCGAATAGAGAAAAAATGTAATTTCAAATGCAATTTGTTTGAAAACTTAATTTACTTATTTTTTTTTTTTTTATAGATTTGAAAATATTTTTTAAGTGCGAGTTTTTTCTTTTTAAAGTATAAAGTTGATGATGAACTAAACTGTGCTGTGCACATTTTCTTTAAATATCACAAACTATTAAATTTTACACAGTCGGATAAAGAAAAAAAATGTACTTACAAATGCAATTTGTTTGGAAACCGGATTTACTGATTTTTTATAGATTTTAAACTAATTTTCAAGTGCGACTTTTTTCTTTTAAGGTATTTTTAACGCGTGCAGCTGGATTTTGGAAGATAAATCCGTTTGCACTTAAAACGTTAGAAATAGTTTAGCGTTTGTTTCGAGTTAATATTCCATAAAAAAATTAACACTTCCTCAATAAATAAATAAATAAAGTAATAAAACACAAATTTAATAGATATGTCATCGAACTACGCGCTTAAACACTGAAATAACCAAAAATCAAAATAGCTGCGGTAAGTAGCGATTTCTTCGATTCTTTACTTCTAAAGTATCTTTAATACGAAAATATTGCTGTTTAATAAATATCGAAACTTTACTAAAATAAATAATTGATATTTCTCATGTGAAAATGCTTTTTGGTATTGTTGGTGAATAATCTAAAATATATATATTAAAAGTAAAAAACTATTAGGATTTTTAACCAAAAAAGGGGGTGGGGGTGGGGGGTGTCACCTATGTTCTATATACCGGGCAGCGTGTTTTGAAGCCCGTGGTAAATTCTATTAATTAATATGAAGTCAGATAACAGAGTTGAGTTGTAGTTTCATCAAATAATCTTCACTGTGATAATGCAATTTTTTCCCCCTTGTTCTCTACGCTCACATTTTTAAAATGATAGGAAATAATTTTAATTCCTGCTGAATAATTTAAAATCTATTTTCTCCTACCTCGGTAAAATCTGCAAAATTCTAAATATTACTACGTTGATACTACGTTCCGAGATGATTACATCATACCGATCGTAACTTAAGTTGCCGAATATATAAATGCAGAAAAGCGAAAGAAAGATGGAATTTTTTTCTTTTGGAGAAAATGTCATTTCCTTCGGCGAAAAATTGGCGCAATTTGCATATGATATCGCAATATTTCCCTCCCACCCCGCAAAAAAAGTAGAAGTTATAATACAATCTCTAATGTTCCCATGACTATCTACTCTTTTCTATGCTAATGCTAATGTACAGAAAACTCTGCATGCCGAATTCGCGATTTTATGTTACATTATTCTCCGATGGAGAATATTTTGAAACAAAATGAACATGAAAACGAAAGCATTTTTTCCCCTTTTTCTAGCTAAAAGGGGAAAAATATGTTCAGAAACGGATACATAAAGTTTTCTGTACTGTAAAATTTTTAGCCGCTTCATTACAACTCTTTTATTTTTATTAAATTTTGTCTAACAGTATTTAATAAAATCTATCTATTTTTTATATATATATAATGTGTGCAATGTATTTATATGTGTTATTATTATTGTTAAGAATGGAAAAAGGATTACATTTATATAAAAAAGTATTATCTACATTCGTTGAGTGCATTCATATGTATTGGGCTCGGTTATGTGGGGGGGGGGGGGATTGTTAGTTTTTTAAAGATAAAATTGAAATTCAACAAATATAAAAAAAAGTAATTGTAACAGTATTTTTCGATATGTTTTGGCTCTTTTATAAATTAAACTAAAAAAAATATGTATATTCGTTGGTGCATTAATATGCATTGAACTCTATTATGTGCGTAAAAAATTTCTTTAATGTTTGATGAAAGCTGTTAAAGTTTTCTAAAGATAAAATAGAAATTCAACAAATACAAAAAAAAGGTAGTTCTAATAGTTTTTTTCGATATGTTTTGAATCTTTTTATAAATTAAACTAAAAAAGTTAGTTTATCTTATTCATATAACTTTTTTATTCTTTTTTAGGTAAGTCTCATGAAAATTTGGATGTTCATTGTGAGTGTGTCTATACATTTTTTTAATAATGTAAGTATTTTTGTTGTTATTTTAAAAATAGTATGTAACATTTCTTTTGGACTGGATAAAAAACAAAAAAAAAATCATCTAAGATTGGATCACAATGGAGAAAATTATGAGAAAATTTGTTAGAAAAAGAAAGTTATGTGAAATTTTAATGATCTCGAAAAGAATTAAAACAAGAAAGAAAAATCATGCGTGAAGCATACATTATAAAGCGCTTTCCAACCCTTTCAGAATGCTGAAACAAACCTCTCCCTTTTAATAAGGTTAAATATCATATTTAAGTAAACAATTTGAAAAAAGCATAACACATTTGAAAATACGATTTCAGGAATTAAAATTTATCGTCGGAAAAGTGTACAGTTTTTTTAGTCATAGATTTGTATATATACTAAATAGTATACTAAAATTAGTTCAATTATAAAACGCATAACACAGTTAAAAATTTACGTCAATAAACAGGAATGAGTTATTTTGTGCAACCATGTATGTATATGATCTATAGAATTTATGCACAACAAGTAATACGCAAAAAAATAGTTACATTTGAAAACGTATACCACAACTGAAAACGAATTTCCAGTAATTATCGCTCATAAACGGTACTGTAACAGAATTCTTTTGTAGGCCCTTGTAAATGAACGATAAATGCTTTACAGATCCCAGTCTGTAGTAAGTATCTTGTAGTGCACCTCAGTAATGTATGTCAATTCTAATATGCTTAAAACATAGTAACATCATAAAAGTGCATTGTAAACGATTTTTTCCTAATACACAATAACATAATGGACATTTTTTTAGTGTCCATGTAAACGAACTATAAATGCTACACACTTTATTTTTAGTACTACATATGCTATAGTAATCCTCAATAACATGTATTAGTTACATGTTGATCCGAGTGCATTTACGTAAGTACGGAATACAGGCGGTTAGACAAACCAAAGTCATAAACACTTTTCAAATATGTTGGAAATTATTAAAAAGTCATTTTGGTACCCGAATGACTTACTGCCAATTAATAGTAATTTTGGTCACCAAACATAAACTTGACTCATCTGTAGACTAAATTATTTCATTTAAGGCAAAAATGAAGTAAAATGATGCAGTATTATCTCATGATCTGTCGGAAAAAAATAGCCTTGCGTTTTATATAACAGATACAGGGTTCGTAACGAGGCTAACGAAAAAGACAGGCTACCGCGGTGCATTCCCCGTATCTTTTTTTACAGACAGCTGAAGTCATGTTATGCTCGAATGCACCAATGCAGGTGTACGAAAAGAGCAACACGTCACTCTAGCGGTCTGTAAAAAAAGACACTTGGGATGCACCGCGGTAGCCTGTCTTTTTCGTTAGCCTCGGTTTGTACGCTTCAGAGAATTTTCCAGGGAAATATCAGTATTTTTTTTTTTTTTTTTTTAGAAAAATAAATATAGGTTAAACGCACTAAACTTCGGTTTATTTAAGGAGAGATTTTCTATAAGAAAATACTGGTACCGAAGAATTTCCTGGTCTGGAAATTGCAGGACCCGTACGAATCCTGTGTATAGTAGATGCTACAGATTCCCTGCCAGTACTCCTGGGCGTTTTTTATAAATAATTTTCAAATAAAATTGTATAAGTTTGTCTGCATGTAAAAATTATGAAATTCAATGTTACTCCTTCCAAAAAGAACCAAGGGGTGTCAAAGAGCCAGTTTAAAAATGAATAGCAAAGAATTTACCGCAAAACCCACAAAGATTTGCGGTTTGAAATTTCTCACTGTTCAAGTTATGTTTGTATGCGAGCTGATGTTAATCTGAAACACGCAGAAAGACAAAAATCAAAGTACATATTTGAAATACTTGAAGTAATTGATAATTTCAATATAAAACTTTAAAAAAAAAGACAAATTACTGGTTGAATCAATTTTAATTAATAATGCACGTACTTTATAGAAAAACTACTTATTGCTAGTTTTTGTAAGTTTATTCGTGTAAACATTTGTTAAATCAGCTTAATTAATTAATTATATCAATAAATAAAGATTATTTTTAATTATAAGATCAGCCTACATTATGAAATAAATATTTAAAATTTAAACTAAAGCTAAAATAGAATTAACACAGAAAAAATAAATTAATAACAGAGAGTTAAACTGAATTAGTTAAAAATTCTCTTTCAATTGTTTATTGCTTTTTTTTATTATTATTGTTAGTTTAATAATCTTGATTTTAAATTATAATAATTCAGTTTTTCGAACTTCATATTTGTCTTTGAATCAAACATACAACAGGATCTATAAAGGAAACTTAAAAATTGAGTAAGTGCCACCAAAATTCGCATAAAGCTAATTTGTTGGAACTAAAATTATCTAAAAATTTCATTTTTATGCATTACCAAATCATCATCTTGTTTCAGTATGAATTCGTATTCAAAGAAGTTTAATTTACAATTTTTTTTGTTTCCAAGCCACACTGCAAAATTTTACAGAATTCTTTCTATTTTACTATTTTGATATATCTTTCTTTGATGTACAACAAAAACCAATAAACTTTAAAGTGCAAGTTAAATTCAAAAACAAAATGTAAGAGGAAAAAACGGTTTAATTTACACAGTAAATACTTCAAACTCGATCGATTTCTGACATTCTTTAAACAGACAAAAGCTATGAGCTGTAGTTGAAAAGAAAAATATTTTCTTTCACCAAGAAAAATATACATCTTTCTTCTTGAACTATTTCCGTTTTTGCATTAAATAAGTTCTTCCTCACGAAACCGCAAGTAATAAACCGCTCAAATTTTTCACCGAAAAAAAAAGCGAAGCAAACTTTATATTCCGTCTTGGAACCAACATCCGTGGATATAAAATATCCAGAGTAAATCGAACTGAGGCCGGAAGGTATATCTAGAGCTCGAAAGTGAGATGAGAAGAAAAAAGTTAAACTGAAATGGCGAAAATTTTATTTTCATATCGAAGCGGTTTTAAAAGGGAGTGTTTGCATTCTGTGTGTCCTATTTTAACCATTTCCGTTTTTTTATCGACAGCTTTAGTAAAATGTCTCTAGGCTTGAAATGCGCACTTGCATTCGGATTGAAGTTGAGATAATATTCACAAAAATAAAACTAAATCCCGAGCTATACATGTGGTAGATAAATTTTACTCATTTTTTTACTGCTCATTTCTTTTATTAAACTTTAAATATCTTTGAAATATAATTTATAACTGAAATATTTATATTACTTGAGTCTTATAATAACCATTTCCGTTTTTAATCAAGTACTTTTGTTGTCTCTTTTCGTTTGTTTATTTTCCTGGTGGGATAATTTGGTGATTAAAATGTTTGGAATATTCTCTCTCTCTCTCTCTTTTTTTTTTTTTTTTTTTTTTTTTTTTGAGGTGTTCGGGGGTACTGTACATAGGTGCATAAAGGCCGTGTGAAAGAATTCATCCGTGATTGCCGCAATCTACTTAGCTGCTAATCAATAGACGGTTTAAGATAGAAACCCTAAGTGATCTGTTATATTTGTTCTGTACTCCACAGAAGATGCATTGAATGCTAAGAATTTTGAGTAGCAATATTAGTATTTTGTTGAAGATAAACAAGCGAGATTGTCGTCAAAAGCTTATTTTATATATAAACAATATATTAAAGAAATAACGTCGAAGACGCGGAAGGAAATTGTGAATTACTGAAGTTCTAACACTTGGGTGTTCTTGTTATGAATTTTTATAATAGAAATACTAAGAAATACCCACGGAATAGAGCACATTTCGACTGGAAAATGTATTACACAAAAAATTCATGTGTCGAGTATAAAAATGTGCAATTAAGGTTCTAGTTTATAACAGCTGGCTGTTCTTATCATGAAGCTTAACACTAAGGTAGATACAAAATTGCCGTGCTTTGAATTATTAAATAAAATTAAAACAAATTTGTGGATATGAATGCCTTCTTTATACACTTCATTTATTACTGTGATTCAAGAGATAAAGAAAAATCACTCCATTCTTGTTGTATCGCCATTTAGTGGTCGTTCAACCGCATTCAAAGCACGAAGGAGCATTCAGTCTTGCACTCGCAGTGATTAAGGTATCCGAGTTCTGCGCTTCTCATAAGAACAACAGGTTGAACCTCCGACATCCACTCTTGGGCGAGCGTCTCATCAACGAACAACGAATCCGTTCTCTTCATTAATCAGTGTCAACTGCACCCAGGACATCGCACTCAGGGTTTCAATGAAACCAATCATCAATGTGTGTTTTGTGTCTTCTTTTTATACGCCCATGCTCATTTTTATACTCCAGTTTGTTATTGTAAAAGGCTTATTCACAAGGAAATGGAAAGAAACGAATTTGTATCGTTGCGATTGTATACAAATTAACAGAAAAATAGGAGTTCATTGTTTAAAATTTCATTGTCTACATATGCGTTTATTTTTGCTCATGCGCATGAGTAAATGGTTTTATAAATAACAAAGGAAGAGGTAGAAATTCATCTAAACTATTAACAGAAGAAAATATAAAGTATATTAAGTATGCTTAAAAATTTTAGCCAAATAGAGTAGTGGTTAAATCGTCAGCACACGCGCCCTATTCCATTAAGTAACCACACGTGTACGTACTCACACCATTTTGTCTCCCATCATATTTTTGGCTAAATGCGTTTTAAAAACAAATTTAAACATTGTAAGATGCATCAATATACTGCTTCTTTTAGGGAAAAAATCATTCTTTTCACATTTATTTTCAGATTTTGTAGCAGTTTTTGTAAAAAATCACGATTTTTTTTTTTTTTTTTTTTTTTTAGAAAATATGCAAACGATTTGTTTTACCTTAAAAGATTAATTATTTCAGAAAATTGATATTAATTACATTTAAATCCCTTTCATCTTTCATTACCATTATTTTAGTGCATGTTATCCCGTAAGAAATGAATGTATCAAAATGAAACATTTGTATACGGGCGGGATTATTTAATCCCAAGAGGTGTATTTCTCTCCTCCTAGCAAACAAGGAAAAGTCATTGCTTCACTTACCCCTTCTTGACAGGTACAAGGCAGGTCAGAAACGTCCTCAAAAATTTATCCTTTTTTTTTTTTTAGAAAAAATGTGAAAATGTGATTGGGCTGAGATTTATCCCAGCGCGTGTGCTTACGAGTTAAAAAAAAGCACTTTTTAAAGAACAACATCCATTCTTGGGCGCACTCTTCATGAAGGAACAATGAATCCTTCTTTCGATTAATTTCATTAATCAGTGTCAACTACATCCAGAAATCAACTGTCTCCAGAGGGGTTTCATTAAAAACAATCATCAGCGTATGTTTTGAGACTTTTTTTTTTAATACCCTCATGCTCATTTTTTATTGCAGTTTGTTACTGTAACAATCTGAATCATAAGGCTACAGAATGAAAATTTCAAGTTTTAATGGTGCGATTGTGGAAAAAAATCAGCATGGATTATATTTATAAATCGGCTTTCTTTAATTGAGATTATAGATACCTTTATATTTGCTCGTGCGCATGTGTGAGTTTCTTTATAAATGATTATAGAAGGTGATAAAAATTTATTGATTTTCTACAAACAATCAAATAACTTTCAGTTTTTAAACATATTGTGAAATTTTTATAGGAATATTGGCAAATGGAAAAGTTAAAAAAGAAGATCCAGATAATCTGTTCTCTTCATTGTCATTTGCACTCAGAACATCGCATTCAGGGTTTTAGTTAATCCAACGTCAATGTGTAGTGTGTTTTGTGTCTTTTTTTTTTTATACGCCCGTGCTCAATTTTATACTCCAGTTTAATATTGTAAAGGTTTAATCATAAAAATACGAAATGAAAATATGAATTTGAACCGTTGCGATTGTATACAAATTAACCGAAAAATAAGAATTCATTGTAGAAAATTTCATTTTCGCAAATTAAAATTTTATATCTTGTAAGTCAATGTATGCGTTTATTTTTAGTTTTTCTGAATCATAAGGCAAAGCTCAATCACAAGGCTAAAGAATAAACGGGACCAAAAATAAACTGAATAAAGAAATAATACTTGCGATTACCCTGTAAAATAAAAATGTCGAACTGATTTATAGCTCTAGCATAGGACTATGGGGATCTAGTACGACATTTGTTTTTATTTGTGTAAGAATAGCTCATATATGCATGAAAATGTGGAGTTTCTTCAAAAAAAAATATTCTTTTAAAAAATTTCAAGAAATTTCTGAATGATTTTTATTTATGGCATGTAAGGTTTTAAACCAAATGTAACGCAACTTTTAGGAAAACAGACAAAAATTAACAGAAATAATATACTACAATTAGAATATAAATATATAATTAATATTTGATGAAATATGAGGATTTGTATGAAATAATTTTTAACTGCGCATGCGCGATTTTTCTTCTTTTTTCCCCCCGCATAATTTAGTTGTCAATTATATAGGATAACTCTTATAAAAATGTCAGTCGCATGTCGAAATTCAGAAAGATATTGGCTATATATTGCTTTCTAAAAATAGTTGCTATTCTATCAAATTGCTATTTTTTATTGGTAACTAGTTTCCAACAAATGAGTATTTAACGTAAATCCAGGCATAGCTTTAACGTAAATCCATGAATAGCTTTGGAACAAATGCTTCGATTTTGAATATTCTTTTTTTTCCCCCTCTGGAATGGAGTCGCTCTGATTAATCTTCCAAAGAGAACTAAAGCATCAATAAAAAATAAAAATAAAAAGTTGAAAAATAATAATTTGCGAAAAATTCTTTATCATTCAGCTATACCTTTAGAAAGGAAATTCAGATCACTATATCGCCTATGTCTTTCTGAATTTTCACAATATTCTACTGGCCGTTTTATATGAGTTTCCCCACATATTTTACTCCTAAATTATGCAATAAATAAATAAATAAATATCTCTCTCTCATGCAGAGTTAAAAATTATTTCATGCGTATGTTCATACTTTATCAAATATTTGATACATTTATATTATAGTTGTAGTATATTGCTTCTACTATATTTTCTCAAGTGTTCTAAAAGTAATTTTAAATTTGGTTGAAAATCCTGCATGCCATAAATAATAAGCATGCAGAAATTTCTTTAATTTTTTTAAAGAAACCTTCACATCTCTATACTTATAAACCAGCTATTCTTACACAAATAAAATACAGCTACAACCATTTCCAGCATTTTATTTTACAGGGTGTTCGTAAATATTACTTTTTTTTTAACAATTTGGAAAAATGGTTATTGTTCTCGTTAGGGTAGGAAATGAAAAGCATATCTGAAGGTTTTTATTGGTTTAATCCGCATTTTATTCGTTTTGTGACTGGTCTATACAGTAATCTGTATTTCCCTTTAGTTTCAACAGAGATGGACAACAGAGTGTTGCCACTATGACAAAAAAGTAATAAAAAGTACAAAAAAATTAATAACTCAGAAACAAATTGAGATACAGCTTTCAAACAAATTGGATTTAAAAGTACATTTTTTTCTCTACACGACGATGTAAAAAGTAATATTGTGGGATGTTTAGAAGTTTAAGAATGAAATTTCATTTAAAATGTGTCATCAGATTTCTTGGAAATCTGACGACGGAAAAGCCTTTTCCCGAACAGTCAATGAAATGCTTGGATAATACGCAAGTTTCAGGTAGATAATAACCAATGAAAATAAAAGAAAATGAATAACAGTTTCTGCCAAAGAGTTAATTTTAATTTGTAAGATTTTCACGTGCAAAAGAAAAATGGAATAAGCCAATTAAAAATAACAAAAAAGATAAATAGGACAGGAATGAATACATATAAATATTTCACACCAAATGTGAGTCGCAGGCGATTTCTGTCGCTTGGAATTTTTACGTGTCATAACACTATTAATGTTTAATTCATGGCGTACGTAATGTATGATCAACTCCGTGCGATTTTTTTAGGTCTTAAATTTTAGTCTTTGAAAAAATCATTTTCCAAATGGTCGCTGTAATTTGTTAAATTGCTTTGTTTTATTATTATTATTCAATTTGTTGTTGGTCTCCTAATTGCTCTTTCTTGAAAACGTTTGCTGAAATTCATGAGGTCAAACGTGTTTCCAGATTCCAGTATTTGTCAAGTATGTATCTAAATACAGTGGAACTCCACTTATACGTTTCAACTCAGCGGTCCCAGTCGTTTGCCATTAAAAATTAGCTGACTTATACGTTTTTGAGATATATGTTTCCCTCAGTTATACGTTACGTTTTTCTGTTTCTGGATGAAATTTTGTTTCACTTTTACGTTTTGCTGAAAATAATTTCAGAATTTTTGCTACCCTTTGTCTCCCGTTTTTGCCGACTGACAACGTGCCTGATTATGCACTGTAAAAAAAATCTCGGAAACGTTTCTCTACTTGGTGGGGCAGCAATGTGGCCCAACGGTTCTGTTATGTTTCCGCATATTTCGGTCAGATTTTCGTAAAGTTTCCGCATATTTCGGTCAGATATTCGCACAAGGTTTCCGCATATATCGGTCCGATATTCGGAAACGTATCCGCGTATTTCAGTAGAATATTCAGAAACGTTTCTGCGTGCTTCTTAAATGTTTCTGGATATTTCGGAAATGTTAGTGTATGTTTCGGATATGTTTGTGTGTATTTCGGATATGATTGTGTATATTTCGAATATGTTTGTGTATATTTCGAATATGTTTGTGTATATTTTGGGCATGTTTGTGTATATTTCTTAAATGTTCCTGTGCATTTAGGAAACTTTCCTGAATTATATCATATATTTTTTTATTTAAGAAAGTAATACACTTCTAAAAAAGAATTAATATTATCCGATGGAATCTTATTGCATAATAATTTTAGATTTACTGTTAATCATTTGTTGCACACACAAAGTTAAATAACTCTTTCGAAATATATACTCTTGTCCATGAATCTATAATAGATATTATATATTATACATTTGATTAATGAATAATAATGTAGTTTTAGTATTAGTAAAGTACAAATAGCACTGTTTATACGTTTTTTCAGCTTTTCGTTTTGAACTTATGTTCTAATTCACAACTTTTGAAATGATGAAATGTATCGTTTATATGACCGAAGAAATTGATAACTTCACTTCTACTAATGCGTTTTATCCTCGTTTATGAATTACATATTTGTAAAAAGATAACATTGAAAATTTGATTTGTATATCTATAAATAATTCTTTTTTTAAATGCGGACTCGTGACCTCTATCCTGTAAATAAATACTTTATGAAAACGTTTAATTTCACTATCTATAAATAGTTGGATTCTTTTATACCTTTAAATATTTTTTTTTTCGTATAAAAAGATACACTACTTAAAAATGATTAATATCTGCGATTAATTACTTTATTTTCATGAATTGTATACTAACAAAGAGATACATTTTCTCAGGTTATCTCAGCACTTATCAAGTTATACAAATAAAATAAATACTTTTAAAGGAATATATTTAAAACCATGATAATTGTGAAACAATATATTAAAAATCTACTTACAAATAGACAAAGCTTTTTCAAAAATATATCTATTTATAAGTATTAACATCACGGAAATAAATTAATTACTCAACAGATATGAAATATTGTGAAATAATATTCTATAATTATGAGATTAAAAAAACAAATATTAAAAAGTATAAAAAAAATCCATCTATTTTCGTAGGGAAATTAAAATTTTCAAAGTATTTGCAGGATGGAACTCACGAGACCGAATTTTTAAAAAGAATTTTTTATAGATCTATAAATCAAATTTCAATAAGATCTTTTTTACAAATATATGATTCATAAACAAATAGGATAAAACGTATAGTATAAGTGAAATCATGCATTTCTTCAGTCATATAAACGATATATTTCACCGTGAAATGGAACATAAGTTCAAAACGAAAAGATGATAAAAAGATATAAACAGTGCTATCTGTACTTCACTAACACTAGTAAGCAGGGTTCGTACGCTTCAATGATTTTTTACAAAAGTTTTCGTAAAGTAATATTCGCTATATTTAAAGGGGGGGAAATCTATCTTCAGATATACCAAGCAGCACTTTACGTAATTTCTGGTACGAAAACATCTAAGATCCCTTGATGCGTACGAATCCTGTTATTATTCGTTAATCATAATATCTAGTCTTATATCTATCATAGATTCAAGGACAAGACTATATATTTCGAACGAGTTATTTAACTTTGTATCTGCAACAAACTACACACAGTAACTCTAATATTATTATTCAATAAAATTCAATCGAATAATATTAATTCTTTTAAAAAAGCGTATTAATTTCTTAAATAAAAAAATATAAAACATAAATGCTTACTTTCTTCAAAATATCCGTTACGTCTCTTCATTACTTTCAACCACAGAACAATAAAAGGCACGTGATCATGACGTTTGTAGAACGTATTGGACATGTGCAGAAAATCCGAATATTCGCATTCAAATACTTTACACGAAAATGAGAGTAATATTTCCGATTTAATAAGTTACCCAAAGAGAATTCATAGTTTACACTACATTTTCGGAAACATTTCCGCTATGGACTGTAACGTTTATGATTTTTTTTCACAATCTATTCGCTTCAAATACTTTACACAGAAATGAGAGTAATGATTCCGATTTATTGAGTAACGCAAGAAAATCAATAGTTTACACTACATTTTTGGAAACGTTTACGCTATAGGCTGTAACTGTTCTGAATTTTTTTACAGTGATGATCCCACTCAGAACGATCAATTGATCTAAACCTTGGGGCTGCTCAGAGGACTTTTGACATATAAAGCGGTTCGTCAGGAGTACAAGCAATAACTATAAAGCGGCTGCATTATTAACAGAAATGCAAAGTTTACTGTTCAGTGCCGGTTCTGGAAAAAAGAAACAATCCAAGATTAGTGATTATTTCAATAAAATTTAGGAAACTGCTGAAATGTCTTTTGATAAAATATTTACACAACAAAGCGATTTTAGTGATTTCTTTTGAATACTATATATGTGTAGCAAATATTTGTAATAGAGCTTTTATAATAAAATAACTTCATGTGTACTTCTCTTATGTACCTTTGTTTTTTACTCTGTTACATTTCAGCGAATTAAAGCTATGGATGCAGTAATACTTACGAAACTTCAGTTTTCTATATAAAAAAGGTTCGATTAAAAAGAGTTCAGGTACACCATTAATTGAGCTGTACGTTTTACTGAGTTCTACGTTTTGTTGTCCGGTCCCGAGTTAAACGTATAACTGGAGTTCCACTGTATTCGACTTGAACGTCTAAAATTGAAAGTGGCCAGTAACTTTTAGCCATATAGTGTATATTTATTACTACGCGCGGCGGTGACTTAAATTCTGACAAAAAAAAGGTCCGGAGGTCTAATTTTCTGCAGTAATAACAAACATAGTGTATCCTGCCGCCCTCTCCACCCCTATATTTATATTTCATACATTATTTGCAAAATTGAAAGTAATTTCGTCTTCTGCAAAAAGAAAAAAATAATATATTTTGACTATCATCTATATGCAATTATATATAACAAAATTTAATAAATGAACAGAGCAAAAAATAAATAAATAAATAAAATCGAAGTAACTAATTTTCCGAAAATGCTACTCATCAAGGATTTTTTTTTATATCAACTAACAAAACACAATAGATAGAAATGTTCCGGTGGTCTTCGGTTCACAGTGTTCCGACTAATATTTAAATATTCACTAAAAATAAAGAAATACTGAAGCTGCGCTCCTGTGAGCTTCAGCGCAAATTAAGCAACACGTGGATGTAAAAAGTTGATAAGTAAGAAGGTTTTACGAACACGGGAAAAAACAGCGAAAAAACATATAACATGATAACAAGTAAAAACGTCCTATACGGTTGCTACTAATTCTGGTTTTTCTCGTCGCTGTTCGGAAGTTATTGAGACAGAAAACAACACTTGCGAGCGCTAGACAGGAGTATGCTAAAACGTGTGCGATACACTACGTCACATATGTAAGGATCGAGGCTAACGAAAAAGACAGGCTACAGCGGTGCATGCCACTTGTCTTTTTTTACAGACCGCTAGAGTGACGTGATGCTCTTTCCGCACACCTTCATTGGTGCATTCGAGCGTCACGTGACTCCAGCGGTCTGTAAAAAAAGGTACGTGAAATGCACCGCTGTAGCCTGTCTTTCTCGTTAGCCTCGTGTAAGGATATTTAAAGGTAAGAACTCAGGATTGGAGACTGGACAAAAAGAGAAGGTAATTTTGGTTTCGGGTTTTTGGAAGCGCTGTTTCGCTGGGCTCCGGAGCGCATTTTTTATGAGCTCTGGTAAATTCTGTTCAAAATTTAAACATTGGCCAAAAGCAAAAATATATCGGACCTGAACTCCGGTGCAAATTAAGCAGCGCGTGAGGGTATATTTAAAGGTAACAAGGAATGTGACAATTACATGGAATTCTCTTCTTAACAATTCCCTTTCCATAGACAGGTCTTGGGCAGACTCTTTTTCCAATTTAAATATATCCTAAAATTTCCACTTTCAAGGTCATTATTCTGAATTCACTGATCAAATTAAAATAATAATAATAATAATAATAATAATATGGAAGATGGATTTATTGGAGTGTAGTCTCTCTAAATAATTCAAATTTTCATTTAGCTAATAGATCACAATGGCGATTCTATTTTTCCTACATCAGTTACAACCTATATCAATAACATAGTCCGAAATATTTAGAAAGAAAGGTTGAGGAAGGGGTGGTCGAATTAAGTTCTAAATGTCAAAAGATAAGAAAGGCTGGACTTTGGAATAGCCAAATGCTTAACGGAATATTTATTATATTTCTAATAAAATATTTTTTTAAATAAAATTTTACTATTTTTTAATTCATAAAATAAATATTTCTCCTTAAAAGTAAGTTTTGTGTTTATTAAGAAAATTTACTTTCAAATTAAAATATTTTAGAATTTCCTTGTTAAAAAATCGCATCATGCTGCTTAAATGTAGAAAAACTTTAAAGTACTTATGCATAATTTGTTGTAAAATACATAAAAATTAAATTTTGAAAACGAAAAAAGAAATTCTAGTGTGGTAAAATTTTCCTTATTTTCCAAAATATAGTATATTCGAATTTTAATTATATAAGTGCAGTTTTCACCAATCATATTATTTATAACTACTAAAAGAAATTATTTCTTGTAATAATTGTTGATATTAAGCATTCTTTTCCAATTCGTGTTTGTAATAATAAATTAAGATGTCTGATTCAGACATCACAATCCTTTATATATTTTCTTTTTATTTATTCAGGGAATACTATATTGTACGATACATCACAATCCTTTATATATATTTTATATTTATTCAGGAAATACTATATTGTACGAATAAGATTAAGAAAAATATAATTTATCAATATGCATTTCATTATATGTTTTGCGTCAATAAAAATTTCTTAAAAATTTTAGGTAAATTTATACATATTTCATTGAAATAAATACTAAATAAAATATATATCAGGGATTTTATATTGAACATGTAGGAAATGGTAGTATTTTTTCACTTCTGCTTTAAATTTAGAAGAGTATATTTTATGTTATGAAAAAAAGAAAGAAAAATATACTAAAAACGCATTTATCATAAGATCACAAATTGTTATAATTGTTTTTAACTACTTGTTGAATTGTCAAAACATTGCAGTTTATTTATGATTTAAACTATTTTCATTTTCTTTTATTTGTTTATTATTATTATTTTACATTAAAATTTTTTATATTGATATGTAAATTCGCAAGTATATCTTGTATAAAATTCCTTGTATAAAACTCTGTATAATCTCTACATTTCTATTTCTATAATTGCATTATTCCTACAGATGGCAGCACTACAATTTAGACATTGTTACAGTCTCATAATCAACAGATGGCAGCACCACTGAAATTTTTGCTGTTCGGAAACAGTAACCATAGTTATAACTCCACTATATATATAAGCTCCACAATTTTCAGAAGCTGAGTTTTTTGCTCTTTTTCTTTCTTTTTTCTTTTCTTTTTTTTAGTTTAGTTTCAGATTCTGATTTCATGAATGAAATAGAATAAATATTCGGTCTTGGTTTGGTCTAAAAGTAATTATTCGATTTTGTTTTATTCCTTCATATACTTAAAAAAAAAGAAAAAAAAAAGAAAAGGAAAGAAAATAAACTTCAAAGTTACATTTGTTTCTTCTAAATAGTATACATAGCGGGGAAAAAAATGCTGTTGTTCATTATTTTGTGCAGCTATTTACTTTTTTTATATTTAAATAAAAGTGAACTATTCCATTATTATATCACATAATTTCAAATCCTATGTTTTTTTTCCGTTGAATATTTTTTATAGCTAAAATGTTCATAAGTAAATTTTTTATAAGAATGTATATATTAGTATGAAAAAAAAATTGTTTGTTAGTTTGTGTTAAGCCTCAATCTGAAATGGTATGGCGCACACTACGAAATTTTTCAGGAAAATTCCCCGACCAGGGGGGGGGGGGGATTGGAAACATCCATCCGAAAGAGATTTTTTTCAAAAATCTAATTAGAATTTTCATAACTTAAATTTGAAGGAATTTTGGTACTTATCGGTTACCCCACTTGACGAAGACGAGTTTACCAATAAGTTTCGGGAGGCAAAATCGATTTTTTTTTTTTTTTTTCCGTAATCGATATGCCTTTATTTTTTTTTTTTCTTTTTTGCTTAACCTTTTATGCCCCAAATTATGAATTACAAAAAATATCTCCTGAATTTTTTATATGTTACATTACAAAGATTTATAAAATAATAATATGAATTACAAAAAATATCTCCTGAATTTTTTATATGTTACATTACAAAGATTTATAAAATAATAATATAAATTTTAAAAAAAATCATAAATTATAGCTAATAAACTGAAGCGGTACTTTTAAGAACCGTCAGGTCAATATAGCGAGAATATTTTACAACTTTGAAAAAAGAAAAATTGTACAGTATTCCATTGTGCTTTTTTATAGCATATATAGCCAGATACATACATGCATTTTTGATGAAAAGTACGAAAAAAGTTAAAATAAAAGCACATTGCACATCAACTAAATTTTTATAAGTAACCAACAATTGTACAGACTTGCAAAATAATGCTTTTAATTTTTTTTTCTACACAATTTGAGGTGCTTCTAATATTTTTTTAAGCGGCGAGTTTAAAAAAAAATTCTACTTTTTTTCATTTGTCGTGTAAGATTTTTTGAGAAAGTGAATATGAATATCACAATACACCAGAAACAACTAGGAAATACCTATAACACAACTAGGAAAATAACACAACAAATGTTTAAAAAAAAGCAGAAAAATAATCTGTATTTTACATTTTATAGTTACTATATTATCTTTTTATATTTATATACCATTTATCTTACTATTTTATATTTACTTGTCTTCGTTGTCGCAAAGTTTAATATCATTATATAATTAAAATATTAATCTTTGAATCTTTTTGCAATTTCAACTTTAAAGTCTTCCTTCTTTTTCCTACAGAAGTTAAAAATTGTTAACGAAAAATTTTAATTCGCCGTTAGTTAAATAATTTTAAATAGATTTATTTTATTGAAGAAATTTTATTTCTAAGCGTTTATTAGGATTTTGTTTCCTTTATTTGTTTTCAACTTTTCAACCACAGATGCACTACTGCACTATATGTTCTTTTTCTTTATAAAGTACTATGTGTAGTTTTACGACTTCTTTTTATAGGTACTAAAACACAAGAATTTTGATTTCAGCAATGTTTACCTTATCATATGCAAATCCCATTTATAATAATTTAAGCTGCATTAAAAGAAAATGCATTATTATGAATTAATGAGATTTTTCTGTTCTACTCTCGATTGATTACGAATTACCTGGTTTATAGTTTATTATTTTTAGTGATACTAAGGAGCTCTGACCCCTACGAACTACGCTCGCCAACCTCCGTTCAGACACCGCAGACTCTAAAAACACGCTTTGATCGGCTTTAAAAAGGTGATTGAATTATAATTAAAAAAAACCAGTGGCGATCTTCGTGTAAACGGGTTTCCGTTCATTTTCCTTTGTTTTGGGGGGGATTTTAAGGCCGAATCAGCTGCTGTTAAGACATCTAATGGCTGTTTTCGTGTTTGATTAAATAAGATCAGGTAAAGATTTGAATAAAAGCTAGTGAACTAAGTAAGAGTCTTTGCCTACCGGTATTTTTTAATAACGCTATAAGAAACTTTTTTTAAGTAAGATAGTTTAAATGTATCATTTTAAATCTGATGTAATTTTCATAAAAGTTTTCTTTCTCTTTTTAATATTCACGTGAAAATACTTTTGTTGTTAGAAAGAAAATATTATTATTTTCGCTGCCTTAGAACTGGCAACGATAGTTAAAAAGATAAGCTCGAATGATGAGATTAATGTCTTGTTTAAATATATTTTTAAATTTAAACTGTTTGGCAATATTATTATTTGCCCATTTTACGTAGGACGTAATTTCTCCCATTTACTGCTTTTAATGCATATTAATGAATTTATTATTTTAAAATGTTCTTTCTCTTTTAATATTCACGTATAAATACAATTTTTATGACGTAATTTTCAATAGTTTCTTGCTTTTAAACACGCAATCATTTATTTCTAATTTAAAAGGGTTTTTTTTTTTTTGTTTTTAATAGTCATGTGTAAATAAATTTTTAATTGAAAGGAAATATTATTCTTTGCGCTATTTTTACAATAGGCAACAATTTAAAATAGTAATTTTTTCTAAAATGTGGAAAAAAAAAAATACCCTTGAAATGATGAAAATTTGAATAATAAATTGGAAAACCCTCAAAAAATTAGTCAAATTAAAAAAAAAAAAAAAAAAAAATGCAGTTGGCACTCTGCCAGTTTGTAATGTATAACTTTAGAAAACATGATCAAGGCTTCTGTCCCTGCCGGCGAAGGCACTCGCGGGGTAATGCTAATCGTATGGGGAGGGATTTTTTTAATATCTCGTTTGCATGTCGACATTTTTAAATAATTTTTTTTGCATTAGATAGCCGAGATCCGTCTCTACATCGCACCTTCTTTACTTTTTCGATTTTGGTTGCAGATATTTTTTAGAATGACACTTTTTTTTTTTTTTTTTCAGAACAGGTTTTGAAAGTGAAAGTAACTTTATAAAAAATATCTGCGACCAAATTCGAAAAAGCAACAAAGGTGTGATGTAGAGACGTATCTCGGCTATCCAATGCAAAAGAAAAAAAAATTAAAAATGTCGAAATGCAAACGAGATATTAGATAAATCCCTCCCCATAGGATTAGCATTAGCTCGTGAGTGTCTTCGCCGGCAGACAGGAGCCTTAAATTCCTATGTATAAACTACATAATATGAACTTTAAAAAGTTCACCGTTTACTTAAAAGGTGGCAAATAATAATAGTACAGATGTACCAAGTTTTAAAATATACATTTTATTTAAATTTCCGCGTACTTTCGGTTTGCAATCCCGCTACCATCGTCAGGGAATATTTTCATTAATTGCCATTCTATTCATTCAACTACGTCACTTCGTTTGAAATGGGAGAGTATTTTTAACGTCACTTGGTTCATATACATCACTCTGTTTTAAATGCTCAATTGCGTACTAGTGTCGTATTAAAGCATACAGCATAAAGCTTTAAAGCATAACAGAAAAAGAAAACTTCCTAATTTGTTAATTCGTGCAAAAGTGATTGTATTGTTCGTGATAGTCTGTTAAACAAAATTAAGCAAAAAGAAATCTATAAAATGTTTATAAATTTTTTTTCGTATTCCAAAGAAATTGTCACAAAAATCTTGGCCACGCGTGCCATAAGTTTCTCCCTGATTTAAACGGTTTAAGTCTCCCATAGGCGCTTTATTTCAATAGTATGCTTTTGCAATCTTTTTTATTTATTAAAATTAGTTTTTAAAAATGAATATTTTATTAGAGTAATCAAAGCCGCCTCTAGGCTTACGTACACTAGGAGCAATCTGGAACAGGGATGACGTGCCATAGCTGGTATGCTGCAGAATATTTTCGGCACGACATTGATTGAGTTTCTAAATAAATAAATAAAAGTGCTGTGAAATTGCACAAAATACGCGAATTTAACCCATTTGTGCCTACCGTCCCATTTTTGGGACGTTTCAAATTTTAATGACTAAGTATATTTTTCTTCTCCTTTATAACATGAAAATTGTATGAAGTAATTGTCTATAAATGTCTTTATCTATAACAGTGAGATGACAGCATAAGGTGGATATTTATTTGCTTAAATGAAGGCTTTTTTCAGTGTTTTTAAGTTTTTAATTTTTCAAGATGGCGAAATGTAAAAAGTAAGTTTATTTGTATTTTTTCTATCAAGAATCCAAAAACGCAAGTCATAATCTTAGCTTGTAGACTTTTTTGAAATGCGTATTTTTTAAAATTGCGAAATTAAATGTTCAAGCCTATTTTTTATGCCTTTTTATAACGTCCAAAATATAAAGTTCTTGACGCAAATGGGCACATATTTTTGTTGGACATTTAGGAGACAGTTATTTATGTAATCTCCTTGAAGATATTTATGAAATAAATTGTTTTTAAGTGAGCAATACGATTATTCTTATTTTATTATTAATAATAGTTATAACGTTATTAGTCTCTGTAAAGAAATAAATGTATATTTTTTGTAGTTCATAAAAATACTAATTATTGTACATAATATACAATTTAAAAACTTTTTAAATATAAATGTAGACAAAACATATAATTATGCATATTATTCTACTAGAAGTACTCATATGTAGTTTTTTTTACATTTCATTAAATAAATACAAAAAAATTTAAGTGTAATTTTTTTTTTTAGTATTTTTCCAGTTCATTTTGCAATATTTTAAAGTGATTTTACCAAAACATTTGAGAAAACCAAAATTCAGGCACAAATGGATTAAACTAGTTGAGTTTGTCTAAATTTAATTGGTAAGAAATTGGGAAACATTATCGTGCTATAAAAGCAAAAATGCTGATGATAAAATTATGGAACCTAGGAATTTAATTTCAGACACATAGAGCTGATTAAAGAAGCTGGCGCTTGCTATTATGCCATTTTTTTTCTGAAAGTCCTTGTTTTCGGATTTCGGAATGCAATAATATGAAAATCTATAACAGAAACACCTGTTAGTTCCGCATGCATTCTGTTAAAAATAATAAAATATGAACCTGATACCAATATTAGGCATTCAATATGCAACAACAGAAATCGCATTTTTTTTTTATTTCTTCTTAAAATATAACACTATGTATTAACCATGTTTTTTTAATCGTAAAAAAAAACCCTCCAAATTTTGATTCATCACTATTATTATTTTATTTATTTATTTATTTTTGTGGCATCTCATAATCGAAATAACTTTTTTTTTATGGAGCACGTGGATATGAAATGCGTTCGCTATCCCTGATATAGGAGCACGATTAAGGGGCGCTTCTTCCACTAAAGTTCCCCCCTCCCACCCTTTTTTCCCTTTCCATGGTTGCAGTATATACTTAAACTGTCCCTGAAATAGTAGAAAAGCACCCATAATATAAAGATTGCTCTAGAGTTGACCTTAGAATGGAAACATCTCTGTACAAATCATCTTTCACTTTACCTAGAGACGAAACTTTGCAACGATATCCATATAATCATAATTCGTGAAAGTGTGATCCTTTTTAGATTCCTTTCATTCTCAATCTCAACTACTTTATTTTTTATGCCCGACGATTATTTATACACATTTTCTTCCCTTTGTTTACAAAATATGACACATCGGGTGGCGTCTCACATGCGGCCGTTTCCACGGCGCCCTTTACTTGCGGCGAACCGCAATGACACCGTCTTCTTAGCAGCGGTCTTCGGCCTTAATTCGTAGCCTTGAAAAGACGTTGTGGGCGAGAGAAAGGAGTATAAATTAATAAAAGAAAATCGGTGACAGAGAATAAAAACAAACAAAGTTCCAGGCCATCTGCTTTGATTAAATGTCATTTCTGTGCGGGTACGTGTCGATAAAGTGACACTTCTAGAGGATGGTGTGGGATACTTATTGCCTGGCGATGATGAAATTGGGAAATGAAATTTATCGCAATGGTGATGGATATTAGATGGGCGTTGACAGATTACAGATTCGTGATTTGGGGTGGGTTAGATTTCGCTGAGAAAGTAGGTGTTACTTTATCGCCTCAAAATTTAACCATGGGTGTCCAAAATAAAACCATATCAAAACTATACGATTAATCAAACATTGTTTTCGTAATTAGATTAACATTAACCCTTAACCCCTTCGAGGACGGTGTCCTTAAAAAAGGACACATAATTTTAATTCCAA
Source organism: Maratus speciosus (assembly GCA_963932465.1). NCBI lineage: Eukaryota > Metazoa > Arthropoda > Arachnida > Araneae > Salticidae > Maratus > Maratus speciosus. Next base: position 87,092,861 of record OZ010788.1, read on the forward strand.
AACTGACATACGGCACCAAGAATATTTAATTAAAATTTTCCTTTTATAATATACGTGAAAATAAGCAAGTTCCTATTTTCTAACAACTTCGTTTATAAATTCTGGTGTCAGTCCAATATTTCATCAGTTTATCAACATAATTACTCCTCGCCGGAAAGGATTAAAGGGTACCATGAGCAAAAATTATACTTCCTGCTAAACTTGTTTTGATTTTTCATTATTAAAAACCATCAATGACTGGTAGCAATTATTTTTCCTGGATTTATTTATAATTGATTGTCATTAGATAAGTCACATTGAAACAGCACATTGAAACAGATGAAATTTTAAAGTACAGTGATCTCTCACTTATTCAATTGCTATAGGAACGGAAGGAAAATGGCATACAATTTACAGAGTTCTATGCGCAGTACGAAAATTCAAATTTTCTTAATCTAGGAAAATATGACACAGCTACGAATGAAAACAAATTAAAAACCTCTTCCGAATTACCTACGATTCCGAAAAACACCCTTTATCTTTAGATTTAACTTTAGAATCCAATATATTTTCGAGATTTCAAAAATAATTTATAAAAACAAAATTTCTTTTGCTGTCACTGATTTTAGGAAGCGTTCCCGAGTAGTTTTTGTAGTGCTTTAATCAGTTTTCTCAACCCGCAATAAAGGTTTTCGACTGCCATCAATTCTCACTAGTGTTGCCAGGTGTGATGCGTAAATCAGGGCTCCAAATGCTGTGGACGGGCTGGATTATTTATCAATGTATCGACAAATACAGTAAACTCCCGACAAAGCGGCTTGCGATTATCCGGCCCTCCGTACTATCCGGCCGAGTAAAAAATGGAGGAATGTTGCAAGCGGCCGAGACAGGCAAGTTCCCGTCCGTGGGAAAGTGCAAAATAACGAGAGGAAGGAGCAAGAAAAGATTGCAGAATGCAATAGCAGAGATAAACTGAAAGGGAGGGGGGGGAGGGTTAAGGCTTGATAACCTGTTTCGTCAGTTGTGCACCTGATGTTGGCAAGTGCGGACGTTATTTTTCGCTTATCCTGGTTACTTTCGTATAGTCTTTTGGTGTGCCTCGTGTTTATTTATTGAAGATTAACGAAATGGTGATAAACGAAGAGGACTAACGGGGAGAAGCAGTCATCTGTCAAGGACTTTTTCAAGTTTTGAGTCTTCTATCTTATGCATAACTTTTCATATTTGTGAAATCATTTATTAATAAGCAGTAAAATAAGATTTACTATTTTTTTACGAATTAGGCTTACGTTTTACGCTATTGTTTTGCTTATTTTGAAATTGTATGTACTGTATATATAGAATTTATCTTAAAATGTGTAACATGCGTTTTAATGTAATGGGAGGGGGGGGGGTGGAAGTGAGTAAATATTTATAGAACTCCGACCTATCCGTCTTTTTTGTTATCCGGCCTACCCTTCCACCACATTAGGCCGGATAGTCGGGAGTTTACTGTATTGATATTTTTAAAATATCGCAATAACAATATCTAAACCTTGACTCTATTGATATATACCAATAAAATAACAATGTTTTGAGCTCACTAGAATTTCGAACATGAACCTCGAAAAAAGAGCGTAGAATATCTCAAAACCAAATAAAATAATAATGTTTTGCGCACACCGCCACAGCTCCGAAAAACGTAGCTCAATATTCCATTACAATGTTTTCCCCTACATCCTCTCCAAAATAGAAAATCTACCTCGATTATCTTTTTTTCCGCTGATTATCACTAGAAATATCCCAATCATTGCAATATTCATTCGCTGAAAACTTCCGAGTTTATTCCACTGCCCGTCTGAGTAATACTGAATAACACTTATCGTACTTCTTTCTCTCGCCGTTGTGTTCTCACACTCTCTATAATTACATTGATTCTTTTCACATTTGTAGCATATTTGCGTTGGTATCAGTTCAGGCTTTACTTTAAGATCTGTTAATGATGGCTATGAACTTTATGTGAAACGGTAAAGTTTTTGGGAAATGTCATAGCAATATTTATTATTAATTCCCTAGCAGTGCGTTATTTCTTCAGTTTTTTCTTTTTCTATGCTGATTTACGTTCTCGATCACATATCTTGAAACCTATGTTACAGTTATAGATACGTGTCAATACATATCATCACATTAATAAGCTTCATTAACTCCACGGTCAGAAATAACTGAACAACTAAACGAACCATAACCGTTACAGAGTTACCTGATGGAGATATTCCCGAATCATATTTACTTCATTATGAGCTTCAGTATGTTTCTTCTTCATGCAATATTGTTTGATACAGGAATGGAAATGTGTGAATTTTGAGTATATCTTTGTCAGATTTTTACTCAACAGATCTTCTTTGATATGTGACCGAGGGATATACCACTATTTGTTTATAATTAGATGGAAACATTTCAGAGAAAAACATCATTTGTTATTTTTAAAAGGCGGGAAATTTGTATGTGCATGATTTTATTTATTTATTAGCAACGAATTCTATTTCTTCCAATCATTAAAAAATACTATTGCATTAATGCATTTAAGCAGTTGACAGCTTTTCTCTAGCCGAGAAACACATAAACAACAACAACAAAAAAAAATTCTATATTAAGTAATAAGATAACGAAAATTATTATTTTGTTAAGAATGAATGGGTTCCTGTAAGCAATAGGAAAATTTTCCTTTATTTGTTTTGTAGTGTATGGAACGTTTACATTTTACTCCTTTCCAATTAAAATATATAACCTCTGCGGAAGAAAATGTAAAGCAATTTTTATATTTTAGAATGTGATAGTTTTACTAAATAAAGTTTTCTTTTATTATTAAATTTCATATACGCATATCCATTAATGCATTCTTTGTAAATGAAGCATGAAGATGTATAAACTTTTAAAGTGCATATATTTTTTATTCTTCGCATATCTAAGTAACCCTTTTGTCGAACACTTTCTTTAATTTGTTGACTGTAATTCAGTAATTCGTAATGCGGACGCTTTAATGGACTGAAAGGTAAACGTTTCATACTTCGTAATTTATTTTGTTAAAATTTCAAGTCCATACTTAAAAAAAAGGAAAAAAATAAACTAAGATGCTAAAAGTAAACATATAAACCATAACTTTCAAACAGAAATGCTTTAAAAATGTGTAATTCGGGGGGGGGGGGGGGGAAAAGAAAAAAAAATACGAAACTAGACATTGGATTTCAGTAAAAAAATTTATTTTATAAAAATGAAAAGGATTGATTTCATTTTAACACTATATCTTCTTTTATTAGTTTCATTATTTTTAATTACACATCCTACATAAAAGAGCATATAAAACAAACTTAACCCTTTAAGGTTTTTTTTTTTTCTTTGACTCAATAAACTAAAAATACACCACTTTTACCGTGCTAAAATATTTGCCTTATATGATCGAAATATGTCTGTCATTAAACAAAGAGAATATTGCAGTTTAAAATTAATGGTGTCGAAAAGCTTTTAGTAACTAAACAAGCAAACTCTTCTTGCACAGGCAAACGTGTTAAGGCTGCTCGTCACTCAGTTTCCGAATTCCCCTCGGTAATGTTAAGTTTGTGGGCGTTCTTATATTTAAAATAGTTCCCCGGGATATTAATATTTTTTGTTTCTGTTTTCTGTGTGCTCTTCTTGAAGGAGGTCTCTTTTTAGGTGCGTTCGTAATTATATAAATACGTAGCACCTATAGTCGTCGTTCAGTCCGTCTGTCTGTCCGTCTGCCCGCATATAACAGAGCAAAAACTACCCAACCGAATGGTCTGAAATTTTAAATATATGATTGTTGCAAAAATTTGTCGAGTCATTTCAAATTTTATGAAAATCGGATGTATAGCTTAATTACAGGGACAGTCAAAGGTTTTTCTTTACATTACGGCCAATGGGAAAAATTATTGCAAGTGCATTTTAATGATGTTACAGCCTTCCGAATGGTCTGAAATTTTAAATACACAATTGTTGCAAAATTTTGTCGAGCCATTTCAAATTTTATGAAAATCGGATGTATAGTTTAATTACAGGGACAGTCAAAAGTTTTCCGTTACATTACAGCCCATGGGAAAAAATTATTGCAAGTGAATTTTAATAATGTTACAGACTATGCACTTATAAAGTGCAAAAAAATATACATTTAGTACAATATGGAGTGCAAAAAATAATTATAAACTAGTTATAGTACGAACGCACCTCATTTGCCACGTTTGACGAGCAATTTCCAACTTGTTTTCTTACTTCTCAAACTATTTCTAAAATCTATGCTTAATTTTTTATGAAGTGTTAAAATTTTATTCCCAGTTCGTCCGCTTTTAACCCATAAAATATTAAATTAAGCAGGTATTTTAGAAATATTTTGACAACCAAGAAAAAAAGAGACATCCTTTAAGAAGAGCAAACAGAAAACAGAAGTAGAAAATATTAATATCCCGAGGAGATATTTTAAATATAAGAATGCATCAAACGCACATAGACTTAAGATTACCGAAGGTAATTTGAAAACTGATTGACAAGCAGCCTTAAGGAGTTAAGAAGGATATTCATAGTTGGATGGTAACTAATTAATTCGCTTTATCCTGTTTGCTGCTTGCGAATTTCAATACATGCTTAATTTTTTATGAAGTGTTAAAATTTTATTCCCAGTTCGTCCGCTTTTAACCCATAAAATATTAAATTAAGCAGGTATTTTAGAAATATTTTGACAACCAAGAAAAAAAGAGACATCCTTTAAGAAGAGCAAACAGAAAACAGAAGTAGAAAATATTAATATCCCGAGGAGATATTTTAAATATAAGAATGCATCAAACGCACATAGACTTAAGATTACCGAAGGTAATTTGAAAACTGATTGACAAGCAGCCTTAAGGAGTTAAGAAGGATATTCATAGTTGGATGGTAACTAATTAATTCGCTTTATCCTGTTTGCTGCTTGCGAATTTCAATACATGCTTAATTTTTTATGAAGTGTTAAAATTTTATTCCCAGTTCGTCCGCTTTTAACCCATAAAATATTAAATTAAGCAGGGATTTTAGAAATATTTTGACAACCAAGAAAAAAAGAGACATCCTTTAAGAAGAGCAAACAGAAAACAGAAGTAGAAAATATTAATATCCCGAGGAGATATTTTAAATATAAGAATGCATCAAACGCACTCAGACTTAAGATTACCGAAGGGAATTTGAAAACAGATTGACGAGCAGCCTTAAGGAGTTAAGAAGGATATTCGTAGTTGGATGGTAACTAATTAATTCGCTTTATCCTGCTTGCTGTTTGCGAATTTCAATACATGCTTAATTTTTTATGAAGTGTTAAAATTTTATTCCCAGTTCGTCCGCTTTTAACCCATAAAATATTAAATTAAGCAGGTATTTTAGAAATATTTTGACAACCAAGAAAAAAAGAGACATCCTTTAAGAAGAGCAAACAGAAAACAGAAGTAGAAAATATTAATATCCCGAGGAGATATTTTAAATATAAGAATGCATCAAACGCACATAGACTTAAGAGTACCGAGGGGAATTTGAAAACGAATTGACGAGCAGCCTTAAGGAGTTAAGAAGGATATTCATAGTTGGATGGTAACTAATTAATTCGCTTTATCCTGCTTGCTGTTTGCGAATTTCAATACTTCTAAATTTAGATAAATAAATTGTAAATATTTTTCCCTTACATAAAAGTGCTATTTTATCTCGCTGATAGAAGGTTACGCATTGTGCAGCATTATTACATAGTTACCTAAAAGGTCATGTTAGATTCAGTACAAGGCAAACTACAGATACGTTATAACAAAAAATGCAGTATTATTATTTTTTAAAGCTCAAAGAGATTTTTTAAAAGACTTTATTCATACCTTTTTGCAGCTTTTCAGAGAATTCGAGCTGGTGCACTTAAGTGAAAAGTTGTTCACCTTTGAAGGCAAGCATAGAAGCACAAAAGAAAGAGATGGAAACAATGATTTTTCAAAAAATCCACTTTTTACAGCTTTTTTCTTAACAGTGTTCCGGTACGCTTGGCTTGTAGAACTGCCGGCCTTCCACAATAACTTAAACAAAACTTCTGTTTTTCTGTGAAAATGCACCTAAAAAATACCATATAAATTAGCTATATTATTTATTATTTATTTGTAATTCAATGTATCTTCTTGTCTTGTTCTTCCTCTACTTTTCTTTTAACCTAATGTTATTTTTAGTTAACAAAAAAATGTCATTGTACTGGTGTACAAGTATTAATAATAAGATTATTTTTTAAAAAACTGTTAATCTAAACACTAGTTTATAACCTCACGATACCGATGACTCTAAAATGACACAGATCTTTCAACCTTATTTACAATTGCCTTGATATTAAATAGGCAAAAGAAACATGTAACAATTAAAGTAATTATACTTCTTATGAAGCATTTGATTTGAGTGAATGGAATAATTTTCATGAAAAATCAGTTTAAAATTTTAAGAAAAATTATAATTATTCTATTGTATGAGAACTAATTTTTTAATATTTGTTTGGAGGGGTAAGTAAAAAAGAAAAAAAAAATCAGTAGCTGTATAAAATATCTTTATAGTTAGGTAAAATTCGAATTTTTTTTTTTTTTTTTGGTTTTTTTCCCTTTTCTTATTGTTATTGTTTTTGCTTATTTACCTTTTCGCATGTTACTTGTCAAAGATCTGTGATTTTATCTTTAGCTGCTTGAGATAAGAATTCTTGATAGACTACCGTTTGAAATATTTTAGATAGCAAAAGTAAACTTCTTTTATTTCGTTTTCTGATAGCAAGTTTCCTGTGTGAAGCCCTGTTAAACGGATCACAAGCGTTTTATTTTAAACATGTTGATTATAGCAGCAAAGGCAGCATTTGCTTTATCGCGCCAGTGTGAAGTGGCATTTCAAGTGGCTAAATTCAATGAACCTTCAAATTTCTACTGTTAGAGTCTCCCATCTGCTTGTCTAATGGTTAAAACGATTAATACCGTGGAAAAGGTGGCGAGTTCAAATCTCGCCTCGTGTTAGTAAATTCGTAGTAGCATGGAATGCACTTAAACTGGATGTTCAGGCTTTTCTAACCCACATATTGGTTTTGAGAGCGAGATAGCACTCTCAAAATAAACAAACATTCTGTTATACTACTATTTTGGGGGGGAAAAAACTTTATTTTAGAAAACATTTCAGGCCTTAACTGATGTCCATTAAAGAAAATTTAAAAAACACTCATTAAAATGCAGAAAAATTGGGCAAAGTCGATATTATATAGTCACAAAAGTCTAAATATAAATAATGTATACTACATTTATGCATAACTCAGGGCTCATTAATATTTTGTAGGACCTCCTTGGTATCTATAACTTGCTTTTTTTTTTTCGGTCGTATCGGGAGTAATGTCCGACCATGCACATTCTATTACGATCTTCAAGATTTCTTTACTTTTAATTGTGTGTTGTCGAATTCGACGATCAAGTTCATTCCAAATGTGCTTAATGGGGTTTAAGTCTGGTGACAGTGTTGGCGAATACAGTTGCTTGAGTACTTTTTAAAGGAGCAATCCCTTTACAATCTTAGCAATATGCTTCGGGTCATTATCTTGTTGGAAGACCTAGCTATTTCCCAGTCCTAAATTCTGAACGGATGAGTGTGGATTGCTCTACAGTATTTTTAAATATCCGAACCGATCCATTTGTACCGTCAATAAACACTAAATTACCTACCCCAGACGCCGCCATTGAGCCCGAAACCATTACTCTCCCTCCAGCGTGCTTAACAATTGGTATCAAATTTTCTGGTTTCCTTTCTGTGGGGGTTTTTTCTTTGCCAAATTTTTCCATGCCCATCACAGCCAAAAATATTAAACTTACTCTCATCAGTAAATACACTGTTTTCCAGAAGTCAAAGTCCTTGTCAATATGTTTAGATGCAAAATCTAGCCTTTTTTGTTTGTTTGCAGATGAAATGAGAGGTTTCCTTCTGAGAACACTACCATTGAAGCCTGCCGTTCGAAGAATTCTACGAACAGTTTCTGGATGCACTTTCTTACCACTTGCCGTCGCAATGTGCTTGGTTAATTGTGGGACACTTATTTTTGGAATTTTTTTTACTTTTCTTACTATAATTCCTGCATCACGGTCTTGAAGTTTCCTTGGACGACCACATCGAGATTTGTTGAGCGCATTTTCACGTAAATTATAATTTCTAAGTATAGTTTAAACTGTTGCACGGCTTTTTCCTATAATTTCGGCAATCTCGCCGTAAGATTTATTTTCCTTCCTTAATTTTACGACCAGATTACTCAGTTCTAAGGACGTTTCTTTTCCCTGACTCATCTTTCACATTATATACAACCATTTACATACAATTAAATACTCCGACTATCTTGGGAGATGAAGATCAGCGTAACTAAACTTCACGTGCCTAATAAAATTGAAAAGTGAAAATGAAACAGATTGATATGCGAATTTTCTTAATAGCCAGTCAAGTGTGTGTAGACTTTTCTGACATGCTAATTGCACTAAATATGTAAATTGTACAAGTAATTATCATTTTTAAGTTTTTACAAAGCATTCAGAAGCATTTTTCAGGTTAGAATAATGGACTAATGTGCTTTTTTGCTTGTAAATTCGAGTAGTTTTGGTGAAAGCTCTATTTTGATGGATGTAATGTAGACTTTTCTGACTAGAGATGGGAAATATAGTTACTTTTGGTTAACAGGTTACATCGTTCCACACTTGTACAGGTAACAGGTTCCAACAACCTGTTATTTTTATAACATATAACTAATCGTGCGTATCCGGTCAACGGATGTTTTAATAAGAAGGCTTTTAAACAAAATGTTTGGAATAATTTTTTGACATAATTATAAATGCTGATTTCTATTGAGATGAATCAAAATTAGTTTGTGATTAAAAACGTAATTTTTGCAAGACAAAAACTTACCTAGTCATGATACTTTGAATTTCATGCATTTTTAGCGATTTCTGACACTAAAAACGTGTTTTTCCATTTATGGTGATTAAAACATTGAAAAGTCACAAAATTCTAAGTATCATAACTCAGTAAGTTTTGACCATAAAAGAATACATTTTTGCTGTTTTACTTGTTAGAACATGGAAAAAGTTTCCTAAATAAAACTTATAGGACAGAGGCATTGTATAACATTTGTAATTTCTCATCTACTTGAAAAGTAATTATTGTAATGTAAATCTATTTTTATGTGATTCAGAACAAATTGCAATTGCAAACAATTGATGCAGAACAAATATACCTTTAAAACTAACGGTTTAGAAATTAGTTATTGGAGATACCCTGTATAATAATTAACACAGTTTTAACAACCCGATTTCTAATCCCCCCCCCCCCCCCAAAAAAAAGAATCATGCATACAGCATAGATTATGAAGCACTTTCAAACACATTCAGAATACCATAACAAAACATCACAATGGACTTTACCCACGAATGGCAACAGCCACACCTCTGCGGGTAGATACCTCCGAAAAAGACTGCTAATTGGACGAAGGGAAAGCAGTGTTAAAATGTTTTTCTCGCCTATTGGTGTATTTCTTCTGTCTACCCGCAGCTGACGTCACATGGGTAAAGTCCATTGACAAAGGTGGAAGATGATGTTTTAATGAAAAATTTGGAAAACACATAATGTATTTGAAAACACGATTTCTGCCATTACCATGAAGAGTCATTAAAATATATGGGGGTTTTTTTCAGCCCTGTATAAGATCTTCAGATATGTATGTATACTACATAGAATGCAAAAAGTAGGTTCAGTTAAACGCATAATACATTTTAAAATTTCCACTCAGCAATTTCAACCAATAAACGAATGTTGTTGAGAACTGTTGTTCGACCTCGTATATGATCTGGAATTGATACACACCAAGTAATACTTAAAAAATAGCTAAATTTAAAAACGCATACCACAATTGAAAACGCTCTTCCTAGCAATTATCGTTCGTGGCTTCAAAAGTTCAATTATTGTTCATTTTCTTCGATATCCAAATACTTTTGTGTGTTCCTGTAAATAAACGATAAGTTCTATGCACACCCTATTCCATAGTAAGAACCTTGTAGTACAACTCAGTGATTTATATCAATTTCAATATGTTTTAAATACTGTAATATCATTAAAATACACAGCAAGCGATTTTCTCCCATGTACCGTAATGTAACGGAATTCTTTTGAGTGGCCCTGTAAATGAACCAAATATGCAATACACACTTCTTTTACAATACCGAACATGCCATACTAAACCCAAATAAGATATATCCATTTCATGGCAGTAGGCCTAATATTTACACGAGTTAAAGAAAGGACAGACAGACGGACAGACAATCTGAATTCATAAACACTTTTCAACTACGTTGGAAAGTATTAAAAAATAGAAATTTGATTCCCGACTTCATAGCAGCCATATCTATCAATGCATATTCAAAGCTAATTTCACAAGAACACAAAAATATTATTTATATACTTTTAATCAAATGCAATTCATCCAAACGAATTTTGTTTGTACAAGTATGTTTTTCAAATTAATTACAACTGTACTAAAATTAAATTTTCTCACAAATTATAGGAGGCTATATTCTTTCTTTTTTTTCCAGCAAATTAAAAAAATGACAAAGCAAAAATAATAAAAAAAACTTTGCCAAAAAACAAAATTTATAGTGCCGGAATCCCCCTCGCCCCCACCCTATCCCCTAAAAAAACAAACTCCATGAGTACATAATAAAAACCCTTTAAATATTCAAATAAACCGCCAACACAAAACGATCCATTCTTTACAAACACATGAAGAGTAAGTAAAAACTCTTAGTCAAATGTCATTTCACTCAGAAAAAATTACGTATTTAGATAAATTTATCCTGCAGCGTATTTCTTAATTTAAAAGACTGTTGTACCAAATGTTTCGAAATAAGCAAATGATATATTGACCGCAGAAAATTTTAACAGATAAATAACTGCAAAGATGCTCTATATCTTTCTTTATTCAAAAGCTTATTAAGTGATAAAAGAACTTTTTACATGTCAAGAACTACATTTACTGATGGCGTGATTCAGAATGAATTAAGGAATCTGCGGTTAGTTTCAGCTGCTCTCAGTTGAAATCAATTGAAGTTTTAGTAGCTAAACAATGTTTTGTTATTTTTGGAAATAGATTTCCTATTCAAATTCGGGAATTATAATATTTAAGAGATAAAATTATAAATAAATGTATTTTATTTAAATATTGCAAAAAGGTACTTTTTATAAATTTAATGAATCTGAACTCCTGTTTCGCCGCATTTTTTTAAAGGGGGGGGGGGGGAGGAATCAATTCTTTTTTCATAAATGAAAAATATTGCAATTGTTGAAATTGTTGAAATATTGCAAAATTCAACAAAAATCACTCGTTGAAAATTAGAAGCACCCCCCCCCCCCCAAAAAAAAAAAAAAAAAAAAAAAAAAAAAGCACGAAAATATATTTTTAGTTGAAAAGAAATTGCTCAGATCAAAGATTAGACAAAACTTTCATGGGTTTTACAAGTCAAATTTGACTTTTTGTTATGGAAATGCTAAATGAAGACAATATCTACGATTCATGAATACAAAGCATGTCAAGCATGAGCTTTTTTCTTAGAAATTTTCAGATGTTTTCCTGATTTACTATTTGTGCTATCAGAATAGGTGAGAGTATGTGATGATGCTGATGACCCAGCACCAGGCACCAGGCCGAAAAAGCGTTTAATTAGTGCTGCAAGTCATTACTATTCATGCATTAGGGTTTGGTGAAATACAAAATAAATTTTTAACACAACACACCTAACAGAGTTGCCCATAACTAGAGGATGAAGATGGGCCAAACTGGGGGCGCACGTCTGAAACGAAACGATCGAGGACGTTTTTTGTTAATATTGTTCTATTTTAAAGGCGCGAAATTGAATTCTTGATTAAGGCAAATGGATAAAGACGCTGCCATTTAAAACCATATGTTATTTAATTAACAGGGACTTTTCGGTAACATAATAATTAAATATTAGGTTCCAGCATAGTAACAGGGTTTTTTATCCTAATACGTTAAATAATGCCCATCCCTACTTCTGACTGACTGTATATAAAAAAAGCTTTTGAGGGTGACAAATTATCTTAAATTCAGTTAGACAAGTCTGTATTATTTTTTGTGGTTTTCCTTTGTGGATACTGACCAGTTTAGTTTTAAAAATCCTCTACAAAATTCGTTTCCTAATTGAACGAATGCTCCATTGTGTAAGTCCTTCATCGCTAACAAACTACTAACATCTCAAGAATAAATGTGACCAATTCCAATTGGACAGATATTTCTAACTCTGTTTAAGTCAGTTAAGAAGAATTTTTTTTTATTTTCCAGAAATACATAAACCAACAAACAAACAACCGCACAGACAAACATCTTTCTTTTATAAGTTTAGAAATAAAATTTAAATGTTCCAATTACAAAAATATAAATGTATTCGGTAAAACACATTTTGCTTTAAAATTTTCCCGGTGTTTTTCTGAACATTCTCAATCTCTACGGCTACCGTAATTTCACTGTTTGACGATCGTTTTAAATAACTTAGTATTTTTCTAGTATCATCTTATTTCTTATGCATAAAGTATAAGCTTTTAATATATATGTACAGGGTGGTCATAAAAAAAACTTTGCCGATATATGGAACTCTAGCGGCCGGCCCGTTTAACCGATCGAGATGAGATTTCAGATATAGTTATTCAGAGGTATGAGCTCGGGATTCTGTGAACGGCAACAAATTGGCGCTCACGGTTACGTTTATAGGTAAAGGAACTCAAAATTTCCGAATGGCAACGCCCATTTTTTTTTTTTTTTTTTTTTTTTTTTTTCGTCGCAAAATGCTCAGCGCATGCGAAAACCCTAAGTAGCGCTGAAACGGTACTTCTATCGCAATAAACGGATGCGTTATGCACGCACAAAAAACAGCTCTGCGAACGGCCAAAAAAATAAATACGATCCGGGCGCACGGAGGAAATTTGCATATGACAGAGGCAAGACACCAATCACAGAACGCCGTTCGCCAGAAAGTCAGCATAGAAAACGGATTCTTCCCTCTGTCATATGCAGATTTCCTCCGTGTGCCACGATCGTGTTTTTTTTTTTTTTTTTTCGTTTGCAGTTTTGTTTTTTGTGCGTGCATAACGCGTCCGTTTATTGCGATATACATACCGTTCCAGCGCTATTTAGGGTTTTCGCATGCGCTGAGCATTTTAGGATGAAAAAAAAAATGGGCGTTGCCATTCGAAAATTTCGAATTTCTGTACCTATTACCGTAACCGTGGGCGCCAATTTGATGCTGGTCACAGAATCCCGCACTCATACTACTGAATAACTATATCTGAAATCTCATCTCGATCGGTTAAACGGGCCGGCCGCTAGAGTTCCATACATCGGCAAAGTTTTTTTTATGACCACCCTGTATATATTTATCGGATAGTCACGTGCTTATTAATACGGACATATATTATTATAAGATGTTAATGCGTTTTAGAATCGTAAGTGCCGTTAGTGCGATACTGTAGATCAAAAATCATGTGTATTTTGCGCGAAAAATTAAGTCACAATATGAATACCAAAATTACTCAACATAAATTTGTCTTTAAAGTGATACTGGCGATTGAAAATTGTCTGTGTATATAATTTATCTTCAATTTCAGAAACCGTCTTAATGACACTCAAATAATGTTGACACTTCATACAGCGTTACCCTTATCGATAATAAAGCTAATACTATATGCAGGGTTGGTGAATCTTTTTGTTGCTGCGTGCCAAATTTGTTTTAAAAATATTTTACGTGACCATGACGTGCCAACTAAAAAAAAAAAAATTAGTTGGTCGGAAAATAATGGCTTAAAATAACTTAAAATTTTCTATTATGATTTTAAAAAATAGGAGGAACATACATGTAGGTATTATATGCTATAATAATTATAGAAACAAATATATTATAGATGTAATTTGATTTCTGTTGTTGCATCTTAATATCAAGTTAATTTTAATGCAAACTGAACCGTATTTTTCTGATAAGTGCTTTCAGTTTGAGTTTTCATATTATTCATTTGTGAAAACAATGATTCGAAGGCATAGATAGGCAGAAAAACTATTTAAATGACAATCGTCAGTTTCTTTGAATAGCTCTGAAATAAATTCCAAAGTTTCCATAACTTTACCATCGGAATTTAGTAATATCTAACAACCAATTATTTCCGACAGTTTTCAAATATCGTCTTTGTTTGGAAAAATTTTGAGACCATAATTAATTAATTTGTAATATAATATGCTGCAATTAATTTTTTCAATTTCCATTTAATCGAATTTAAAAAAGATCGGTCGCGATTCTGTGTCATCTCGCTTTATTTTGATTTAGACCCACAAGATAGGCCGTGCCAAAATTATTCTTTCGCCTGCCAAAAATGGCACGCGTTCCATAGATTCGCCATCCATGCTATATAGTATTCAAAAGGCTCCCAATTTAATCTAGGCTGTTTCGAAATGTCTATTTCTCATACTTCAGCTTCTCATACATTTATTTACGTTCGTGCATTTTTGTTTTATTTATATTATCTCTCTCTCTCTCTATATATATATATCAGTTGCTATATTTTATGATTATAGTCATTTTTAAATCTTTATCTTCGGGATTTAATCCTGATTTAACCTACATACTAATATAAAGCGGCATCACAACAAAGATCTTCTGGAAAAATCATGTTAATCTGGGTCACTAGTATATTTTTTTTCTGTCCATTGTCCATCATTCACTTCCATAGAATTTTTTACTTTGCGTGCTGTAAGCTACGCCTTGTTGCTTTTACCGACATTGTTCAAACCTCCATGCACAAGGTCAAATGGCTGACATATAGCCAATCTCTGAATCTACAATTATCATTCATAAAATACATGTCCTGGTTTTCGAAAATGGTATTTTGTTGCAATTGACATACATTAGCTCTCTTTTCTCGTTGGAACAGAATCATTTTTATTCATGTAATTCAGACGGTTCTTGTCTATTCAAGGATATACTACTCAAATACAAATAATTTGAAAGTTTTTGAAAGCTTCCAAAAAACATAGTACTGATTTACTATTGGGAACTGTAAGCTGTAATGTATGAATCTCAACCATTTTAAAAGGCTGCTAATCCCAGAATGTTTGATATTCTCTGCTCATACACGAAATGTTATATTGACTTGATGGAAGCTTCAAAAACATTATACGATACTTGTTTGTCATTAGGCACTATAAGCTCTGACGTATGTGATATATGCTGTATAAAAACTACTTTCTTCCAGCATTTAATATACACTGACCGTATACAAAATGTCTTATAGAGTTGATGGAAGCTCCTAAAACATTCGCATGCAATACCGTTTTACCATTAAGCAAAATATTCTATGATGTATTTACCCCATATATTTTAAAGGCTGCCGTTCCCATAACGTTTGATGTTCACTGCTCATACATGAAATATTGTGTTTAATGAAGGTTCTAAAATATTTATGTACAATACCAATTAACCATTAGATACAGAAGGCCCTGACGCATGTGAGCTATGTTTCCTCCAACATTTAATGTACACTAGTGAAACATAAAATGTTATTGAATTGATATAAGCTTCGAAAACAGTCACAAGTAATACCATTTGATTTTACCACTAGACACAGTGAGCTCTGACATATGAGATATACATGATTTTTAACGACTTCCATCTGTTCTGACATAATTTTAATTTTTTCTACAATATTCAGGCGTATTTATTTAGTTTGGGTGTGTAGATGTAAAAAAAGATAAAGCACACTACCTTGCATTGTCGCTATTTTCTCATCGGAAAAATATGCCCATTCATGAAGGAAAATCCAAAACCTTAATATAATTTGTAATGTCTTAAGCCACTCCTTCGTACTCATGCGAGGTTAACTGCGCGCCATCAAGTTAAATAAATCGTTAATCCTTTCATAAAACTTTGCCCTCTATATCTTCAACGTATTCATTCATCTGTCTCTTCGTGAACATCCGTCGTGATTGTTTTATTTAGAGTGCATTATGCATCACGATCAGACCGTAGCGAGGGGTGCCATATTGTCGGCGGTTACATCACGTTTTCACCGGGATCAAGCTGAAAAACAGCACCTTGTTTATCTACCTGCTATTGCAAGTAGTTTAGAAATTACTTTGCTTTGTATCTTCCCTTTAATATTTACTTACGAAGCCGTTTCTTCTGGTGTCAGTCATGCGAACTCTGTGATCATCTTTCTTTTATATAGATTTTTTTGTTGTTGTTGTTTAATTTAATGGCAGAATTTTTGCGTTGACAAAAGTAATTATTGTTATTTTTTAAATAGTGCTATTCCAAAATCTCGTAGGTTAGCTCCGTGGTGTTGAGTTCTTCCGCAAAGGACTAGAAGATTATAAGGGTTTCATCCCTGCAAAACAAACAAGCCAACTTTTTGCGACATTCTTGACTAATAATTGATATTTTCTATAAGGAAGAGCTTCTGTAATGATGCAAACGTTATCACATCAGACAAAAGATACCCGAAATAAATCAAACCATATTGTAAAGAAAATTCTTGAACTTTGAGGAAAACTTAGAAGACATACATGGCAGCACATTTTTATAAATAACTAATCTATCTTTTCCTTCGTCAGATAGAACAGAACATGTATTCTCCTGTGAAGCAGAAGCAAGTCTGCCAATATTGATTTTGCATTACTGATTATTTAATAAATTTAAATTTTGAATAATAATTACATAATTAATGTTTTTGGCCTTAACTTTGTGGTTTAAAACTGATGACTTACAGTACAACTTCAAGTTTTGAATCCGCTGGTCTGAAAAATTAGCATTTTCAATGTTCATTACATGTGAAAACTCTTCTGCTTTAATCTTGAGTAAATAACTAACAACTGGCCGATTTTTTAACTAAACATTTTTTAACCATGCAAAGAGAGTTTCTTCTAGTTTCACTTTCATTAAATTTTTTGCTTATTTTTAAAAATTGCTGATAGTGTACTTTTTTGGTATATTTGAGCTATATCTGTTTTTGATTTGACTTTGTGTTCCTCTACCCTTAAGATTTTTAGCCTTAATTTGAAGGCTATTGAACAATGCTTCACATTTACTTGCACCATGCTTAAATCTTACCAACTCAAGAAGTTTGGGAAAAAAAACAGGTACAGAATACATGACAATAAATTCCCATATATTTCCCAACGCACCATATATTTGAACAAAGTCAAACTTCTTCCACATCTGGAGTAATCAGATGTATTGAACGACACCAGTATAATCAACTTAGCTGTGCCATTATGCTAAATATTGTACATTTTGTTTTCCAAAAACATACAAGTATGAATCAGGTATTATAAGTTTTCTTCTTTTATTAATAAACACTCAGAAATTAAACGCAAAACATTATGAGGGTCTTTTGAATTAAGGTCAACAATATTTTATATTACTTGTTATACGCAGGAAATATCACAGATCTATACATTCCACAATAACCTTTCTTGTTTACTTCCTGATTTTATGAGTAATCTGTTATTTTATACTTTTTTACAATTCGTCTCACGCTTTTGAATAAAGATAGTTGCGTTTCGAACTATGTGAAACCAACGTTCTGCATCTGACTGATAATGGCAACAAGTGACCTGTAGTTCCTAGATTTTTTTGGCTTTGAATCATCTTTATTTTATTTAAGTTTCTAATAAGAGAAAGTATACAACGTGTCTACATTATCCTTTACTATCACTTTCAAATTCGTGTATCATCTAAAATATATGCATCACTCATCTATGAATGATCCTTTGTATGCGTTTGCATTATCTTTAGATTATTCTTTTCTGTTAAAATGCACTGTTTAACAGGATGTTTTTTATCCTAGAAATGAATGGTAAACGTATGTAGTATGCGAGTTGGGATGTGCACAGAATCTAACATCCTCATTTTGTACAGAAAGAGAGGCGGGGCTTTTATTTGCTTTGGTTGGACAATGTAACTTTTCTATGTAATTGTGTCGCTTTATATTTTGAGAGTATGTGAAAAATTTATGAAAGTTGCAACTAATGGTGTTATAAGAAAGTTTAATGATGACATAATGCTGTAATAAATATAAACACTTGTGGTGATTACAATAGGGTAGAATCGAAAAATGTAATTTACCTAATAGTATTATCCCGCTATGTGATCTGATGGTTAATCTGTTCGGAAATGCTAGTCCAGTATGACATCAACGCTAAAACGCATCAATTTGTTTAATTTCATAAAAAAAAATTAATTATTGGGCGAAGGAGTTATTTTCTCATTTAATTTCGATGTGAGGCTGCTTATTTCTCAAATAATTTCTGAATTACTATCATTCACGGTTTTTGCCATAAAAAAATGGCAATTAATGAGAAAAAGGAGATTTCTATGCATATTTTTGTACTTCCATTCATGAAATCTTGTCAAATTTTCTTTCCGGGAAACAAGATAATGGAATTATTATAACTTTTGCAGTTATTCTATTCGAAGCAGGGAAAAGGGTATAATTTTCAATTTGTCGCATTTATTTTTTTCTTTTTTCCCGTATATTCCTTTGTATATTTTAGCGAAATCTGCATCCGTGTATAATGTTTAATTTTGGACATAAAAATCGAATATTTTTCGACACTTCCAGAATAAAATATCACTTTTCTAACGGTATTTAGAAAGATTACTTTCATTTATGGTTCGCATTTGAAAATAAAAATGACAAATCCTCTTTAGTGGATAGAAGTGGTCTGCAGCAAGATTGTGCCTTAAAAAGTACAAACTTCTAAACAATTGGTATGCCAGAGATATGTCGCGAAAGATTTTAGTCGAGTTGTATCAAGATATTAACCCTTAAATGCGCAATTTTTTATTTTGTTTCGAAAAAATTTATATATGATTCCCTGAAAGGTTTATTACAAATGAAAAATAATGAAAAAAGAATCAGAGATACATTTTTAGGTAGCTTTCTTTACAAAAAAGCTACCTATTGCAGCCGTTCGGAGGAAAGCGATTTCAAAAAATTTTGGTATATTTTCATCGATCATGACCCCCAGACCCCGAAACCACCCTCCGTTCAAAATTGATATATATATATATATATATATATATATATATCTATATATATATATATATATATATATATATCTGACCTATGTCACACTGTAACTCCCGTAATTATGAACCGATTTCGATGTAATTCGGTGTGTACATAGTACATACCAATGTCTCGACCGAGTTCGTTGGCCAGCTTCATCCGCCGTTTTGTTTCAAAATGGCGGCCATTTAAAATTTTTAAAAAAATTTAAAACTTGAAATGTGGTACCAAAAAATTGAAAATGGAAAAATATTTTTTTCTTATGTATTTGACCTTTATACAAAGATTTCGGAGCAGTTTTTGTTTCGTCTATATCTTAAAAAATGGCTGAGTTATAGCATTTTGAATTTCTAGCGTGGCTGACATTTTGAAACGTCCTGAAGTTTGTCACGCGATAAAAGGCGTATTTATGAACCGATTTGGATGTAATTCGGTGAGTACATAGTACATACCAATCTCTCGACCGAGTTTGTTGGCCAGCTTCATCCGCCATTTTGTTTCAAAATGGCGGCCATTTAAAATTTTTTTAAAAATTTAAAATTTGAAATGTGGTACCAAAAAATTGAAAATGGAAAAATATTTTTTTCTTATGTATTTGACCTTTATACAAAGATTTCGGAGCAGTTTTTGTTTCGTCTATATCTTAAAAAATGGCTGAGTTATAGCATTTTGAATTTCTAGCGTGGCTGACATTTTGAAACGTCCTGAATTTTGTCACGCGATAAAAGGCGTATTTATGAACCGATTTGGATGTAACTTCGTTTATACATAGTACATACCAATGTCTCGACCGGGTTCGTTGGCCAGCTTCACCCGCCATCTTGTTTAAAAATGGCGGCCATTTAAATTTTTAAGAAAAATTTAAATTTGAAATGTGGTACCAAAAATTGAAAATTGAAAAAATATTTTCTTCTTATGTGTTTGACCTTGAAAAAAAGATTCGGGAGCAGTTTTTGTTTCGTCTATATCTTAAGAAATGGCTGAGTTATAGCATTTTGAATTTCTAGCGTGGCTGACATTTTGAAACGTCCTGATTTTTCTCACGTAATAACAGGCGTATTTATGAACCGACTTGGATGTACCTTGATGTGTACATAGTACATACAAATATCTCGACCGAGTTCGTTGGCCAGCTTCATCCGCCATCTTGTTTCAAAATGGCGGCCATTTAAAAAAATTAAAAAATAAAAAAATTTAAATGAGATACCAAAAAATTGGAAAATGAAAAAGATTTTTTTTTGTATGTGTTTGACCTTAATACAAAGATTCCGGAACAGTTTTTCTTTCGTCTATATCTAAAAAAAAATGGCTGAGTAATAGCATTTTGAATTTCTCTTGTGGCTGACATTTTAAAACGACCTGATTTTTGTCACGCGATAACAGGCGTATTTATGAACCTATTTGGATGTAACTTGGTCTGTACATAGTACACACCAATGTCTCGACCGAGTTCGTTGGCCAGCTTCATTCGCCATCTTGTTTCAAAAGGGTTGCCATTTTAAAAAAATTAAATTTAAAATTCAAAATGAGGTATTAAAAAATTGGAAAATGAAAAAGATTTTTTTATGTGTTTGGCCTTGATACAAAGATTCCGGAGCAGTTTTTGTTTCTGAAAATTTGCTCTTTTGTTGATATCTTAAAAAATGGTTGATTTATAGCACTTTGAATTTCTAGCATGGCTAACATTTTGAAACGATCTTGTATTTGTCACGCGATAACACACGTATTCGCCTATTTCGATGTAAGAAGGCATGTGGATACTATACATCAACACCTCGACCAAGTTCGCTGGCCAGATTCATCAGCCATCTTGTTTCAAAATGGCGGCCATTAAATTAAAAAATATATATATATTTAAAGTGAGGTGCAAAAAAATTAGAAATTGAAAAAGGTTTCTTTCTTAAGTATTTGATCTTGATATAAGGATTCAGGAGCGTTTTTTGTTTGTCTTTACCTTAAAAAAATGGCTCAGATATAGCAGTTTCAATTTCTATTGTGGGTGACATTTTGAAAAATCTGATTTTTTGCATGCAACAGCACTCCTATATATTAACCGATTCCGATGTGAGTGAGCATGTGCACAGCAATTACTAAGCTCTCGACCAAGTTCACTGCTTAGCCTCATCCACCATGTTGTCTTAAAATGACAGGCACTTTAAGAAATTGCCGAATTTGGCAGCCAAATATAAGTTACTTTAAAGAAAAGCAGCTTGGATAAAGCTGACTAATTTCGCGAAAGTCTCATTCATTATATTGATAAAAATTAGTATTGAATCTCCTATATTCGGTTTCCACTAAATTGAGCTTCGTGTGTTTGCATGATATAAGTTGGCTTTTTTAAAATAAGGATTATGAAAGCTACCTCTTCCTCCCGGCACTGGCCGGAAGGACTTTTTATGTAATACGTCAATCTTTTCTTCTGTTGCACATCTGCGATATAAGTAAAAACTACTGTCGTGTAGCTGTTTTACGCTAAAATATTGCAAATTAGTAAATATTTTAATAAGTATGTCTCCAAATACCATATTTTATATAATTATTTATTTTATAAAACTTAACATTTAACCCTTTAATTCCGATGATAAAATGCGTTCTAGAAATTAACGTAGTTCAGAGAATCTGACTTTACACCAGAAAGTTTCAATGGTTAATTTCGCTTTATTTAAATACGGAATGTCTTTATTAATTAAAGCAGATATTGCTATTGTAATTTTCAGGTGTGAATTAGTCTTATACGAATAAAAAAAAAAACTATTAAATTCTAAACACTGTTGTTTGCATATATGCAAAGCTGCGCACTAAAGGGTTAATAATTAACAGAAATATCAACACTTTAAGATCCAGCATTTCATATTATGCGATTTACTTCGAAGCGAGATTTGACATAAGGTTTATTTCTCTGTTTGTGTACTCTTTATAAGAATACGCAAAGGAATCATGAAAATGATCTCACATAATTAGATACATTTCATTCTTACAGTGATAATTATGCATCTCGAAGGAAAACGGTTACAATATAAAATGTGGAAGAAATGACCGTTGGAAAATGATTTAAGAAAAACTATCCGAAAATTCTATATTGCATAATAATAATAACAATAACAATAAAAATTTAATTTAATTTAATTTTAAAAAGTCAAGCTCAGATATCTCTTTAGCAGTTTAGAATTTTAAAGGTCTTAAAAGCGTAAAAGATAAGGTAAAATATGTTTATGAGATTTAACACTATATTTATTGCAAATTATAATAAATCCTGGCCTTTTTTTTACTCTGATAGAGCATTTTGTTTGTGTTAATAAATAAACTAGAAATGATCTATATTCTTTTCATATAATTTTTTTTCTCATCATCATAATTTTAGTGTTCTGTGGAACTTTGTCCATGAGTTTAAGTGTACCGTGAGGTAAAATGTTTGAGAAACACCTGTTCTATGTTACAAAATTCGAAAATCTTTATTCTAGAGTTTCTTACAATTTTCAGAAATTAAACACTTTAATAATGGTAACCTATTAATTACAAGTATCAGAGGGAAGGGGGGGGGGAGGTCATCTGATTTCTTAATACAATAAATGAAGAAAGCCAAAAACAAACTGCGACTGCGTTATCTCCCGCCTACAATAACGCTAGGGATTTTAACTGTGCTTTATTCGTTAAAATATTAAGTTTTTATAATTATTATTAGTACCTTTTAGCAAACTAATACGGTATACATTAGGACCCATTATGTCAATATTTCATTCATTGATAATAATTCCAAGGAAACGTCAAAATAGATTAAATACTGACATTACATTAGAACTATTTCCAATGTTTACAATAAACCGCCAATATTGCAGAAATATTCATCTACTAATGTTACGCCAATATTGACAAGATGAACGCACACCAATATTGAGGCAGTATTACGTGCCAGTATTTCCAAGTTTAAATAGTATATCTGCATGACTAATATCGACGAAGATATAGTCGATACTACAAATAATATTGGCCTGATATTGCTTTGCTAATCAGGTTGTGTTGAAGTTGGTTTTAGTAAGTTTATTGAATGATTAATCGAATTTTTCTTATTCCTTATTTATAAATCTTAAATCGAAAAATACTTTAATTATTAAATTATTAAAGCTACGAATACAAAAATTGTATATTTCGTAGTTCACTTGTTTTTACAACCTTAGCTTTATCCCTAATTTCATTTCTCAAAGCATGAGAATTAAATTCTCTTTTAAACATGCCATGAATATTTTCTAGTAAAGAAAAAAATATCAGTAAAAAATACACTTATTTTTTTTTTCATTTTCAAATATTGATTTATCTGAAATTTTATCTATTACATTTCTAATATATGGAATTACTTGAAGATCTCATTGATAAAAGCAGCATATTATCCAGATTAAAATAAAGCTAAAACCAGTTTCCTTTCTCCATTCTTCTTTTTACAAATTGAACTGCAGATGATTTAATTTCTGTAACATAATATTCCATAAACTCCAGTTCTTCAGTTTCTTTTCACGGCCAAACAGGTTTTGAAATCTAAACTTTGCTGACGAAGTCGAAGCTGTGGGAAAATATCTATAATTAGTTTCACAAACTGAAAATTAAATGGAAATGCTCAAAAATAACGTTCATTTAAATAACTAAACATGTTTTTCGTGTAAAAAATATTTTTTTGTGAGAAATATGTGTAAAATTTATTAATCTTTAATTCTGTGATAAATTAAACTTAAATTATCATATGAACAGTCACCAATCCATTAACTTTGAAATAAAAGTGCATTAGTCTGGAATATTAAAGAACGTAAAAGACAATGCAAAAAGGAAAAAAAAAATAGTTACAGTATTTTAATATCTTTGTTTTAAATTATACGTTACTTTCTAAGCGATATTGAATGTAACTTTTTTATATTTAAAAATTCTTAAGAATAGTTACAATGAATAATTTTATTACAACTTATCATAAAATTTTAAAATATTTAATATTATCTACCTATCCGAAATGTCTTCAATTCAGGGGGTTGGGAGCTTCTTATCTCATAATTATTTACACAAAAGTTTATATCCATTGCAGAAATAACAATAATAATGATAGTACATAAATCTGTAAATTAGACAGAATGAAACTGTCAGTTGTCAGGACATTTTAAAAAAAAGGGATTTTTTATGGAGAAAAAATCTGTTTTTTTTTCCTCCTGCTTTTTATGGTTCCGTACTTAAAAAGTAAAAACGAAACCATTATAAGTTCACTCCTGTGTCTCTCTCTCCGTCTGTCACAGCCATTTTACTCGCAAACTATGGAACGTATAGTGTTCAAATTGGCTGAAGTAATAAAGGCTATTTATTGACCTACATATTTATAGATTATTAACCATTCACAAACATATTTATGAAAAATGTAGAGGGGCTAATTAAGTTACTTGAAAAAAAAAAATTTTTTTTCTTTGTATTTCGTGTGGGGTATTGTGTGAAAGCTTTCGTAAGGCCGAACTTAAAAACACATTCCTTTTAATTTTAGGTACTATATTTTCAGAGATATCGTCAAAAATGTATTGCAAAAATGTGTTCCCCCCGCTCTATTTCCGAATCTACTGAAACTAAAATTATGAAAAAATTAAGTGTCGTAGAAGTTAATTTAAACATTGCAGGAAAACTATAGCGGTTACCCTGGGTCACATAGTTTTCGAGAAAATCACATTTTTCCTTTACACACAAATTTCGATTTGAGGGCGCTCAAAGGAGTTGAAGAGATACATAAAGATACTGGCGGCGTGCTCTATGCACCATTGGCTTTTAAAGCCTAGATTACAACCTTTAATGATGTATTTGTGTAATACAATGCCCAGTTACTAATTCGATATTTATTGTACGGAACCCCCTGTATGCGAGTAATACTCGCACTTGACTGGTTTTAATAGTTAAATACTATTTTTAAAGTTTTTTAAAAAAGTTTCTTTTTTTTTTTTTAGAAAAAAAAAATTGCTGTACAGGCTCTTGTTATCTGTTTTTGCTGTCAAAATTACGGGTTTTCATTTCTTTCTATTTTGCAAACAATGTTTTTTTAATATGGCTGACATGCAAATTACCGCGAAAATTACATTATTTTGCCATAGTCAAAAGGTAAAATTTCAATTTTGATAAATGGAAATGAACGTTAATTCACTTTTTGTGTATACAAAACGGTTCATGACTATCTGAAATTATTGTCTTACTTTTGCGTCCTAAGCCGTTTAATCTATTAAAATGGGTTTTTTTTATGAGTGTTCGTTGCATGTTTTTAATTGCCCTTAAATATTGTCATATTGCGTTCATTCCCTTAAATCTTGTATTAACCTCAATTCTTGCGGGTTTATTTGCAAGACTTAACAAAACCGTTCGTTTATTTAAAGTGTGCATATTATGAACGCACAAAAAAATTATGAACTGGGTATCTTGACATTACTCTTTTATTCGCCATATTTAGGTAAATATATTTCGTTTACATCTACATGATAATTAATTCATACCCACTTAAACCTAACTGTGCGTAGCCACATCTAAATATAAATTAACCATTTCCCGAGAACATAAAGAGAAAAACGTGCCCACTTTGAGATGCAAATCAACCAGCTGCCATGTTTAACATTGCCTAAAATTATAGGCTTGAAAATTATTCGCCATCGAGACTATTTAACGTCAATAATTCTGCAGATGTAGCATTTGAACAGCTACATCTGGGTGTTTGTTCTCTGTGCTTTTGGCATCGTTTTACCATTGCCAATTTGCTATTAAGTTTATGTGTTGACCAAAATAAACTGAACCAATAGAAGTGGATTTGATGCTATCAACTAAATTTTATGTGAAAATTCAATAAGCAGAAATAAGAAAGTCACCACTTACTATTTGTTTAATGAGAGATTGCTTTTAGAGTACTTATTCTTATCCACAGTAAACTTGAATTTTATATTGAGCAAAATGAACTGAATATACCTAAGTGTATTGCATATTAGTGACTAAAATTTATGTAATAAATAGAGGCAAAGCAAAAGAGAATGGAATAGATGGGAAGTTCGACTATGATTTCATGGACGGGCCTGGATTTTTTTTTTTTTTTTAACCCTTGCTGTTATTATGATTATTAGTGTGGTTCTATATGAAATGCATAGTGTGTGAAATTATGCTAAGTAGCAAACGTTTTCTATTGCATAGTATATGAAATTTGTGCATCGAGTAGTAACTCTATTATAAATTGATAATAACATAATGGACATCAGTATATTACATTGTATAACCACAAAATTGTATCTTTATAAGCTATAGTTTTACACAGCTGAATACCTTTTGGAGAAATAAATAAGTATATAGGTTAATAATTAATAAAGTTAATTTATGAGGACTCCGAAATTTAGTTGTTTTCAGGGTCTCCGAATCCATTTAGAGGACATTGGATGTATAACTAATATTTTTGAATGTAATTTTTTTTTAGACTGTGTGTATTATTTTAACATTTTACTGCGCAAATCGTAATGTTATTGCTTCAACATACTTTGACCTAATAGAGTCACATTCATGTCCACAAACGGGAATCATATATGCATCACATATTGTGTCTGCAACGTAAATTCTGATTTTTATGGTATTTTCAATGTTATTTTCCTTACTTGTAAATGACTTGACAATTCTGGGTATTGTAAAAAATGATCGAATAGGTACCAAAGTTGAGATCTATATCTGTTTTGATCAATATTTTACGTGTATTTCCTTAATGACGTGGAAGCAATTTAGACACAAATGACAGTTGCTCTAGTGAACAGCTGATTACGATGCTCTTCCGCCCTACTATCATTAACAATAAATATCGGGCAAGAGTGCCTATCCCTGTAGACGAAAGTTGAATACTCGTTTCTTTCTCTCCTGTTTATGATTGAGGGATAAATAAGAGTGTGACTAACGAGAACTAGACAGATGATGTAATGACAGTTGAGTTGGCAATGACATTTGGTATAATGGTGCGGTTGTTACCCACAGGTTCTCAGATTTGCTTCAGATGCTGTTGAAAAAAAACTTACAGAACGTTCGTTCCTTTAATCGAATGCTTGTTCTTAGTATAAGAGTTTTCCTACAATTAAAGTTATCACATTTTCGAACAAACTTGGTTATCAAATAAAAAATTTCTTTTAAACAATATTGTCTTTTATGGTATGTATTCACGTATCGCAATTAAAAGAATTAAAAAAAAACCTCTGAGAATTAGTGGAAAAAGTCAGTATTTATAATATCTGTGTGGAAAATATTACATCTGAATGTGTTAAAGTAAACTTTTGAAGGGGAAAAAAATACTAGAACTGGCCTGACCAAAATAGTTGACAATAACCTGTGTATTTCCTTAACACTGGAGTGATATGCTCATAACACTTTTCAACATAGTTAAAAAGTGTTTATGGTTTCAGTCTGTCTGGCCGCCCGCGATCAAACTCACGTAAATATACTCGTCAGTTATTCTTTCCGCGCGAAGAACCATTTTACTGCTAGTAAAATACAATTTCACAATTGAATACAATGTCATTAAAATTCTGTATTTCTTCACTCCTTAAAAATGCTTCTTTTTGAGTGGTTTTGGTATTCTTCTAAGTGTGCGATACGATCGTCGAAAAGTGTTTGTGGATTCGGTTTGTCTGGCCGTCCGCGATCAATCTCGCGTAAATATACTCGTCAATTATTCTTTCCGTGCGAAGAACCCTTTTACTGCTAGTAAAAGTAATTTCACAATTGAATACAATGTCATTAAAACTATGTATTTCTTCACCCCTTGAAAATGCTTCTTTTTGAGTGGTTTTGGTATTATTCTAAGTGTGCGACACGATCGTTGAAAAGTGTTTGTGGATTCGGTTTGTCTGACCGTTCTCGATCAATCTCGCGAAATATACTCGTCAATTATTCTTTCCGTGTGAAGAACAATTTTACTGCTAATAAAATACATTTTCACAATTGAATACAATGTCATTAAAATTGTGTATTTCTTCACTCCTTAAAAATGCTTCTTTTTGAGTGGTTTTGGTATTCTTCTAATTGTGCGATACGATCGTCGAAAAGTGTTTGTGGATTCGGTTTGTCTGGCCGTCCGCGATCAATCTCGTGTAAATATACTCCTCAGTTATTCTTTCCGTGCGAAGACCCGTTTTAGTGCAAGTAAAATACAATTTCACAATATCATTAAAATTCTGTATTTCTTCACTCCTTAAAAGCGCTTTTTTTAAAAAAGTTTTTTTGGTATTCTTCTAAATGTGCGGTATGATCGAAAACTTTTAATGCACTCTTTAACATTTATCCCCTCTTAAAAAATCGTGAATTTAAAGATACGCAAATACGTGATAACGAATTGAATGCTATAAATATACACGCAATCACGTGTTTTCAATTTTCTCAACTCACACAGGTAACTTTTTTCCTTATATCTTTTGCTTCAGACTTGTTAACTTAATTTTATAGTTGGTCGGAAAATAAAGATAAAACTCTACCCAGTAACCAAGAGCAGAATGTAAAATATCCATTAAAGTAAAAACAAAATTGAGATTCACATGTCCTCCTTTTATTCACCCTTCAAAGTTCAGTAAGTGCTCTTTAAGCTTAGCCGCATGAAATCTTGTTCTAATGATCTTTTAGCAGTTTTGTGCGAAAAAAGGAAGTCTGTTCTCTGTCTCACTCTAAGAAGAAGAAAGAATATTGCCTTCTTGACCCTCTGACCGGATATATTGATCAATTGAATCATAAATGTTTCTAGGAAACTTATCAGTTTCTTGTAATATCCAAGAAGCTTAGCAATAACTTTTTGATGGACGATGACAGATGATTTTGCCCTATGAATGCCTTCTGTGTATAAAGATTATTGTTGCTATCTATCGGATAAAAAAATATTTTTGTGGTTAGAATCCATTATTATTTTTTATATCCCTTTATATCACTGCGAAAGTCCATAGTTCAAAGACTTGAATGTTTGTTATGTGAATTTTTTCTTAATTGTTTTCGAAATCTGCAATGTACTGATGGGCATGCGATGTAAACGTATCACATGATACATTTATTTTTTACTGCCAGGTAGGATAGTTTCTCATGTATCATTCCGCAGATCTTAAAGTTCCTTGAGTTCTTAAGTTTTTTTGTTCATGTAATCTTCTATTTCTTTTTGTTTTTCTAAATTATTTATCATTTTCCCTCATTCTGAAACACTCATTATGCAGCTTGTGCTGCCCCTGTAGTTTTTAGATATACAAAATTCTACTTCTCAAGCAATAAAGGTCTTCTTTTATATTAAAGATTTTTAGTTTCTAGCAAACTATTAAATAATACCGCGATCTTTTAAGAATTCACACTCTTCTGCAATCTGTGAAAAGCAGTTTAACCATCCATCTGTTCACTTCATTTTGCATAATAGTAATATAACATTACAGCATTAAATGTACATGTTAATTAACACCCTCATATTAGTTTAGTCTGATTCATCATTTAACCTGATTTAGAATCAATGTTAAACCAGCAGATTAACCGTATTTAGTATTAAAAGAGATGTTAATTTAATATCGTTCGTTTTAACATCGTGGCTCGCGGGTTACGATTATCTGGTTGCGGATATTAGTAAAACTTTCCCTTTTATAAAACGATAATTCCTTTCCTTAAATATTTATAAATATTGTCATGATAAGACATAATATTTTGAACATGCTTAATAACGATTCTATTTTTCCTGGGACATTTCTAGCCATCATCATCATTAACGTAAAGCAACAGTGGGACTCGAATCTGCAATCGGAAAGAATATCCTAACAGTATTCGTAAATATCGAGGATTAGTACAACGGCTATTTTACTTTTTGACTTCTTAGATATTTTAATCTGAAGATTCTTCTTAATGGCAATCCAACGCAGTGCTTTATGGGAAAATAATCGGTGGTATACGCCATAGAACTTCTGGGTTATTTTTTTTTCTAGCTTCTAGCATATTACCCTATGCTTATAGCTTATATCCTCTGGTTATTTTTAAGATACCACACTTATCAGATGTCCTTTTAAAGATATTGATAAGCATATTCTTTAAAATGCAACATATTCTACTGATGTTGGTGTTGCTATACTTGCGCATCGCACACCTAGAAGAACACCGCCACAACATATAAAAGCATGTTTCTGAACAACACCCTCGATAACATAAATTGATACCTACCTCTGTCAGCAATTTTAAAAATCTGATTGCGATATTACGCTTTTTCATAATTTAAAATCTAATTTTACAATTGAATACAATGTCATTAGAAATCTGCTTTTCTCCACTCTTTAAAAATACTACTTTTTGAGTTGTTTTGATTTTCTCCTAAGTTTGCAATATGAACGAAAATACCCCATTTACTTTTTTACATTTGCCTACACATACAAGAAAAAAACGTGAATTCTGTAGTAGACTGTAACTGTAGTGGCCAGAAGGAAGATTTAAAAGGAGATACATGATTCGAGATAATGGTATACAGTTGTTATTGGGAAGAGTTAGGAATTTATTTTTTTTCTTTCTTACTTATTTACTCTCTACACCTTGATACATTATGTGTTCAACTCTATTTAAATAAAAGGCTAATAAGTTTGCCAGAACAATAATTAAAATTTTCATCAAATTCCAATCCTAAACTATAGGGTTTAATTTTGCAAAATAAATGTAGGGCAAAAACATACACTTCTTTCACTGCACCAGTATTTCAAAAATACTCACAATACTCAACTTGGTACTTTCTAGATTCCATACAAAAATGTAAGTGAAAAAGTATTTTTTTTCCTTAAATTAATACAGATAATTTCAAAAGGAGATGAAACCACGTGGAAAATAATTCCACAGTAATGTTAAACAGTACATAAAGACAAGAGGGGAGAGTAGGTTAAATGCAAACTTAATGTATAATCTTAAAAAATTCCAAAATTTTAAAGGCAGAATTGTATAATGGAGGCATTAAATGACAAGAAAATATCAATTGTGTCACTCTATTATAATCAACCTCATTTTTTATGCGTTGTGATTTTTTTTTTTTGTTCATCACTGGCATCTCCCTTTTTCATAAAGAAGGATCATGTTAATTTCGAAATTAAAGCACAATCTAAAAAAAAAATAATAATAATAAATAAAAAATTGCGAAAAAAAAAACAAAACTCAGTACAAACCTACTTTAAACTTTAACTAACTCAAAATATAAAAATTATAAAAAAGGAATTTAGAATTAAGTTAATACACATCCATATCAGAAATGCATAAGACGCAATAAACTAGCATACAATGTAGAAAAGATACTAGACCTTCCTACCTGCTTAACTTTTTTATACATCAATCAAAAGTGTAATCTATTTTCAGTTATCTTATATCTGTACTATTTACATCGGACTGATATAAAAAGAAAAACACTCTCAAAATTTAAGATTTTACAAATTAATTAGATACTTTAATTCAACACTTTAATTATTTTCCATACCTGCTTTAATTCTCCATTCAATACTTTAATTCTGTCTCATTGAAGTAATACTATTTATTAACTTATTTCATTTATTTAATTTTTTTAGTTTTTACTTGGTACGGGTAACAATGTTTTTAACAGTGATATAAAAGTTCAACTTCGAATATTGCTACTCAAAATTTCAACAATTCAGCATTTCAAATCGAAAGAAAATCAAGGTTGTTTCAGAAAATTAATTTAAAACAAGTTTTAATCATGTAGAAAATTTTAGGACAAGGCTAAATAAATTCAATTTTACTTTACTTTCTTTAATCATGTTGAAACTATTTACTTTCATCAGAAAAAATAAAATATTCATGTGATGATGAAATTAACAAGTCATCATACATTATTATTTATCCCGTATTTTAAAATTAATTTTCTCCTTTCACAAATATAATTTAATCAAAACTTCCTTTCCTTTTTAAAATATATTTATTTCTTCTTCTCTTTTGCACTTAATAAATAATTTTCAATTGTATGTTAATAAAACTCCAGCAGTTAATAAAATAAATAAATAAAAATAATCTACTTTCTCATCATAAAATCCAATAAAGCTGTTGCATAGTATTCGTTCGTTAACGAATAAATAAAAAAGATATTCTTACATCATATTCTTTTAGGTAGCTTTCATTACAAAAAGCTACCTATTGCAGCCGTTCGGAGGAAAACGATTCCGAAACATTTTGGTATATTTTCACCGATCATGACCCCCAGACCCGAAAGCACCCTCCGTTAAAATTGATATATATATATATATATCTGATCAATAATTAAAAATCTTACGATACTCATCAGCGTACATGTAAATAAAAACTATATTAAAAATACATTACAAATAATTCCCAACGTTTCGTGCTCTTTCTAACGAGCCATCTTCAGGGGAGAGAGTCCTTGACCTCCTCGGAGCGAAGTTTCCAACAGCACATGAGTATCGTAAGATTTTTAATTATTAAATTTTGACAGCGTAAGTCCAAGTTTTTCTTATTATAAATCTGATCTTTGTCATACTGTAACTCTCGTATTTATGAACCGATTTGGATAAAATTTCGTGTGTACATACTACATACCAATGTCTCGACCGAGTTCGTTGGCCAGCTTCATCCGCCATCTTGTTTCAAAATGGCGGCCATTTAAAAAATTAAAAAAAAATTTAAATTTAAAATGAGGCACAAAAAAAATTAGACATTGAAAAAGATTTTTTTCTTATCTGTTTGGGCTTGATACAAAGATTCTGGAGCATTTTTAGTTTCGTCTATATCTTAAAAAATGGCTGAGTTATAGCACTTTGAATTTCTAGCATGGGTGACATTTTGAAACGATCTGATTTTTGTCACGCGATAATACAAGTATTTATGAACCGATTTCGATGTGACAAAGAATGTGCATAGTACATAGCAATGTCACGACCAAGTTCGTTGGCCAGCCTCATCCGCCATCTTGTTTCAAAATGGCGGCCATTTAAAAATTAAAAAAAAATTTAAAATTTAAAATGAGGCACAAAAAAATTAGACATTGAAAAATATTTTTTTCTTATGTGTTTGGGCTTGATACAAAGATTCTGGAACATTTTTAGTTTCGTCTATATCTATAGCACTTTGAATTTCTAGAATGGCTGGCATTTTGAAACGATCTGATTTTTGTCACGCGATAATACACGTATTTATGAACCGATTTGGATGTGACAAAGAATGTGCATAGTGCATAGCAATGTCTCGGCCGAGTTCGTTGGCCAGCCTCATCCACCATCTTGTTTAAAAATGGTGGCCATTTAAAAATATAAAAAAATTAAAATTTAAAAGTGAGGTACAAAATAATTAGCAATTAAAAAAGATTTTTTCCTTATGTGTTTGAGCTTGATACAAAAATTCCGGAGAATTTTTTGTTTCGTCTATGTTTCAAAAAATGGCTGAGTTATAGCACTTTGAATTTCTAGCATGGCTGACATTTTGAAACGATCTGATTTTTGTCACGCGATAACACGCGTATTTATGAACCGATTAGGATGTGACAAGGCATGTGCATAGTACATAGCAATCTCTCGGCCGAGTTCGTTTGCTAACTTCATCGGCCATCTTGTTTTAAAATGGCGGTCATTTAAAAATTTAAAAAAAAATAATTTAAAATGAAGTACAAAAAAAATTAGAAATTGAAAAAGATTTTTTTCTTATGTGTTTCAGCTTTTTACAAAGATTCCGGATTATTTTTTGTTTTGCCTTTATCTAAAAAAAAGCCGAGATATAGCAGTTTGAATTTCGAATGTATGTGACATTTTTAAAAATCTGATTTTTTGCCTGCAACAGCACTCGCATATATCAACGGATTTAGATATGAGTGATCATGTGCACAGGATTACTAAGGTCTCGACCAAGTTCATTGGTGAGCTTTGTTGCACCCATTACGTTGTTTTAAAATGGCGGGCTATCACCTATAATTCGGGTTAATATAATTATTAATATAATTCGGGATATCACCGAATTTGGCAACAAATATAAATCACTTTAATAAAACCAGCTTTGATAACGTTGACTAATTTCGCGAAATTCTCATTCATATTCAATATTGACAAAAATTAGTATTTAATCTTCTATAATCGGGTTCCACTAACTTGAGCTCCGTGTGTTTGAATAATATAAGCTGGCTTTAAAAAAATAAGGAATATGAAAGCTACCTCTTCCTCCCGGCACTGGTCGGAAGGACTTTTTTGAAACAGTAACTTAAACACTTAGTATTATTGTTCAGATTGATAGTTAATGCAAATGATTATTTCGGTCTCAAAGATCTACTCTGTTTATGATAAAGAAGGCATTTAATTAATGTCTGTGTCGCTGCTTCTAAATATTGATTTCCCATTACTTAACTTTGGCATCGTATAAGTGGGTCATTTTCAAAATATGTCCATGTTTTGGAATAACAAAATCAAATTTTTAGAAATAATCAGAAAGTTTTAATGTTTTGTAAATAATTACCTTACCTCATGAACATTAATTTACAAGCATCAGCACAGAGACCAAATTATTAATTTAATATTTAAAAACTAATTTTTAAAATTTAATTAACTTGGTTAATGAGATAAGTGAGCACGGTAATGACATTTACAGTAATGACAGATTAAGCAAAATACTTTTATTTTTCCCCAGGCATAAATGGCAGCCATTGTATCTTCTGGCTCATACAATGATTTTCTATTTCTTATATAATAAAAGCAGATTAATAAATAAAAGTTCATTTAATTATCACTTAGAAGTGGGTACGGTAATGACGTACAAAAAGGTACTCACCAAAACATTCAAAGTCTGCTTGTTTTATCGAGAAACTATAAAACTATTTACTCTATTCACCTAAACCTGATAACAAGTTGACTTTTAAGGAGTATTTTTGCCTTGATATAAAGGCATGTGCTGCCCTCTAAAAAATTCCATATGAACTTTTTGTCAGATGCATGGCAATGACACTCTTTCTTGGGACATGGTTTTAAATTATTAAGAATTATAGATAAGTTTAATTAATGAAAATAAATACTTTTTTTTAATTAGTAGCATCTTAATAAATAAAAATGTATTAAAAAATTATAACCATCTGTTTTAAATAGAACTTAGTCAAATCTTTACCTAATAAATTGCTTGTTGGCACAATCTACGATAATGACACTTTGACTACAAAAGAATATATCTCTTATTTTATTTTTTTTTAATAAATAATAATGTATCTGTAAATTATCATAAAAAAACATGATAGTTAAAATGCAATGATTAAAATTATGATTATTTAACTATTTTTCTGTGCAAATGTGAAAGCACTGTAAAACATGACACTTTTTGAAAATCCCCCAAGTACGTTAAAATTTTGATACACCAAATGACGGTGGCTTGGCTGGATTGTAATTCAAAATTCCCATTAAGTTATATATTCTTTGGGCTTATAATGGTCCAGGATTCCAACATTTTGTCTCGACGCACTTGCAATAACATGACACAACTTTTCACTCAATCTTTGATCGTTGGTCTGGTAACATCTCAGTTCATTTGGGTCCCTCTCTGGCACTACTATTAGACGTGTACTTCACTGAAAATAAAAGCCAATTATACTCGGAAGTCTGCAATTTACTTCTTCCCATCTATTTAAATTTATCAAGAACTTTTTGAAACCCGGATTGGTATAACTATTTGCCTCCGACTCTAAATCGCAACCAAACGCTGACTTAGCGTCACACGAATTTATGATCACGAGGAGACTTCATTATGGGATTTGCAGTCTTCATTACAAGCTAATTATCTAGAACTCAAATAAAACAACTTCAAATTTATCGAACTCTTTTTTTTTTATTATTATTATTTATAGTGTTCATCAAATTATTTCAAATGGCTATGCAGCAGATTGCACACAAAACACAATTTAATAAGTTTTCTCATTATAAAAGCTTAAAAATGAAAAAATAAAATAAAAAATAAAACCACAAATTAGGAGTAGATACTTACATCACATTGAGTGTAAACAAAAAATATGTTTATGTCACTAATCTAATGAATGTAAGGCGACCATAGTATCCCAAGCACGGATATAAAAAACACAGGTACCTCTTACTTTCTTTAAAAAAGAAAAAGGAAAAACAGGAATATTTCACTCTGGGTCAGCTGGATTTCCTCTAATACACATTTAGATAACAGGTACAAATCGTTTCTCTGCACTTGGCATTCGAGTGGTTCAGGACATCTGGAGGAGATTTCGGCTGGTATATCGGTCCTCTAGCTTTAATGGATGGAGGCATCCATCATGGTGCCTCTCTTGGTCATGGTGTCTTCTCCTGGTCTCTCTTGAAACCGCGTCACTAAAAAAAAAACAAATTACTGCTCGGACATCCACGACTACTTTCAGCGATCGCCGAACGACCCAACATGTTTCACCGGCGCGCCGAAGACGAAAACAGTTGAAACTGCAATGCACTTCAGCAGTGCATTCCTGTTAGTCCCAGCCTATTTTCACTCAGAAGATCAAAAGCTTCCGTTACACCAAGCATAAACTTTTAAAAAAATCCACTAAAAAAGGGAGGGCATCTTGATCTTAAGTAAAAACAAATTTTGCTGAACGCTTCGTCTTTAAAACTCAGGTTTTAGCGTGCCTTTGGCTGGGGACGGTGTCCAAATTGTATGCTATGACACCCAGCCCCTCCAGCGGCGCTCTTATCTTCGCTAATGCTTGGTAAAAGCTCGTTGACTTATATTCACTAACCCTTGTAAAAAAAAAACTCCATACCTTTTCATCAGAAATCCACATCCAGGTGGGGCTGATTTGCTGGCTTTAGCCACTTCCTACGCCTTGTACCACGTGGACTGAGATTCTCGAACTTACAAGGAGAGAGCCAACCTTGTTCATCACAGATTTTGATTATTTTAATATATGTTGTAGGGTAGAGACCCCTTAGTGTCAGGTTGAACGGATTTTATCCAACGCTCCTTAGTTCTTGAGAAACCGGGGGGGGGGGGGGGGAGGGGTACACAACTTAAATACTTACATTGCAACCGTGATGACAGGTTGGTCGTAGTTCAGTTGATACGGAGTTCGCTGGCTGATCTGCGGTCCCGGGTTCGGAATTCAAACGCGCTACATTTGTTTTTCTCGTTTTTTGTTTTATAAATATACTTGTAATTATAATTTAATAATTTCAATTATAAATTTTAATATCATACATTAATTATAATGTTAACAAACTTAAGTGTAT
Organism: Maratus speciosus; assembly: GCA_963932465.1. NCBI lineage: Eukaryota > Metazoa > Arthropoda > Arachnida > Araneae > Salticidae > Maratus > Maratus speciosus. The sequence continues at coordinate 87,130,213 of OZ010788.1, forward strand.
CATTTTTTATTTTTAAACTATTATTTATCATCCTTTAAAGAGGTTTAAAAAGAAATTGGATCTATTATTGAATGATAAAAATTCCGAAATCGTGACAAAATCTGTTGTGGTGCCATCTAGTTATGATAAAATAAAAGAATATTCAAATAAAATAAAAATAAAAACAGAAAGAAAATAAAGGTGAAAGCAAAATAATTGAAAGCGCAAGCATACGTATTATAAATTTAAAAATCTTTAATATGCAAAACATCGGTTGTAATTTAATTCTGATGCTAATTTTTAATATAATTATGCTTGTTACTTTAAAAACAGAATAATAGTATTATCGCATTGACTTCCTTTGTTAAAGCAATGCGTAAATGATGTTTCATTAAAATCACGAAATGACACAATTGCTCAATATCATTGCATCGATAAAGAATATACGAAATACATTTTAAAAGTGATTTTTAAAAAATTAACAGTTTTATGATGTTTTATGCAACTATTTAGTTAAAAGTAAAAAATTAAATAGGTTAAAATTATAATTGATATACAATATTATAAATTTAATTGACAATGAGATTTTTAATTATACTTACAAGTATATATCGAACCCGGGCCCGCGGATCAGCCGGCAAACGCCATACTAACTGAGCTACGACCAACCTGTCAATGCGGTTGCAAAGTAAGTATTTAAGTTGTGTACTATTATTAGACCTCCCCCCCCCCCGGTTTTTCAAGAACTAAGAAGCGTTGGATAAAATCCGTTGAACCTGACACTAAGGGGTCTCTACCCTACAACATATATTAAAATAATCAAAATCTGTCATGAACAAGGTTGGCTCTCTCCTTGTTAGACATAAGAGGATAGATTTCCCTTGCCTCCGCCAACAAACAAGCAAACAAACAAAAACACACAAATATACGCACACAAACAAAAACATTCTTTTTTTAAATACAAATAGTTTTTTTTTTTTTTTCAAAAATTAATTCATAGTTATCTAATTATATATGGACTTTTTATAGCCCTGGTTTAAGATTATCCATAAGATAAATGTATATGTATGTTAATGAGCATAAAAATCGCGTTAAGTTCTTTGAACTTGAGAATATAATTAATTATCTTTAAATAATGTTGTTCGCACTTACTGATACCAGTCACCTTTTATTTCCTGTCCATTGCGTATGTTTTCCGCTTCGGACATTTTCGTGAATGATGTAATAACAATGAATGACTTTCCTCTAGTCTAGTGATTAAAAAAATATATACATACGCCATGCTTCACAAAGCACCAGTGTAATAATTGTTCCAGCCGCTCAATGTTATCAGATGCTGTATTTCATGGCACGCGATTCTGCAGCTTCAGACAAAGAGTAATATTTGGTAGGTTGTAGATCAAGTAATTCAATCAATGAAGAAAATGTTTCTAATCTTGAAGAAAACCTTTTGAATGGAAACTGGCCAGTAATATCAGGATCGTGAATCATGCATTAAACAATATCATAAAGGCAATCGATGCTTTCGTTCATTCACTTGCATTTGATTTTAGAATAGTTGCTAAAGTAATTTACTCATATGCACCATAGCTTTCAAAACACTGTACAATGAACGCGTTCTGCACAATGAAATTAATCCAGGTGATTAAAACTTGGTATAATGGCCTGATATCAGTTATGTAATCAGATTTTTTCTATTCCGTGTAGTTCTTATAGTGCAGGTGATTCATAAGTAAAGTGTAGGCAAATGTTTAAAATTTTTTTAAAGATAGTCACAGATATTCTATGTGTGTATCCTTACTCATACGACACACATCAAATCGGTAATCCATTTCTGACAAAACACGAGTTAGCCGTATTTAAAGCAAGTGCAGTGATAGTGAATGTGATATGCTGTTTCGACTCCCCTAGATCAACAGTAAGTGATGGGGCTAAATACGGTAACATTTACGTACCCATAAAGAAAAAAGTCACACTGTGTTAAATCAGGACTTCTGAGTGGCCATTAGTTCAGTGGCATGTTATAGTCGGTGCTTCGTTTAATCCATCGGTAAGGAGGATATTGATCGAAGTAATTTCGCCCCTCTTTTGACCAGTCGACTGGAAAACAAGGAATTGTCAGGGAAAATGACAAGTGGTCAAAAAATCATGGAAAAGTCAGGGAAAATTACAATTTCTTTCTAAAATCTGGAAAAGTCAGACTTTTTAATTTTTTTATGCACTATCATGTGCCAAGCTTTTCCCGAGTTCCGAGGTCCTTCCTTAAAAAAGTTCAGATTTTTCACTTGCAAGTAGAATTTTCACTAAATTCGCATTTTTAACATAGATATTTTAACTATACAAATTTGTCGTGAAATAGGCGATAGCTCTGCGAAAGAAATTTGAGCCATGTTAAGGTGGCTAGGATGAGATATGAAATTTTAAATAAGAAAAAGAAAAAGAAAGAAAAGGATCAAGCAGGCAAAAAAGAAAAAAAAAAAGAAAAGCTGTACCTGAAATTGAAATTTTAAAAGAAAAAAATATAAACTTACACAACAATCTACTTCTAAAACAGCCCAAATAAATGACAATCATAGCAGAACTGTCTAAAAAAATTTGAATAGTTAATATGTGTAAATTAAGGTATATAAATAAAAAATTACTTTGAATCTATTGTTGTACTTCAGTTTTCTTTTTACCATTTGTTTATATTTTAAATATCAAATTATATAGATTTTTAGTTTCAGTTTTATGGGTTACTTTTATTTTCGGAATTTAGGGGCTGTACATATATAACGTTATCATTTTAGGGGGGAGGGGGTCTGGCACATGGTATCATAAGATATCTCTAGGGGGAGGGGGTTGCTTTTTGATATTTTTATCATTTTTTATGCAACCAAACTTTTATTTTTTCTGTAATATTTTCTTACATCTAAATTGTCTGTTACCTTTATTATTATTGTTGTTGTTGTTATTATTATTATTATTAAATATTTTTATGAAAATACAAAGCTATTATTAATGCCATTAAATGTTTATAAAATCATTTCATTCCAAAATTTGGAATACTCCGTCGTTTGGAATTCCTGTTCTTCTGTCATTTGCGCATGCTGTCAGCAGCATAATATGTAGGAAATGACACTTATGTTTACCAATAAAGAAAGAGAAAGAATGTTGTCCACTGTTTGGTTGATAAGTTCTTCTTTTAAAGTCATAATGTACCAATAAACTATTATTAAATACTTTTAAATAGTAACTAACTCATTTGGATGTTATTTGATATAAATTTATTTCATGGTTTGATAGTTTATTGATTTCTTGAATTCGTAAAATGCGACTAATAAATGCATAATCACATGTGTATATCACTGCAAGAGCATAAAAAGAGAGAAAAAGAATCTAAAAAATAAAAAATAAATTAGACATTCATAAAGATATAATCGTGTGTGTTTGTGGTGGTGGTGTGTGTGTGTGTGGGGGGGGGGGGGGGTTGTCTATGAATGACAACTTATGATATCGTGAGGGGAGGTGGTTCAAAATTAACAAAATGTTGATAACTTTATGTATATATAGCCCCTAAGTTTATTCATTAAGATCTAGAATTGCAGTTCGTATTTCTAAAAATGTTGTGAGTTGTGGTCAGGGAATTTTAGGAAATATGGTCTGGAAAAACTGGAAAAGTCAGGGATTTTGCTATTCAAATGGAGTATGAACTCTGAGAATAAGGTTGTCAGCATCGTCCTGCAACTGTGGCATCAACCAAAAGCTTAACATATCCGGAAAAGAGCTTTGTCGTTGGCAATTTTCTTGTTTAGTCTTCTTTTTGCTTCTGTTCTCTAATTTCAATCGACATTGCATTGTTCAATAACGAATGTCATTTTTTCTTTAGTAACAAGAAATGATAATGCATTATTAAATAAAACTAAAAAGTGAAAAATAAATAAATAAAAAATAATTTAAAAAAAAATATTTGATTTAAAGTGTACTAAAAAGCATAAAATAGAGGGTGTCTACAAATTATTTGGACAACTTCGTAAGTTAACAATTTAATTTAATGAAATTAATTAGTTGAAAGTCTGACTAGTAGTAATATTGCCAAAGTTTATTCATAAATGGCGCTAGGTGTCATAATTGACGCTATCTTTTAGCGAGCGGAGGTGTTATTCAATGGCCACCACGATCGCAAGGTTTTATAAAGGATCAAGTGCACAAGCCGCCACGTCCTGCATCCATTCCTGAACTAAAATCGAGAATGCGCACTGCAATTAATTTGATCGGCGGAAACATGCTGACAAATCTGTGGCAAGAAATGATTTACCGATGGGATATTTGCAGAGTCACGAAAGGAAGTCACATGGAACATTCGTGATAATAGTAAACTTGAACTATTTTCTTATCTTGCAACAATATGTACTTTAATTTTTTTCCTGTCAATACCGTTCAATAAATCATTCATTTTGACCAACTAATTTGTAGACACCCTGTATTCTTTGGATATGACATATGACTAAAAATAAAAACATGGGTTGGTCAGAAAACATTGAACATGAAGAACACAAATCAAAGGACAGAAGTTAGAACCAATTGATTGTGCAGATTAATTTTCGGTTCATATTAGCCTGACTGATTCATGAACATTTGTTACCAAATAACTTCTTACAAAAATTTGTGTCACGCAAATCAACTAATCGTGCAGTTAAATGTTTTCTGAGCGCCCAAAGTTTTTATTTTTAGTCATATTTCATATCCAAAAATACTTTTTTTATTTTGGCTAAGAAAAAAAAATTCTGCTTTAAATTAAATAAGATTTGTTTTTAAAAAATAACTTTATTCAGAAATCAGAAGAAAATGTAAACATTATTTACTATTAAAAATACATTAGACCTTCGCCTATGTCGCGATTGCTAGGAGATGGAAAAAAAAAAAAAAAAAAAAAAAAAAAAAAAAAAAAAACGCAATATATTCTAACGAGCAATGTAACAGAGGACATTAGAAAAATTAAGAAAGATGATAACTTTGAAGTAAATATTTTGAATTTGTCTCTAAAATTTTAATTTATACACATACTACAATTTTCTTAAGAATATTAATCATTGGGGCACTTTTGCAATCGGGATATATATAAAGTTACTTAACTCATTCGGGACCAGCGTCTTTTACATGAATTTTATCCGGTGTACACCATTTTTCGTTAAAGATTTAATATTACTTTTAATCATGGAAATGCGGTAACTAAATAAGGCAAAATTTACTGGTGCCAAAAACAAGTGCTATAAGCACGTTTTGATCCTGAAGGATCATGGCCCCGAAGAGGTTAAAAACAGAATTTATTCTATTTTACAGATGATACAAATATATATATATATATATATATATATATATATATATATATATATATATATATATATATATATAATACCAAAAACCACACACTACACATCCAATCCCAAAACTACTGAACTACAGAGAAAATTAACAAAATAACCATGGAAAAAACTTACTAACTAAATCATGAACGAAAAGAAAACAACCAATGGAGACAGACTGCAAGGCTAAAGACTTGCATGCTGGGTTTTACCGGCAATTACTCATGAAACTTCCCCCATATCTGTCAAGACCATACTGGCCAAAGAAAATGGATATATATATATATATATATATCCACAAGGTGGTTGTACATCCAGTTTATTATCAGACTTATACTTATATCACTATGAACGTACTTTTACTAATAATAATCTCCATTTATATCAAATTATAAGCAGAAGTTCTCTTATACGTCCATTAAAAATATTTCAAAAATATATATTCTAAAAACACACTCAAAATATATATTAAACATTTAATTGCTAAAAAGGACGTCAAACGTTAATGAAATACATTAAAAGATCTTAACAATTTGACATGTTTCGATTGAATTTACTCAATCATCATCAGAAAAACAAATAAACACAAAGATGGAAAATGACAATAAACTATTACAAATGAAATTTAAAAATAAATAAATAATTTTTATTATATATTAATTATTTATTTTTAAATTTCATTTGTAATAGTTTATTGTCATTTTCCATCTTTGTGTTTATTTGTTTTTCTGATGATGATTGAGTAAATTCAATCGAAACATGTCAAATTGTTAAGATCTTTTAATGTATTTCATTAACGTTTGACGTCCTTTTTAGCAATTAAATGTTTAATATATATTTTGAGTGTGTTTTTAGAATATATATTTTTGAAATCCATTTATATCGTTATATTGATGACATAATTTTAATTGCCACTGATCAATCTAAAATTTCTCAATTTCCAGTCGATTATCCCACTAATTTGGAATTAACGGAAAACCTCATATCTAACAATACAATTAACTTCTTAGATCTTAAAATTACAATAAAAGACAACAAAACAATAACAGATTTATATGATAAACGTAAAGAATTTAAATTCAAAGTTAATACATTTACAAATTTTAAATCTTGTCTTCATCATTCTGTATATCGAAATATACTACTTAATCATTTATATAGAATAAAATGTTTATGTTCTTCTCATTTAATTAACAATAATATTAATAAAAAAGAAAAATGCCCAGCTAAACTGATGGCATTGAGCTCACAGGCTATTCACACTAATTGTATATCATACTCTTATTTTAAAGAATAATGCCCCTCAAAAAAATAAGTGAAGGGAAATTAGCCCCCGTTTCACCCTTTATACTTAACCAGTGAACCTCCAAATCTAATCAGGGAAGCTCCTTATCATAATAAACCGGTATACCAAATTTGGAGCAAATCGAATAATCCTGCAAAAAAAAAACATTTATCTAAATTAAGAGGGTGGACTAGCCTCTCCCCCCCCCCCTTTATCCTTAACTAATGAATCCCCGAAACGAATCAGGGAAGCTCCTTAATATAATAAACAGGTATACCAAATTTGGAGCAAAGCGAATAATTCTGCATGAAAAAACCGTTTATATAAATTAAGGGGGGGGGGGACTAACCACCCTTCCCCCTTTATCCTTAACCAATGAACCCACAAAACTAATCAGGGAAGTTCCTTAACATAATAAACCGGTATACCAACTTCGGAGCAAATCGAATCATTCTGCATGAAAAACCCATTTATCTAATTTAAGAGGGGCGGGCTAACCTCCCTTTTCCCCCCTTTATCCTTAACCAATGAACCCCCAAAACTAATCAGAGAAGTTCCTTAACCTAATAAACCAGTATACCAAATTCGGAGCAAATCGAATCATTCTGCATGAAAAACCCATTTATCTGAATTAAGGGGGTGGACTAGCCCCCCCCCCTTTTTCCCCTTTATTCTTAACCAATGAACCCCCAAAACTAATCAGGGAAGTTCCTTAACCTAATTAACCGGTATACCAAATTCGGAGCAAATCGAATCATTCTGCATGAAAAACCCATTTATCTGAATAAAAAGGGGTGGACTAACCCCCCTTTTCCCCCTTTATCCTTAACCAATGAACCCCCAAAACTAATCAGGGAAGTTCCTTAACATAATAAACCGGTATACCAAATACGGAGCAATTCGAATGATTCTGCATGAAAAACCCATTTATCTGAATTAAGGGGGTGGGCTAACCTCCCTTTTCCCCCTTTATCCTTAACCAATGAACCTCCAAAACTAATCAGGGATGTTCCTTAACATAATAAACCGGTATACCAAATTCGGAGAAAATCGAATCATCCTGCATGAAAAACCCATTTATCTGAATTAAGGGGTTGGACTAACCCCGTTTTCCCCCCTTTATCCTTAACCAATGAACTCCCAAAACTAATCAGGGAAGCGTCTTATCACAATGAACCTATGAAAAATTTTTGAAGCAAATCGGATGTTTCTATCAAGAGTTATCGCGTTACGTACATACATACATACATACAGAGCGGGCGGGCACATTAGCTCTCAGGCTTTGATAGCCTGTGAACTAAAAAACTAATTTATGATGCATTAAATCATGGTTTTCCAAAAAAATTCATATATTCATTAATATGCAATTAGTACTTACATGATCTTTAAAAAAACAAATTAACACATGCGTAAACAAAATTACAAAAAAATTTATACAATTATTATGGTTATATATATTATGGTTAATTAAAAAAAAAAATGATGGGGCTTTTGTATTATAACTACATTTCTAATACGTATTTTATATGGATGTTGATTTGATGTTTATATGTAATTGGTGACATTTCTTTTTTTTTCTTTTTTTTTTTTTAATTTCAATTCATATTAAATTTAACTTATTTAATCAAATTCAATATTAACTTGTTTTTAAAATTTAGTCTACTCAGGACAATATCATATTAATTAATAATAGTATACAATCTTTTTAGTGATTATTATGCATATAAGTTTATTTGATATAACTAATGTTATACTGTATGTATTAAAAATTGGGTAAATAGTTTTTATTATTATTCCTCTATACTTTTTAATATTGTTTTATTTTCAACTTTGTATTCCATGATTAATTATCGGTTTAATTTGTTTGATTGTCACAATAATATTTTTTAGCTTTTTTATGGCTAATATGAAGATAATTCACACACTATATTTGTGATCTTTAGGCTATTAGGAATTTTAGAATACGACAATCTTCTATAAACATCCATTTTTTATTTATTTATTTTTTCCTCTGTTCATTTTTATATGTAATAGTAATTATTATGGTGTTTTATATTTTTATTATATATAATTTATTTTATTTTATAGCATATAGCTATATTCTATATATTATCAATGTTAAATTTTTTTTTTTAATTTCTCAGTGTAGATTAAATGGGTTTGGTAATAGAATATATTGAAATCATTTTATTAACATTTAATTTATTTAAATTTTTTTTAATAATGATATATAGTATGGTATTTTTATATTAAGATTTGTGTAGTAATGCAGTTGATATATTTTAATTTCATTAGCTTTTATTAGGTTCTTCTTTTTGTGACATTTGAATAATAATAATAGTTTTAAAATAAAATAATAGATGGTAGCACCAAAAAAAATTTTGTCTTTTTAAAGCTTCTATTAAAATAATAATTTTAATTTTTTACACCAGGTGGTATTGAACGCTGAATATTGGCAATATTGTAAAATTGATATTAAACAATTTAAAATTGTTTTTAGGTATTTTAAATAATGTAATTATTTTCTATTTATATTACATTAATTGCATTTATCACGGTATTTCAAAATAAATTAACTGAATCCATAGGTTTTAATTTCTGTGTTAACTTAACTGTTTTATTCACTTTAATCTTATCATGCTTTTGGATTCCATGTGCGGGAAGATATTTTGAAAATCAACTGGGAATTTATTCGGTATGTTGTGTAAGATTTCTATTGCTATAAATTAAATATTTAATAGGTTGCAGTGTTTTTTCCATTTCAGCCATTTGATAATGTTCTATTTTCATCTTGAAACTATTCTTTTGGTTATATTGGTTGTTTGGGTACAGGAGAAAAAAAATCATCTTTTAGCTTTTTTTTCTCACAGAAAACAACCGATTTGCTTATATCATTGAATTCTGTACTCTTGAAAACGCAATTCAATATATAAGTTTTTCAATTTTTTCGGAATCCATATTCTTCTTTTTTTCTTCCATATTAATTCTTGTAATTAAGTATAAGGTACTTTATTTTATACATACAGTTCTATATTATAGGCTTGTGGCATCCTTTTTTATTGTCAGTTCATTCACAATATTGCGATTTTTGATGATGGTCGCTAATGTTTAATTAATGGTTATATATATATATATATATATATATATATATATATGTGTGTGTAACATTTTGCTATCTACTTTCAGACATTTCGGCGACACTAGTATATCTCGAAATAAAACGTAGTAGAGCAATCAAGGCCAACCATCCGTTATCATGAAAACATCGGATTGCAGTCAGGGTGGCGAGTAAGACAGGCTTAATAAACATTGAGAAATTTCCCATCACATAATGAATAGAGTCATCGTAACTTTAAACTGGTTTATTTGACAAAAAACATATCAAACATTCCCAGTAGCTGTTTCATCAACTCTCAATAATCGATCATTCACTTCATAAAACTTTAGATGTTACAAGATTAGGATCTGCACTTTAGAACGTTGCCTGCAAGCGACCCAGCTTAATTAAACAACCGGAAAAACGTAAATTCTTCTGCTCCTCATCGATGTAACGATATAAGTACTCCGAAAAACAGCGCGCGGACGAATACAGAAAGGTGGATGCCCAACGACAGCAGAGAGATGGGGAAGGACGGGGCATGAAACAGGCTACGATTCGATGGGAAGAGGATGACGTCGATAATGAACTCTTTATATGGCGTCAGAATTAAAGCGCCATCAAATGCTGGCGGCGCATGGAATTGTGGGTATAGAACACCAAAGAACAAAGGATATTAAAAAACATTCGAAAGAAAAAGAATTTAGTTTTAGAAGAAAATGAAAAGTAAATTAATGGGTTTTATAAGATTAGATGAATGGATTAAGGTTTTTAGAATAATAAAAGAATACGCAACTTTAAATGCATGAAATAAAAGACAAAAGATATTAAGATATTATTAAAGATAGGTAAAAAAGGAAAAATATTAAGAATTTGGAATAGTATTTCAAATGAAAATCAAATTTCAAAGTGATTGCTTAAAAGGCGCAAAGGCCAACATAGTGAAAAAGATTCCAAGCCGGGACTCGAACCCGGGCCATCAGTACAGCGCATCTCTGGAATAATTTCCATATATTAATTTGGAATAGTTTTACTAAGAAAAAGGGGCGAAAATTTTTATTATTACACACACACACACACACACATGTTATATAAAAAATTTTATTTTTACTATTCATTTAAATTATTCTAAATTGCCGGCGTAATCATTATTTCCCCCTTTTTTTAATACGCTCTATTATTTATTTCTAGTTAAATTCCTATAAATTTAAAACGCGTATCTTAATAATAGATTTATTCCAAAACGTAATCTAAACTTTTAATCCCTTCATTAATTTTTATCGTCTACCAAACTGTAAAGTTCTGAATGCAGTTACTTATTTTTCGAATGTTTATCAAAGCCATTTTTACATTTTTATTTTATTTCATCTCATTTTCCCGCCCGCTAGGCGACAGCCTTTTCACATCGAAATCTTCCATTAGCGGCGCCGGGATTCTTTTCTGTGACGTTTCTCGGTCGCTTTCCATTGGCTGAGTGACGGATCGCAGTTTCACTTCGAGTCTCGTTCGTGATTTGGTTTGGCTAGCCTGAAGTTTTCATTTCAATCGGAATTCCTCCGCGCATTCTAATAAATAGCTAGAGCATGAGCTCAGTAGTAGATTTTTTGTGCTGTTGGATTGTTTACTTAATTTGTTACCCGGTGTCCTAAGCCATGTAGAATATTCATTTCGTGAATTAACATCTATTTCGCATGAGTAACTAGTTCATGCTCGAGTGGAATGCTCTGATTTCTCATCCTGTGGGAATTGTTTAATGTTGGTATGTTCTGATGGAATAAACAGCTTCCTATGACTACGTTTCCATGTTTTTAATTGGGAAAACACCAGATTCCTTCATACGCCTTTTTTTCACCACTCACGCAGCCTAATCTGCCTTGTCTTTATCATAAATAAATAAGAGTTTGATTGGACTCTACCAATATTATCATCGCTCTACAGCTGCTAAATTTTCACAGAGTTGACACCTCCACTAGCGATGCTTGTGCTAAGTGGTATGATTGCTATACAACATCACCAGCGGCTGATTAATATGTGGTACTAATCCAGTAATATGAAATAAAAAACACGACGTGATTGTTCAACTTAACCCATTAAATTGTTTCGTAATATATATATATATATATATATATATATATATATATCGAGGCATGATGTAACGTAAGATTGCTCTGCTTTAAAGTATTTTCTAATTTTTTTTAGTGTACAATATTTGCTAAGACAAAATGGCAAGGATTCGGAAACATTTCGTTTTAGACAGGTTTCTGTCTTGTACGAGTTCACTATAAATTCGGTCGTATTCTTTTCGCCAGGATCGTGAAATTTTCCGTTTCAGGCAGGACTCATTTATGAAATAAATTATAAAATTAAAGGAAAGAAATTTTGAAATTAAAAAAAAAATAAAAAAACGCAAACATTGGAAATTTTTTAATGAATATTTATTTACATAATTAATACCTTTTCAAAAACCTTTTTTTAAACCTGAAATTTAATCAATTTTCGCTGAATTTTTTTTATTATTATTTTCATTCCTTACTGTATAAACTATTTACAGTATATTAAATCTACAAAAACCAACTTTTCAAAAATACAAAAAAAAAAAAAAAGGAAAAAAAAAGTTGCGGTTCAAAAATGGTGTGATATCAAATTTCCAAACTTATATTATATATTTATTTAACATAATTCATAAAAAAAATTACCATTTGTAAGTCGGGTGCTTACGTATATGTTGATAAAAATCATTTTTTCCTGTGCTAAACACATACATCATAACGTGTTTCTGAAAATTCAACTTTTTTAAATTATGCGTGATGGGCTTGGCAGCCGTCTTTCCATACTTTGCACAAATTTCAAAACTCCTAAATCCGTAGATAAAATCCGGAGTTCGAAATTGTTACCCAAGCAGACATTTTAAGCTTTTCCGTTACGGACTTGTATTCAGAGAAATTTTTCTTAAAATGATGGTGACTTATCTTATGGATTCATCTTATGATTTATTTTTTAGAGTAATTAATCATTTTTAAAAAGTGAAAATCTTTTCACAAAATATCAGTCTTTTTCAATATATATGTTTGTATTTAAAATACGAAGTTCATTATCCGAAGTATTACTAAAGCAAACGTTTCAAGCTTTTTCTTTATGGGCTTGTGTGTTTGAAATTTATGTCTTAAGATAATGATGACTATCTTCAGGATTCATCTTATGATTCCTTTTTTAGAGTAATTAATCATTTAAAAACAGTAAAAATAAAAAACCGTTCTTAATTTATCTATCTTCAATTTTTAAGGCTGAAATTTAATTAATATTTGCAGATTTTTTTCCCCCGTTATTTTTATCCTTACTGTACAAATTATTTAGAGTATACTAAATTACGTTCCCTTAACATCATTTGATGAATTTTGAAAATGTTTATTTCTTATTTTCATCCTTCATATCATCACTTTAAGGTGTGTACCTTCATAGCTTACATATAAAGTGACATTTTGACATGTAATACTTTTTATAAATAATCAATCGTACTTTTTCAATTTACTTTTATTCGAGGGTACGAAAAATATGGAAGTTTATATCCTTAGGGTATATAAACTATATATAAACTATATATAGGGGATATATAACAATATTTTGTTAGTTTACCGTTTTTGGCATTGCCGCCAAATCTACGAATTCTGTCACAATAAAGAATTTCAGCTATTTCGGAATTTTCAACAAAGTTTCGTTATAATCTTCTGAATTTCATATTTGAGAACGAATGCCATCCATGAAATTACATCTATAAAGAAATATCTCTTCCAAAGTTTTCTGTCGGGAAAAGAAAATTTTTGTGACTTATTTTTTAGCGCCTAAGTTGTTTATTGTCTCATCGTCGCAAATAAAACGCATCCTTTTTTATAGAATCATAGGCGCCGACAAGAGGCGGCAAGGGATAGGCGTTGCTCTTTCCTGAATTTCGAAATTTAATTAGCTAACATTTATTTACCTCATAATGATTTTGAAAAAAAAAAACCAAAATATATTAGTATTTTCAATTGAAATAAAATAATTAAACACTAAGAGAAAGAAGGCTAGGATTTTTTTTTTGTTAGGGGGCTCTACCCATTTGAAATTTTTAATTATCCTTTTCTTTTTATGTTAATGCCCCTCAAGTTTATTTTTCAAAAATAATGAACAGTTTTAATTCACCTTTTTAAAAATTCTAGCAAAAATTACTTTTTTAATATACAATATTTCTTAATTGTTCTGTATTGCTTTTTTTTATGTCTATATGTTTAAAAAACGTTTTGCACCAGGAGTTACCACGAAAATTTCTTAGTTTAGCCGTTTTCATATTTATTTTTTCAATTTTTAAAAAACGAGGCCTGGGCTGCGGTCTACATGCACAACCATTCAGAAATCTCTCCCTTCACTAGCTTTCTTTCTGCTACACTGTAAAAAAAAAAAAAAAAAATCTGTAATTTTACAGATATAAAGTTTCTGAAACATATATGCTTACTAAAATTTTATCTGTAAACTGTACTCTACAAAACTAGTTTTTGTAAAGCGACAGAAATCTGTAGCTTTACAAAAGAATCTACTAAAATTACAGTAATCTTACTAAAATTTTATCTGTAACCCGGGTTGCAGTTACATAAAAAGTTATAGACATCCCGGTTTCCTAAAAAATTGTTAGTAACCTTACAGATTTTTTCATTTACGGTCCAAAAATGTATCTGTTACATGAAATTTTGTTGTTGCCGTTACATAAAAAGTTCTAGGAATTCCAGTTTCCTAGAAAAATTATAGTATAGATTTTTTTTTTTTTTTTACAGTGTAGCTCCCATAGATAAAAGCACTCCTATCATGGAAAAAAAAATTGTAACAGCTGTCCAAAGCTGACGTATGAAAGAATGTATGTATGTTATAAAATGTATGTAATGTATGTAAGATACATAAATGTGTAAGACGTATGCATGTAAACATAGCTAACAACTTTCATTATTTTTTCAAGTTAAATAAATATATTTTTAACCAGAATTTATATACAGTGAAACTTCCCTGTGCGACCACCTCCATTAAGCGACCACCTCCCTGAACGACCATTTTTCCTGGAACGAAATTTATTCCCATAGGCTCAATACTAATTTTACCTCCATTCAGAGACCATCCCAGTTAAACTCCCTCCATGAGCGACCAATTTCTTTGAAGAAAATGAAAGAAATTCCGCTTTTTCCTGGCCGCTTGAAGAAGGTTTTATTAGAAAAATAATTCCGGAGAGCGCATTATTCATCAAAATTCTAAATTAAGTTTAGAATTGTTTTTTTCCCCGGTAACTTTTAAGTGTTTAAACCTCTTTGCGCCTTTTTAGACAATGAATTTAACTCTGATGACAAATTAAGAATGGTGGTCTATAAACTACCATGCCCTATTCTGTCAGGAAACTCAAAGAGAAATAGGTAAATTAATGAAATCGTCATTATTTGGTCCCGTCCAGAAAAAAAAATTGCATTTATTTACTGAACTTCGAAATAAAAGTTATAAAAGATAAAACCGTAAAATCAAAGCAAACGTAAATGTATTCATATTTTAAACTCTGCAGTAATTAACTTATGTAAAATTAACTTTTGTTTTGATACTATTATTTTGATATTTTTTCCTAATGTGAAAAATAAATTTTAGTAACATTTATTGTTACCTTTTTTCAACAATTAAAATCTAGATTTAAACATGACCTCCATTAAGAGACCACCTCTCGGAGCGACCAATTTTTATTGGAACGGAACGTGGTCGTTTTAGAGAGGTTTTACTGTATGTATGTATATAAATTAAATTAAATAAATATCGCATAGAAACAAGATTCATTATATAGGATAAATTTTCTTATTCAAACCATGTTTTACTGCCTTGAAAAAGGCATAAATGTCAGTAGTAAGGAAATTGTGAATACAAGTACAGTAAAATCTCCTTACAACGAATTTCTGGAGAGCACTGTTTAAATTCGCTATACTGAAAAACTCGTGAAAATGTATTTTTTTTTTTATGTAAAAGGATAACAGGATTTTTATTCACAGTTCAAATTATACAGTAAAATTTCGTTATAAAGAATGTCAGTTTAACGAATTTTTCAATTTAACGAATATAATTTGGACTGCACTGTAAAAAAAAAAAAAAAAAAAAAAAAAAAAAAAAATCTGTGAGGCTACTAAGGATTTTCTTGGAAACTGGGATACTACCTGGAACTTTTTGTGTATCTGCAACAACAACAACAAAAAAAAAATCATGTAACAGATTCACGTTTACTCTATTAAAAAGAAATTTGTAATGTTACCAGGAATTTTCTAGAAAACTGAGATGCCTAGAACTTTCTATGTAACTGCAACAACAACAAAAAAATTCATGTAATTATCCCTGAATACCGATGAAATTTTAGATAAGCATACAGATTTCTGTAGCTTTACAAAAACTAGTTTTGTAGATTTACTTTTTTTTTTTTTCAGTGTGTAAAAAAAAAAAAAAAAAAAAAAAAAAAAAAAATCCTATTATCCTATTTCATAATAAAAATAATCCCTTTAACGAATTTTTCAGTGTAGAGAATTTAATCAGCGATCTCCAGAGATTCGTTTTAAAGAGCTTTTACTAAATTCGTTAAATTGAAAAATGTATTAAACTGACATTTGTTATAACGAGATTCTACTGTAATTAGATAATGCATTGAGTACACTTGAGTATTTTACTGTATTCTTTAAATTGAAAAATTTGTTAAACTGACATTTGTTATAATGGATTCTACTATAATTAGATAATGCATTGAGTACTTGAGTATTTTACGGTATTCGTTAAATTGAAAATTTTATTATAAGGAGATTCTACTGTTATTACATAATGCATTGAGTATCGATTGTTCAGTACGAAGATGGCTGAAGATCTAAAAATTATTTCTTAATCTAAACACTCTGACACGTAAATAAAATTTGTCAGTACTGGAGCTTATTATTGCTGTTGTATAAAACATGTTGATTATATTTGTAGCTAAACGCCTTTCTTACACTATCATTTTTCAGGATTTGCAGCCAAAACGTGTGTCCCCTATTGTTTAATGTGATTACACAATAACTTTGTTTAAACATCTCTCACGCACAAAAAAACCACTAAATTTCAAACAATATTTAATTAACCTAGTTAAAGTTAGCTCTTTTCTTTCAGCGCTATCGTGCATTATTGTGTTGAATGAATCATTTAGGCCAAAGAATGTAGCATTTCTAAAGAATGAGATTATGCGTCAATCGAATAGCATTTTTTTTTCTTTAGTTGCATAAAAGTTAATTATTTCATTTTAACTAAATGATTATCAGCCAGCCACGGAGAACTTACGACATTCAAGGGCTCTGAGCCTGACGTTTTGTTCGAGATCCTACATATTACCCTGTATTATTTCCATGCTCATTTTTTCTAACTATAGTAAGCTTAGACAATATAAACTATCGTGTGGTTATCGTTTTCGCACATTAATTAAAATTATCGTATAAATCGTAAAATTCACAGTCTTAAATACTTGGTCAACATAAATATTTCCAGTATTAAGTAAATTAAGTAAGGAGTAAATTAATTTAGAAATAAGTAAAATTAGGCGGCCATACCTGTTTCACATATTCATAAAATTCACAGTCTGAAGTACTTGTGAGAAATGTCAACATAAATATTAAGTAAATTAAGTAAGAAGTAAATTAAATTTAGAAAATAGTCAAATCAGGTGGTCGTACCTGAGATAGAATCATGTAGACTATAAAATCTTTAAATCCATTTTTCTGGAAAAACACTTCTTTTTTTCAAGTTGATGGAAATCCCCCACGATTGCCATATTTGCGATATTGGACTAACAATATTCAGAAAGGGTGTTTCTACATTTAAGACTAGAATAATTAAGAATATAAACAAAAGAAGATCTTTTTTAAATAAAATTTTTCTTTGCACTGTAATACACTCCAAACTAACTGTCTGTACCTTTAAATAAGATGCAGATATTATTATTATTATTATTATTATTATTCAAAAAAGATATACGTGTACAAACTTTTATTATTATATCTTTACTGTATGTTTTATATATACAATCCCTTAATCACTTATCATTCAGCTACTTTTAGAGTGCAACTAAAAAATCAGCTCACTCTATCGCTGATATCTTCCTGAATTTTCACAATATTTGACTGGATTTTTTTTATGAGTTGCTCCATAGAGTTAACTATTAAATTATGTAAAAAAAAAGAAAAAAAAAATCTTTATTATCGTTCGCGCATGCGCAGATAAAAATTTCATACAACTACTCATATTTCAAAGAATATTTAATATATTTATATTCCAATTGCACTATATTGTTTCTAATACACTTTGCTAATTTTTCTGAAACTGGCGTTAAATTTGGTTGAAAATCCTGCACGATATAAGCTAAACATGCAAGAATTTTGGAACTTTATTTTTAAAAAATCTCTATATCTCCATGAATATACATGCTATTCTTACAAAGATCAGTAGTAAACATGCTGTACAGTATCCACAAATTTGTATTCTGCAGCGATAGATCATTTTGTGCATTTTAATTTACATAGTGATCCTAAATATTATTATTTTTCTTTGATTTTTTGTTGGCCCCCTGATTGTCCCTATATATATTTCTGGCATTATGGAATCGGCTGAATTCTCGTTGGAACTCCCGTTTGGGAACTGAAGATGTTATTTCTGTGCTACTAATGAATATAGCCGTACATCTGCATTTGGCTATATTACATCGTCGCAATATTTATCTTATCACTTACACTCTGTCACATTTTCTTGATGATTTTCTCTGTAGACTCGGTTTCAAAATTGTTTGAAAATCGTATAAAAATTGATTAAGTACTTAATCAATCGGTCGATTGTACGGAGCTACATACAGTTTTTGTTTTTTTTTTTCCCCTTTTGCAACAGTGGTTTTTTGCAACAGTGGCAATGCCCAACAGTTGCCCAATGGCAGCTCAATCGGAAGTACCGTTTGTGAATTATCATGTTTATTCTTTCTCACACGAAAATCATGATTACAATATATTCCTTGCAGTATGTATTCGAAAAGAAAAAATATATTTTATTAGAAATAGATCTAAAAGTAAAACATCTTTAGTGAATTATTTTCACTTGAAGAAATAACATCTGAAATACTATTAATAATGTTCTTACGTAAGACGAATATCAGTTTTTGCTAATTGCACTTCAAATACATTTTACTTATATATTTATTCAATATGGATGACTCATGATACATCGTAATTTAACATTATAATTGTCATGGAACATCTGTATGTTTGGATTTGTAAAACTTCTGCCAAAAGATTCTAGTTAAGACATTTTATAAGTTTGAATATAATTTTGGCGGAAAAACAAAGACGTATAACCATACTTGTGTACATTTCATTTCTTCATATTAAAATATGTATGGCTATCTAACATGTGATTTCGTTCTTTATTCCATTCAATGTTTTGTTTTTTCATGTTTTTGTTTCCGAATTTAAGGCTTATGCATCTGAATAAATCCAAACATGAGTGTTTATCGAACAACCAGGAACATTTTTTGCTTAAGGTGAATGGTTAGGAGTTGATTTTTTGTTGCAGTTTTAATAATATATTTTTATTTTTAATGAATAAGCACAATTTTAACTTAATGAGGTTTCTAAACAATAATGAGTAAAATTAGCAGTATACATTTTGCACCTTTTATAAAGAAAAAACAATTCAATACTAATCGGTTTTGATCTGAAAATTTAAGCTTGAAAAGGGTGAAATCCTTAAAAATTACACTGTTTTGTTAATTTTGCAGAAATAAAATTATCCCACATAACATTCTAACTGAGATAACACTGGTCAACAAAATAAAACTTTTTTTTTTCCTTTTAAATAAACGATATATTTTTATATTAATTTGGGTCACAGAATATGAATTAACCATTAAAATTTTAATGTTAGCTCCCAGTGTAAAAATAAGGTCAGTATGATCAATTATGATTTTAAGTTAAAATGTAAAAGAACATAAACTATTTAAAAAAAACAAAAAACAAAAAAAAAAAAAAACATCAAAATATTAAGTTAGTATTTTTTTTTCCAAGTTCCAGCAGTTGTTTGCTAACATTGTTGATATGTCTTGGTGAAATCGTTAGCGATATCCGTCACTCACAACCAGTGGCGCCAATTTATATGGGCCCATGGGGCGCGAGCCCACCCAATAGTTTGATCTTTCCGCCCTCTCAATTTCAATTGATTTAATCCATAATTAATTTTTTTAATTATTTAATCGCTGAAATGAAAATTGGTTTTGTTACACTGTAAAAAATATTTACGGGCAGAGGCCGGCAGCAGAGATTCCAGTCATACCCGTAAAAAAAAAATAAAACAACCCGTGCCCATCTTTTTATATCAACGTGTAGACACTAGCGGAGTAAAATGTATGGTGTCGTACCGTATTTGATGGTTTTTGATTTTACCGTTGACATAACAGATGGGCAAGAACTACAAGAATATGGGGATTGCCCTTAATTGTCTAAGTATCTAAAAATATCCCTGCAAAATTACGGGCAGAGGCCGGCAGCAGAGATTACAGTCATACCCCGTAAAGAAAATTCCATGCCCATCATTTTGTGCAGCCCGTAATTTTACGGGGTAAAGATATAATGCACTTCAAAACACAATAACTACTTACTGTTCCGTAGCACGTAGCACATTAGATAAACATCACAGAATCGCTTTTCTGGCGGGTTAAAAAATATGTTACGGTCGCGTTTAACTGACATTATTTTTCGAAACACGACTAAAACGAAGGGTTACACCCTAGCGGAGGAAAATTGATAAGGTCGTACCGTACTTTTTTAGTGGATCAGACCGTTTTTCATCAAATAAGGCTGTTGCCCGTGAAAATTGAACAGCAAAGGCTCATATATTTACAGTTTTTTCTGACAGTATAATGTTCTCAAAATAATTTTAGGACATCCATTAGGCTTACAAGAGCACTGAAAACCCCTTCAGCGGATGTAATAGTTATATTTTTCACGAAAACAAATTTCCTGCATATTTTGCCATCTGTTTTGATGTCGTGAATTGGTAAAGCACTTGGG
The DNA here is from genome assembly GCA_963932465.1 of Maratus speciosus. NCBI lineage: Eukaryota > Metazoa > Arthropoda > Arachnida > Araneae > Salticidae > Maratus > Maratus speciosus. Next base: position 87,151,027 of record OZ010788.1, read on the forward strand.
TGACAAAAATGTATGCTTTTCTTGACATTTAGTTTTTTGCACTTTCAATAATTAGCAATTCCAATGTTACTTAAAATAAATATTAATGTATTTATAAGGAAGAATTTATAAGAATATAATTTAATAAAATTATTTATAAAGTTATAATTAAATTGCAATAATTTAAAAATTTGCTCAGAAAAAACATAATTTAATTTCGAAATATCATCCTTAGTGATTTTTTCCGCCCCTTTCACTCTCTCCACACAAGTACACACTAAAGAAGAAAAATTTATATGTGTTATTTTACTCAAAATTTTTGAACCCACCCAATATTTTTGAAAAGTTCGCGCTACTTCTCACAACACAGCAATTTCCTGGGGGAAAATATCTAGATGTAGTGTGAAGAAAGTGAATTTTTAGAGACATATTGCAACCCAACTTCTATTACTTTTGTAGCAGATTGTTTAGCAGCTAATCTTAGTTCTCATTTCTCCCTTTGCCCAAAAAATCCGTATTGAAATTGCAGCAAACTTTGACATTTTCAGTATTATGACCTAAATTTGACATCATATTTGGATTCTTCAATAAATTTTATTTTTAGATATCAAACAGGGAATCATTTGGGGGAAGTAATTTGGATATATAACGGTATAACATTTGGAAGTCCTAATGTGAAATGCCTTTTTTACATTGTTAAAAAAAAACTGCAATGCGGGTAATTTTTAAACATAACTTAAAAACTATACTTGAAGGAATGAGCTGTAATTTTAGATTCTCATATTTAAAGTTTCTAGAAATTGATTTCTGTAAAAAAAATTATAGGTTGCGTTTCATGTATTTTTTAAATATTAATTTAAAAAAATATATTTTTTTTGGGGGGGGAAGGGGGGATCTTAACTTTGCGCATCTGTATTGTATTTTCAAAACAAGAGCTTTTGAAGATTTTTCATAGTGATAGTCTTGTTTAGTGTGTTAATTTCATACAGAATTGCACACTTTCACTTCGAAAGCAATTTCGTTGTTGTACAATGTAATTTATGGTTATTCATTCTTAAGGTATTTTCAAGTCGGTAACTTCATAGATATTTAAGAGGACATTTATGTTGCCATTAAAAGGTGACTACCTTATTTAACTTTTTAAAGACAAATTCGGTAATGCAGGAACCAAGAACAACGTTTGTGTTTGAGATTTAAAAGATGGAAAATAGAGTTATAACTTCGGAGTCTTTTGAGCAGAGCCGACTTACCACTTGGTGATGTCGCCGTCGAGAGCCAACTTAACCACTTGGCTATGTCGCCGTCGAAATCCTGTGGCAGAGTTCGTTCAGTTATTTCGTTTTAATAATAGTATTTCCCTGTAGAATTGTTTGTGCTATTTAATCGCACTATTTTTATCACTAAATAAGTCGAGTATTACTACTGGAATAGTGGTATTGTAACTTGTTTGGTTGCAAACACGTTCGCAGAGTACGTTGTTGTAATCAAAAGCGAATGCATCTGTGTGCCCAAGACCTGCACTGTAAAAAAAAATCTGTGAAGTTACTAAAGTTTTTCTAGGAAACTTGGATTCCTAGAACTTTTCATGTAACGGCAACAACAAAATTTCATGTAACAGATACACTTTTGCGCCGAAAATCAAAAAATCTGTAAGGTTACTAAGAATTTTTTTGGAAACTGGGATTCCGAGAACTTTTCATGTAACTGCAGCCAAGGTTACAAATAAAAGTTTAGTAAGATTACTGAAATTTTAGCAGATTCATTTGTAAAGTTACAGATTTTTGTAGCTTTACAAAAACTAGTTTTGTAGATTTGCAGCTTTTTTCGTACAGTTACAGGTGAAAGTTTAGTAAGCATGTAACTTTACATCTGTAGAACTACAGATTTTTTTTTACAGTGTGGAAGCCTCTAACATAGTTTTCAAGCCCTCTTAAAAAATAATCTATACTCACTTATCTATTCTAAAAACATCAAGATGTGGAAAGGTATAACTATTATTTTGAAAAATGAAACGGATTGATGTCCATATTCATTTCTTATCGAAATACAGCAAAATTAAGCTGTGATATGAAATACGGGGTTTAAGATAATTCAGTTAACAATTTCTTACTATTGGCAGAATTTTTCTTAAGTTATTGTTGTTTATTGTGACTTCCCTGAATTCTGTTTATACTTTTTTTTTAACTGAAAAAGAAATTATGATAACCAAATTCTGCTAATCGTGGCCCATTCCTAACTCGTGACCCTGGACTGTCCGTAAACACGATGCAGGCAATGAGTTACGTTTTCAAGCCCAGGTTTGAAGTTGTTGTAAACCGAGCCAATCGAGCATTAGTTTGGCTACGTTATGAGCAATTCGTAGAGTCAGATCCTGATGGAAAACAAAACAACACTTCCTTCAAACTTGCAGAGATCCACCTATTACGTGACCAACAAGAATTCTAGGTACAGAAAATTACCCAGTTGCCAATTTTATTTAGCAAGAGGAAAAACCAAACGGTTCATTAATGGACAGGCGGAACAAAGCAGCGTCTACGCTTAGACCTTGAGCGTAACTTGCACTTTTCTTTTGTATTTGAAGACAGTGAACGTGAATTACTACATCATTGTGGGTCAAACAGGCAGGATTTTTTGTGAGTTGAATCAGATTGTTGCAGGAAATTCAATTTTTTGTAATCCCTTATAATGTCCTTCATGAAATATACGTCTACTCCATTACCTGAAAGCTAATATAGCATGCAAAAAAAGTCACGTGCTACACTATACGCCCATAAAAGAATTAAAGTTGTCTTGTTCCTCCATAAATTGTTATTATCCTTTTCTTTGAGTGGTAACAATCCGTTATGCTAACACAATTATGTAGGTCTATAATTATGAAAAGATAGTTTACTGAAGTATACTCGAAGAAGAGAATGCAAATTCGATTTCCAAGGTTCTTGTAACCATCAAATATAATGATGAAGAACAAATTGTCTCACTAGTATCAAAATATACCTTATTCAATCATTGTGGTTTAATTTAATGAATAAACATTCTGTGTCTCTTATTTATTGTTATGTTTAATGTAAAAAATCGCAGTGTTATACAATTATTTTGTAATAAGTTTAATTCGATTGTTTTCCGTATATATTCTATAAAAAATTGTGACGCATACTGTTCCGGATTGAATTCACAACTCGAAAAAAATATTGCAAGGCCTTTTTTTTTTTTTCATAATTTTGTTTTGTATTTGGATCTGCAGTCCTGCACTCGATAGAAAAGTAGTCTATAATTGTATCTCTAATAAAAAATTTATATTTTTTGTTTTAAAATGACACATATACATTTGTCATATTCAAATATATAGTTTTTTTTCATTAAACAAAAATATTTAGGAATTTCTTTTAAAAAATCGGGTCAACCCAAACCCAAACCAAAGGAATAAAAAAATTTACCCGAATCCGAAACTTTTAAAGTCAACTATAAAAATAAAAAAAAAATAAGTAATATAAAAATAGCATCAAGTCGATCCGATACGACCCGGGTTCAGGTAAAATCTGGTAAACCGACTTTAATTGAATCTGGTAACAGTTTACGGTAATAGAAGTGATCTTCGTTACATGATTTTGATTCAAACAGTTTGAAAAAAACAGGACAAAGTGCAAAGTGTACTCTGCGCATTCTTCAAATTAATTAATTTATTTTTCAGTAGCAAGGCTTCATATTTTTGAAACAGAACTATTTCTACTCTAAAGCATAACATGTATTAATAAATATTAATATCAATAATTGGAAATGCGTGCATATACGTGTACGTCAATGTAAACGCACAATACAAATTCACAATTCCAAAGATAAACAAGCAAAAGGCTATAAAAATTTTACTTATCAATTTAATAATAAAAAAAAATTATATTTTAAGGTTACTTTAATAAACAACTACCCAGATCAAAACAAAATATTTTTTATGTTAATTGCGGAAAGGGCAATTCAGTGAACAACAGTATATTATTAGTTGAATGACACTTCTGAAACTGTTAGGCAAAGTTTGTTTACATACATTATATTGTTTTCAGAAAATTGTATATATTGTAATTATTTTATGCTTCCCTAATAAGAAGAATCCCTTATACTAAGTACAAAAAAAATGAAAGGAAATTCGTAATTCAAAAGAATTTTTTTTTTCGCATTAAATATTGAAACTGAACCACTGCGTGACGGGTTGTATTTTTATACTTCATATTTTTGTTTTCCTTTTAATTTCGTAAAGGATAAATCAAATATAAGATGTATTTATATTTATGGATAGTTTTCCGTTTTAACTTTTACTTAGAAGTATCAATTTTTATTTAATTTCAAAAAAAAATAAAATAAAAAGATAGTGCTTGAATCCATCCACTCCGCATTTATACAATCTACTGCTGTCCTTCATGTACAGCTGAAGAAGAACCCAAACACTAGATATATATAGATATTAGCAGCTACTCCTCCTCTAAGCAGCTACTAGTGTACGGCTAACCCGTGGATCAGTGCGGTAAAAAAGCTTGTCAGTCAGCTTCGGAATTCTCCTCCGTAAAGTTAAGTCTATGGACTTTTGATGCATTCGTATATTAAAAATATCTTCTCAGGAAATTCATATTTTTAACATATTTTTTTTCTGCGTACTCTTCTTAATCTCTTTTTTTTTTTTTTAGTTTTAAAAATATTTCTAAAATTTATGCTGAATTTAATATTTTATGTGTTAAAAGCGGGCAAACTGTGAGTAAGATTTTAACACTTCATATAAAATTAAGTCTGTACCTTAGAAATATTTTGAGAACTAACAAGGAGAGGGCCAACCTTGTTAATCACAGATTTTGATTATTTTAATATATGCTGTAGGGTAGAGACCCATTAGTGTCAGGTTCAACGGATTTTATCCAACGCTTCTTGGTTCTTGATTAACCGGGGGGGGGGGGGGTAATAATAGTACACAATTTAAATACTTACATTGCAACCACAATGATAGGTTGGTGGTAGCTCAGTTGGGACGGCGCTCGCTGGGTGTTATGAGGGCCCGGGTTCGGTACCCGAACCCGCTACACTTGTTTTTCTTATTTTTTGTTTTATAAATATACTTGTAATTATAATTTAATAATTTCAATTGCAAATTTTAATATCACACATTAATTATAATGTTAAAAAACTTAAATTTATCATTTTTTATTTTTAAACAATTATTTCTCATCCTTTAAAGAGGTTTGAAAAGAAATTGGATCTACTATTGAATGATAAAAATTCCAAAATCGTGACAAAATCTGTTGTGGTGCCATCTAGTTATGATAAAATAAAAGAATATTCAAATAAAATAAAAATAAAAGCAGAGAGAAGATAAAGGTGAAAGCAAAATAATTGAAAGCGCAAGCATACGCATTACAAATTTAAAAATCTTTAATATGCAAAAAATCGGTTGTAATTTAATTCTGGTGCTAATTTTTAATATAATTATGCTTGTTACTTTAAAAACAGAATAATAGTATTATCGCATTGACTTCCTTTGTTAAAGTAATGCGTAAATGATATTTCTTTAAAATCACGAATTGACACAATTGCTCAATATCATTGCATCGATAAAGAATATATGAAATACATTTTAAAAGTGATTTTTAAAAAATTAACAGTTTTATGATGTTTTATACAACTATTTAGCTAAAAGTAAAAAATTAAATATGTTAAAATTATAATTGGTATACAATATTATAAATTTTAATTGACAATGAGATTATTAATTATACTTGCAAGTATATTTATAAAACAAAAAATGAGAAAAACAAATGCAGCGCATTCAGGTATCGAACCCGAGCCAGCGGAACAGCCGGCAAACGCCATACCAACTGAGCTACGACCAACCTATCATTGCGGTTGCAAAGTAAGTATTTAAGTTGTGTACTATTATTAGACCCCCGGTTTCTCAAGAACTAAGGAGCGTTGGATAAAATCCGTTGAATCTGACACTAAGGGGTCTCTACCCTACAACATATATTAAAATAATCAAAATCTGTGATTAACAAGGTTGGCCCTCTCCTTTTAAGAAAAAAAGAGACATCTTTTAGGAATTGTACACAAAAAATAGAAGTTAAAATATTGATTTCTCGAGAAGCTATTTTAAATATACGAATCCATCAAATGCCCATAGACTTTACATTAGTGATGGGAAATCGGAAGCTGAGTGACCAGCCCCCTTTAGGGGAGAAGGGGCCTTTAAACTTATTTATTTATTTTTTATTGCACCATAAATACTATTCAAGGGCGTACACTGTGTGAACTATGGCATATATTTATATCCTACAAGAAATTAAAAAAAAATTGTTTTGAAAAAAAAAAAGGCGGGGGGTGGGGGATTTCCTGAATATTTTAAGCGTTATCAAGAACTTTCAAAATGCCCCACCTCGCTGCATGTCAATTAAAAACCCCAATATTTTTTACGCCAGTTTAGTTTTCATGTACAAATAAAACTGTGCATAGTTTTTTTAAACTAAATACGATTGGAAAAGTTAAAGGTAGTTAAATGCAGAAATAAGATGCAAAAATGCTGAAAATTTCATAAAATTTTGAAAATATTTTTTTTCTTACCTCTGTATTTAAATATATAAAATTCGATGCACAGTTTTATTTGTATATGTAAACCAAACTGGTATAAAAAATATTGGAGATTTTAATTGATACGGAGTGAGGTTGGACATTTTGAAAGTTCTTGATAACTCTTAAAATATTCAGGAAAATTCCTTATTTTTCTCAAAAAAAAAAAAAATTAATGTTTTGTGTGACAAATATATGCCATAATTCATACGTATAGTGTGCCTTTGAATAGTATTTAAGGTGCAATTTAAAAAAAAAATGAATTTGAATAAAAACCTAAAAAAAGTATTTAATTCGGCGACTTTTAAACAATAACTAAATCAGAAATCCCATTTGTTTACATGCAACCGGGGAAATATATATATATACATATGTATGTATGTATAACCGTTATACAATATTACAATTCATCATCTTTTTTTTACATAAAAATAAGAATTAATAAAATGATATATATATATACATGAATATTTAAAAAAAAAAAAAAAAACTGTAAGTATAAATCAACAATCATTTCCCCTACATCCAAATTTTTATTCTATTTATATTTTACTTTTCAATGACTTGTCCTACTTGTCACGATATGCTTAAAATTTCATTCATTCAAAGTAAAATTCTTTAGAGTAAAAAACAAAGTTATGAATATGTGTAAAAACTTGCTTATATGGGTCATTCTCCTGTTGTTGAAAAGACCACCTGTTGTTGCACACACAACTTTTATAAAAGATTTGGGTTTCATTCGTAAATTTTGTGGTTTCGTGTGGGTAGTTAAAAGTGTAGGATGTGTCAAGTGATATTTGTCATGAATGTTTAAGTAACATAAAACCTTGCGTTGATTCATGCTTTTGGTAAATGAAACTTTCGAAAGATTGAACAATGAACACATTGATAATATTTAAAAATGTCGTAAAGTTTCAAAAATATATATTGTTGTTAAGATTTTTTTGAATTATGAACTCTTCATTTTTTTCAAAATTTTTAAAAGGGCTACCTGAAAAACAAATAAACTTATTAGAAAAAAATTAATACTAAAGTAAACTATAAGTTTTTATCTAGTGCACCTACTACAAGTAAATGATAACTTGGTAAATAAAAGAGTTGATCGAAGAGTCAATTTTTAAAATTTCAAAATATTACCATGTTTTTGTTCAAATAATTTTTTAAATATTCATGCAATTAAAATTCTTTTAAAAGATGCACTAAATAACAATATATAGTCAAAGCTCACAAAGTTTTATGGAAGAATGATAATAATATTTTTAGTTATCATTTTTGAAGTGAGTAATAAATTTTGTGTAGAAATCAATTTTGAGAAAAATGCATTTAAACGTTAAAGTAGTATATTTTTTCTATAAATTGACTAACTTTTGTTCTAAAACATGGTAGGAAAGATAAAAAGCAGTAGAATCGTAAAGAGTTTTACTTTCAAATGAAATAATAAAAACAAAATCGGTAATTTTCGCGAAAATGCTCATTTCCAAGGTAGGCAGGCACCTTAACCTTTTATGTCCCAAATTATAATTCATGAAAGTTTCATCTTCTAAAGCATTTTCGTAAATTTTTGAAACTGCATTAGAAGATTTACACAATCATTTAATAAATTTTAGAAGGATTTTGCCAATTAAAATTAATTGATTCAATTTGAATTTATAGGGATTTTGTGCAATATTTAAAACTCCACTCAAATCTTTTACTTAAAATATTTTTTTAGTATCTTGTAGAATTAGGAAATGTACAAATATAATGTTCTTACAATAGAAATATTGAAATGTTTCCGAGCTAAAAAGATGAAAAGGCAGAAGAAATCATCCTTTTAAAAATATTTTTCTTTTGTGCAAACAATAATGCTTTTGGAACAAGATAAAGTAAAGTATCGATAACTCATTATTAACTAACTCATCATTAACTAAACTGCATTAAATCGATGTATTAAATGAATTTTATAACAAGTTATTTAAATGGTACATTAAAGTTCCGTCGGGGCATAAAGGGTTAAGGAACAGGTAAATATGTTATTGACAAACCAGTAAATATTGCTGTGTCCACTATAACTAAGAACATCTTTTATATAGTGATCACTGTACATCCCTATCTAATCAGTTTATGAGCTCTTTAATTTTGGATTTATAAATTTCAACGCATAGATGATTAATTTTTATGAGTAACGGCTTGATATAATACAAAAAAAAAAAAAGAGTGTTTTTGTTAGAGCTTTGTTTCTTGACAGCCTTATCTACCGAACTCTTTTAGTTCAGATGTCAAGTGGGGCTTTCTTTTTGCAAGTTACACCGCTTTAAAAGCTTTCTTCGCCCGTTATCCTTCCGACGATCTTTTAGAATTATTCCGCTTGTATGATGAGTCAAATACGAACATATTTCAGCTGTAATGTCTTTCCTATTTTTTAGGAAAATATCTCATGAAATTTTTTGTTTCAGACGTTTTTAACGATATCCTTTTGTATATTGAATTTCGCAGACTTCAGAGAATAAATAACCGCAAACTGTTTTCGTGTCTTTCAGTTCTTTACTTGATTTCAGAAATGCTTTGGGTTAAAATTCCCGTGTGCATATTAGCTATATCGTATCTATTTCTGGAAAACATAAAAGCATGCATCTAACAAAAAATCAATTACAATTTCGTTGTATTATTCGAAGATAGAAAAATCATTTAAGGACATACTTTAAGGACAATGGTTGTTTATCGCATCATAACAGTAACGATAGTTATAATGTGTTGCATTAAATTTATTTTTAATGTCATATTAAAGAACTACAGAAATCCATTTTAAAAAGGTACAACTTTAAAATGTATTTGGTGAAAAACTGATGTTAAAAAAAAGTTTACACATGAAAAAAACAAAGCATTCCTGGAGTATCGTGCATAAGATCTCCCAAACTTAGTAATACTATTATAAAATAAATTTTATATTAGTATTTTTACTAGTTTATTACAGACTCATCATCATATAATATTATTTCTGAAGTCAACATCCCTTTTTATAACCACCTACAAAAGGCACAATGATGAATGAGGTAATATTCAAAAGTTTTTTCACACCAGATTTCTTTAAAACAGCTGTTTGCTTAAAAACTGCAAGTAATTAAAAACTGGTGAAAAACCTACCACGAAAAAAATCTCAAAAATTACAGTGTAAAAGTTTCGCACAGGTCCACCGGTTTGAAATTCAAACATTAGTCAAATTGATTGTCATCGATAGCATTAAATCACTAGAAGATTATATGGACAAATAAATAAATTAAAAAGAAAATCATTTATTTATATTCTACATCTATTCTAAGATAGAGGAATCCTGAAAAGTAATTGCTTTTACAATTTTTGATAAGCAACACAATTTCAGTTATGATCATAGAATTTTTGTAAAATCTAAAATTATATCCAACAGAAAAAGATGCAAGCAGGGGGATAGAAAAATCATTTAAGGACAGTGCGAGTTTATTGTATCATAACAGTAACCATAGTTATAATGTGTTGCATTAAATTTATTTTTAATGTCATATAAAAGAATTGCATAAATCCCGAATAAAAAGGTAGAACTTTAAAATGTGTTTGATGGAAAGCTGATATTAAAAAAAAGTTTACACATGGAAAAAATAAAACATTCCTGGAGTATCGTGAATAATATCTCCCAAACTTAGTAATACTAATATAAAATATATGAAACTGAAATTGAGAGTTTCAAACAAAATGAGTGTAAGATAAAAAATTTGACTTGCGGTGCTAAAGTTGAGGCCCTAATCTGCAGACTTACAAGTTAAGCATACCTACTATACAACGTAAAAACTATTTTTCTTTTAAATTAAAACTCTAACATTTTTTAAATTTAATGTATTTTTTTAGATTGTCCACCAACAACAACAAAAAGCATTTTTATAACAAAAATATCAATTATTTATTTAAATAAGTTTTTGGAAATTCATTAAAAGCAATACTCTCGTATGAGCCTCATGCCAGAGGAAAGATTTTTCTACTTACTGCAGCCTTTTTTGACCTGATTATTTTAATGTTTACGCACGTATTTCGAACATATCTGTTAAATTTATGGGTGTTTTTTTTGTTTTTTATCAGTTTCAAACAAAGTTCAAAGGTGTTTATGAATTCGGTTTGTTTGTCTGTCAGTCTAGCCATCTGTTCATGCTGTAACTCTTGTAAATATACTCGGATTGTCTTCTAGTTGCCGAAACGTCAGTGAAGGCTTACTGTGGAGACACGAAAAGTTTTGATTTCCGTTTGTCTGTCTGTCTGTCTGTCTGTCTGTTCCGCGATAACTGCCGCAAAAAGCACCCGATCAGCTTGAAATTAATTGGGCATATTCGTGAGATACCCGGACGTAGCTGTATAGTTTTTGGTTAAATTTGGTTCATTTGTTCGGAAAATATGGAAGATTTTATTTTTCTTTATAATGCTTTTCTACGGCAAGTCAGACGATTTTCAAATTTCCATTTGTTGAAAGAAAATGGCACGTTTGATTAATGGATTTAAATGTCAAATTATGGATACTAAAATTCCAAATAAGGGTTTTAAATTATTCCTATTATATTGAAGTTTTATCAATATTCTATCAGATTTTTTTTATTTACGTGTATAATGTTTTGAGGACATTTATACATGTATTCCAATAATATAAAGAATTTTTAAATTAATTTTCTTGTTTTACATGATACATATTTCTTTTTTTTTCCTTTTCTTCGTTGCCTAGCGACTGTTAATCGTAGCCTATCATTGCGTCAAATATGAATGAAGTTAGTAAATTACGTTAATTTTGTTGCAGGTACTATTAAAAGGCTATCACAAAAAATATTTTATCGCGCCAAATCGATGCAATTTATGCAATTAACAGTGGGCACGATAATGAATTATTTTCCAGTAGATTTATAGATCTCCAGATATGCATATTTTGGGGGGCTTTTAATATGTTATTGCTATCGCATGGATTAGGATGTTTAAACTAATGTTTAACCATGCTATAAGTGAAAAAAAAAGTACAGTTAAAGGCATGTAAATCCTTTTTAACACTTTCCAACATGTATGAAAAGTATTTATGACTTCAGTTTTTCTATCTGTCGCCTGCCGTGTTTCTCTACGTGCTCTAACTCGCGTAAATATAGTCGGGATTACATGTAATTGATATACGTTATTGAGGTTTGCCAAAGTATGTTTGGTATTAAAAATGAAGAGTGTAGCATTCATAGCTTAGTTACAGGGGCACTCAAAACTATTCCGTTACATTATAGTCTTTGGGAAAAATCGTCTGCGGTGTATTTTAATAATGTTACACAATTTTAAACGTAATGAAATTTATATACTATATTAAGGTGCACTAGAACCTGGTTACTATAAAATATGTTATGTGTAGCACTTACAGCATGCGTACAGGGAACTCAAAAGTATTCATAATATTACAATCTTTGAAGAAAATCCTTTTGTGGCGTTTTTTAATGATGTTACTCTGTTACAAAATAATAAAATTGATATGTATTTTTGAAACATTTTTGTAGTATATGGGGTGCAAAGCATATGTTTTTTTAAGGGTCACACAAAAGTGGTCGATTAAAATGTTGTCTACGGGGGAAAAAAACTCCTCACAGCTTATTTTAACACATTAGCGACGGGAAACGAGAATTCTCGTTTTTATTCAGAATACATCATTGGCTAAGGGAGTGACTTGTACCTTACAGAAAAGACATTTATATTGTGTTGTCCATATTTTTTATAGATTGTAAGACATTATATATTACATCCGTACATTGAAAGATATTTACTGCTGCATAAACATGAAAAACATATCTCAGAAACCAATTTCCGAGACACTTTCAGAAGAGGGAGGAGCTTCTACTGTTTTTAAACCCAGATTTAATTAAATTGCCTGTCGTCAGTGTGTTAATTGTGTTGCACTAATTCAAACATTATGAAATTAAATTACATTACTGTGGTTGACTACAAGAAGCTTGAATATGATTTGTATCGTATTTATCGTTCATTTATAGGGTCACATAAAAAATTTCGGATACAGTTCTGGTCTATCAGGGATGATTGCTGAAGAGCATTTTCGATTATGGTGTGCGTTTTAACGTTAAGTAAATTTGTGCTTAATAAGTAGTGCTTAAATATTGTATAGACCATGTACAGGGATACACAAATGAATTCGTAAGTATAAATGAAAATGAGCGCGAATTGCTTCAGTGTTTTTTTTGTTTTGTTTTTTATTTGAGTTATGTATTTCCCAGCCCAATTACATTTAGTATACTAAAGAATGTTTGCAGAATTTAAATAGAACCATATACAGAACTCCGCAGAAACTGGATATATGGTGTACACTATGCATACTAATCCCCGGAAATGTGATATGAGCAGTTTTAAGAGGGATTTTTGTCTGCCTTAAATTTAAATGTTATAGACGACGCGTAAAAATCTTCACGTAATATACAGGGCTGTAGAAAAGAATTCATGTACGTTTCCGTCTATTGGTAGAATTTACTAAAGGACATTAACACAATTAATTGATAATTACAAATGTAAATTAAATTGCACTACGAAGGGGTTCAGGGGGGCTCTGCCCCCCTGAAGAAATCTACTTTATTATCTAAAAATTACCAGAATAAGTAGCTCATGAGATTTTCAGAATACCATTACATAACAAGGGATTTAATTTAACGCTTCTAATGTCAGAAACCTTCGAAATATTTTTTCGTTTTATAAACATTTATGTAATTTCAAAACTTTAAATTTCGTTTTTTGTAGAAAGATTAATATTACTCAAAGGGGGCTAAACACAATGAATTGTAGAGCTGACGTTGAGGCTCCTGATCTGCAGATTTACTAGTTAACTAATTTTATATTAGGAAGAATTTGACGCAACACCTAGTATCCCCTTTTGACGCAATACCTAGTATTCCCTGAACAAGTTTATTACAGACTCATAAGTTTAGTTTTCAACGCAAGTAGTAACTGAAAAATGCAAACTTCACAATAGAACCACTATTGAAACTTTTATGCTTTAAATAATTTTCATTTCTTCGTTTGGAAATGTATAGTTTCATTACCAATTTTCTATCTATAATCTGTTTTTTAAAATTATAATTATAGGAACATTTGTATTACAAGAAAGCCATTGTCCATTGTAATAATGCAAAAGCAGTTAGTATTTACAAATATACCACTATCATCTATATAGGAACATTTGTATTACAAGAAAGCCATTGTCCATTGTAATAATGCAAAAGCAGTTAGTATTTATAAATATACCACTATCATCTAACGGTAATATTACCTGTTACCACCATACTACCTAACCTTAATACCGTCTATACCACCTAACCGTAAATTTTTGCTCAGTTTAACATAGGGATTATCCTATGAAAGGACAATTCATCATCTCCAATACCCAGTTTTATCAGCATCAGCTGAGACAGTCCGGAGTCTGTTGTTTTATTAATGGTGCAGTTTGGTAGCGTGTGATCCAGGTATTCCCGCGATCTGGTCCGGTCATCTCCAGTCATGAATTTTCGATTTGAACCCTTTTACTCGGCGACCTTTTCCTACGTGACTTCGACATGAGGCTCATGGAGTAGAAAAGATGCGGACTCTTTCGTCACGTGATACGGATGATACGTTAGGCGTGACATCGCGAACCTCTTCCTGCCAACGCCATTTCTGGTCACAATTATGGAAATAGTGGATTTTCAAAACTTTTACATCTTTTACTGTATTCTTTTGAAACTTTCCATGGGGACGTCTTTAGAGCTAGGGGTTCCCAAACTTTTAAACCGACGTACCACTAAATAGAAGCTCATACTCCCACGTACCAATAGGTGACAAATTCAAAGCTAATAAAGAAAAACCTGTGTAAACGGAATATGACTAAAACGAAATATTTTCACAGTCTTTTGTGCTTCCGTCTGAGCAGATTTTACTGTATTTAATTGCATGATTACGTTATTAAATTGGTACTTAGATTGGCTTCTTTATATTAAGATTCAAATAAAAGGTAGTACCATCATCACATTTTTAATAATATGTACATTATCGAAATGCAGTGTTTTGGTAGAAAAAAAAAGCTACAATACTTAATGACGTAACGGCTTCAATTTTTTGTTATATGAATACTATGTTTATACCAATAGTAAAATACACTTAAGAAAATTTAATAAGTAAATAACCTACATAAGAAATTCATATGCCTTTTAAAAATAAACTACTTATTAATGCGAGTTCGAAGATCATTGAAATAAGCAATATGCACACATACAATATAGTAATAGAATAAAACTTTTTTCCTTTTTTTTTCAGGGGGATGAAAGGTCGGCTCAACATCTACCGTAGCCATTATTTCCATTTATCTAAAAATTCTAATCAAAATTGCATTAAAGTAAGACAAAACAAAACGCTGTCAAAGCAGTAATAACGGTAATAACAAAGAGCAGATACCACTGAGCGGGTGAACTGTTAAATCAAGAAAGAGTAGGGGGAGAGGGAGGATTGAGATATTTTTTTATTTCACATGCTGTATTTTTTATTTCACTTCCGTACCAGTATCGGGCTTTCGCGTACCATTACACAGTGCTTCACGTACCAGTACTGGTACCATAGTTTGAGAACCCCTGCTTTAGACATTCAAATAAACTGTGTACTTTTTTTTTTCTTTGGGGAGAGAGACGTGCGGGGGAGGGTGCTAGTACTTATAATCTTCATTTATTAAGGTTCCGCTGTTAAGGGTCTGTTACTCACGGACATGTTTTTTGCTTTCGGTATAGATAATTGACATTTATATTGCTTCTTTATGTGCAGATTTGGTTTTTCAGAGATGGATTATCAAACACAGAAATTTGGTGCAACTCACGTGACTAAGAAATAGTCTTCGTTTCCATGTGGAGGGTACGCTCTTTCTAACACTTACTGAAAAGAGTTGAAATTTATTTTTAATGTATAAAATTATGCGATATTTAAAAATAATTAAATTTTTGAAAAAAAGAGAAATTTATTGCTTAGGTCGTTGCCACCGTCGATATGACGTCAGTGTTACTCAGTGACATGTTTTTGCTTTCAATATAGGTAACCAATATTTATGGTGCTTCTTTAGGTGCAGAGTTAGTTTTTCAGAGATGAATTGTCAAACACTGAAGACAGATAATTTTTTGGGACAACTCACGTGACTAAGAAATAGTCTTCGTTTGAATAGGGAGAGTACGCAGTGCGTCGCTTTTGGTACTTACTGAAAAATGTTTAAACTTGCTTTTAAAAAAATTATAATAAAAATTCAATTATACTACTAATTTTATTTTTATTTTTCAAAAATGTGTTTATTAAACTAAATAAATTAGTTCCCTCTTATTCATATATATTTTTTATTTTCTTTTTAGGTAAGTCTTATGAGAATTTTGATATAAAATGTGAATGGTTCTGTAAATTTGTGTGTCTAGTAAGTATTTTTTCTACTACTATTTTGATAAAATACTGTGTTAGGATTTTATTAAGCTTAAAATTATTTTTCAGAGATTCGAACATTCTGTATTAAAAATATATTTCATATTGTGAAATTCATTTTTGAAAAAGGCGAAAGATGAAATTTTAGAAAATATTTTTAAAAAACTTTTTATCCCAAAAATGTTTTTTTTTTATTATGGTATAGAAATCCTGTAAAATTTCGTAAACGAGTCACGCAACAATACCCTAGTAGCAAATTAATATTCGCGATATCGGCCAATATTGCGTTCATTGGCATAAAATATTGCCCGATAATGGAGTGTTGACATTTTGCCAATATTGGCAAGAAATATTTAGCCAGTAAATTGTACGAATATTGAGTTCACATTGGAAATATTTCAAATTATCACCAATATTGTTAATAAGAAATTATTATTAAGTAGATACATTAATTTTAAGTAATTTCTTTCCAATTTTGGAGAATTGTCAATACACCAATATTTCGTGCTAAAAAAGCAATATTGGCATAATTTTGGGCTAAGATATAACAAATATTGGCTTGCTATTAGTGTTAATTATAAAATAAAGATTGGCTGTGGAATTACCCATCAGTAATGAATAATAGAAAACTGGTGGAAGTGAGGATAAAAGTGTGATCTACGAAATTCTGTTACCCTATTATTTTGTTCTAATTATAATATATGTATCTATTATAATGCTGAGCTAGATTATTTGCTTGTAATAAACTTATTTATATTTGGCAAATAGTCAACAAATTCTTAAAAAAAGAAATTCTTTCTCAAGGGCACCTCTGAAACATTTTCATCTATCAAATTGATTCGAAAATTATTGTGGTAAAGATTTAATCTAAAATTCTCAAGAAATATTAATTTGTATTTTGTATTTGTAGAAACTTTTTTTCCAGGAAAATTGTTAAAATTCTATTGTCATATCATTTAATTATTGTATTTTAGAATTCGATATTTTACATATTTTATTAATGATAGATTGTTTTTACTTTCATTTTTTATTTATTTACAAAATTTAATCTAAAAAATTCAAACTGTTTATTCATTCGCAGTTTCGATATATAAGGATATTAGTAAAAAAAAAAAAAAAAAAAGAAAATCCGTTAACCATCTTCTCGCTCTAATCTTTAACTATATATTATAATGTTTAACTAAACTATTTGCTCGTAATAAAATTTCTTCATACATTTCAAATGTGCAGGGAATGCTTTAAAAACGAAATGGAATGCGATATGAAAAATTATTTTCAAGGGCATCTCCGAAACCCTTTTTCATCCATCAAATTGATTTTATATTTGTCCTGACGAAGATCTGAGTCATGGAGGTTGGAATTTCTCCGAAAACTGAAATCATTTTCCTCCTCCGCATCACCTAATGGTCTGGGAGGTCTGCGGGAGACACCATTTTTGTTCGGTTTTTAGAACAATTTTCACGTTATCAGGGATGTAGGAAAGAATGAGGCTCATGGCGTCCAGCCCTCCCCATTCAAATGAAGTTTTTTTAAGGTGTCTCAGGACTCTTAAAATTGGAAAAATAGAAGAAAAAAAAAAAGACCATTTTCAGCATTTAATATCTTAAAATATATTTGATTTAAGATACAATTTTAATTGAAACAAAATATATAAGTATGTTCTTTCATTTCATGTATCAAAAATCGCAAGATGCAGAATTAATATTTACAGGGGGCTCCAAACTGTCAGACATTTGACGAGCAGAAAATTGACATAACAGTTTACGCGCAGGATTACAAAATAAATTTTGTAACTAGAACGAAATTTTGGTACTTTACTTCAGATTGTAATAATTACCCTGAACTTAAATAAATTTGTCTTTAAAGTAAGGATGCGCCGAATATTCGGTATCTATTCGGTATTCGGCCATGTTACCGAATATTCGGTTTGACCGAATAGCAAACTATTTGGTATGCCGAATATTTGGTTTGGCCGAATATCAAAATATTCGGCCGAGCCGAATACTTAAAAAAAACTTTTTAAACATATTTTTAAAAACCTTATACAACTTCTACGTTTAAGAGTCAACTTAAAAAGATATTGAGAATAATTAGAAACAAAATCACATTTAAATAAAAGAGAATGTTTTTACATTATTTATCTGCTGTTTGTTAAGTATTATTTAAGAAAATTAACCAATCACGAGGATTTTCATAGGAATTAATTATGTACGAATGCAAGTTCCTGAACAATGTCCAGTAAATAGTCTGTTTCTTGCTAAGATTTTCAGAACAACGTTTACAATCTCTGAAAATGATTGTCCACTCCAGACGCCGATCTAGAATGCATTTAAAAATTTCCTTGCTTAATCAAAGGGAGTAGAACAGTTATTCTTGCTAAGTTGCCACCATATAAAATTTGAATAGATTGTATTATTTATTTACTTTTACTTTAGTCTCTGCCTGACAAACAAATAATATATGATCTTGTACAATTTTTCTTCCAATTTTTTCACAATTTCTCTTTGATTTTAAAATGTTTCTTTTAGAATTTAAGAAAATTTTATTCATCTGTTTTAATTCTCAGAAGAAGCCACAAAATAAAAATGTTATTAATTAAAAAAGTTTTATAACTATCCTCTTCTTAAATAACTCAAAGAAGATTTTTTTCAGCATAAAGTTTACTTGAAAAAAGTTCTTGTTTGTTAGAATAAAAGTTTGTTTTAAATATTAAAAATTATTTTAAAATGTAACATTTTAGTGCCTTTAAACTTTGAAATATAAAAGTATACGACAAGCCTAATATTCGGTATTCGGCCTAGCAGTTACTATTCGGTTAGCCGAATATTCGGTATTCGGCAAAAATCACTATTCGGTGCATCCCTACTTTAAAGCATTTTTATATTTTTAATACAAAGTGGTATTTAGCTAATGCAAAATTTAGAAAATTTCAACATTATAATCACCTAAAAAAATATTTTTTTTAACAATAAAAAGGAAATTTTAGCTTCAGTTTATACAGACTAACATAAAACATGTGTTTTGAAAATTTCATGAAAAATATTCCGAAGTTTTTGAGATATCGTGCGCGTTGTGCCCAAAAACGTCATTTGGAGAAAAGTGACTTTAACGTTTCGTAAACGCCGCTCCAGCTGTTGAGCGGGTATAATTCTGAAAACCATAACTTCTGTTCTAATGAGAATTTCAAGGAAACAATCATATCAAAATGTTCGGAAAAAGCAGGAGTTTTAACATCTAACAAAATTAAAATTTCGAAAATTTTAAAGCTTTAAGAGTCCTGAGACCCCTTAATCATATGGGCTATCAAAAATCTTAAATCAAAATTAATTTTTGCCGAATTATTTAACAAATTGAATTATTTAATATTTATACAAAAATATAAAGATAAAAAAAATAACTAAACAATATTTTTTCAGCATCATTTTATTGACCATGAAAATATTGTTATTACTATTATTATTAATACTATTATTATTATTATTATTTAATATATGATAAATAACAATGTTATTAAAAATAACTGAAGCAATAGCAATTTTGACGATCAAATTTTTCATAGTGGAAGTTATTTTTTTTTCCTTTAATTTAAAATATACTCAAGAAATATTTATTTGTATTTTGTATTTATAAGGAAATTATTATTTTGTTTATCAGAAAAATATTTAAGAATTCTATTCACAGATAATTTATCGATAATATTCCTCAATCGGACATTATAATTTTTTTTTTATCTAATGATACATTATTATTACAATTTTTAAATGAATCTCACTTTAAATTAAATATTTTTTTAAATTTTTTATTATTAATATGATTTTTTTTTTTTTTTACAATATTTTGTTTTAAAATTTCTCGTTTTCACTAATTTTAATCCCCCCCACCCTATCCCCTTAAATTCTCTTCCAAGTTAAGTTCGAACATCTTTAAATTAAAGTAAAAAAAAATATTGTTAAAAGTGCAATTAATACTTTCTTAATATAAATTAAAAATGTATATATTTATAAATTACTGTTTTCGAAAACTCGATGTGAAGTACGCTAGATATATTCATTTGTACTTTCTATCTGGAAGAAAAGTATTTATGATATTATGTAAGTTATTTAAAATGTATTATTAATATCATTATCATTTGTGAAATTACTTTACATATTTTTTATTTTTAATTAAAAGTCACAAGAAATATTATTTTGATTTAATGTCCATCTTTTAAATTTACTTTTTTTTTTTTACGGAAAAAAAAAAGAGTACGATAGAAGAAAAAAGGACTGTATAATCCGACTAGAGATTTACATTTGTCCTAATGAAATTAATTTACTTTGCAGCATCAATGCATAAAAATAAATAAGCATTTCCTGCAGTAGAGAATGCAGCTAACGAAGAGCAAATATGGCTGTTAGGTTTGTGTCCGGAATTTTAGCACCGAGCCGTCTGATTGGCCATGACGCAACAGTAGTCAGACGGTGACGTAATGTATCGCTACTACCGCGCTCTGCAACTGACAGCTGAGCAGTTCATTTAAAAGTGTAGGAAAATATTGTTGTGGCTATGTATCGGGCAGGTGGTTTAGCTGTATATAAAAAAGGGGGGTTCAAAGGGATAATTTGCCGACGGCGTAGTTAATAATTTTTATGCGGCTCAATTTCTGATTTCTGTTCCATTAAAAGTGTGGAGTATTTCAGAGTGTGATATTTCGCTTTGGATTAATTATAAACATGTTGGAGAAAAAATTGATGAAGCCTCGGGCAGGTAAGATTTTTTTTAATCGAATTATTTTTTTTTTATTCATTTCTCTAATCCCCGAATTTTTTGCAGCATTTTATTTTCACTCAATAAAGAAGATTTGTTTAAATAAATAAATAAACGGCTAAATTATGCCAGGTGACACCAAACAATTATTTCAATCAAATGAAAATCCTTTTTATTTTTATTTTATTTATATACTTATTTGTAGGTTATACTAAATCGATTTTAAAATATCTTATTTTTTCTTGAATAATGAAAAATTGTTAATTAAATGGATAAAATTGGAAACAGAGTGAAGCCGGTGAGATCTAATATGTAAATCACTATCAGTATTAAAGGGGTCCGGCGTAGTAGCACCAACTTTTGAGAAATATTGGGTGGGCGCAAAAATTTTTGAGTAAAATAACACATAGTTTTTTTCTCCTTGGAGAGAGAGGCGGGGGAGGAGCGAACAACTAAAAATGATAATTTGAAGCTAAATTATATTTTTTCTAAGCAAAATACAAATTATAATTTAATAAATAATTTTATTAAATTATATTCTTCCTTATAAATGCATTTATATTTATTATAAAATAACATAAAAATTGCTAACTATTAAAAGCTCAAAAAACTAAATGTCAAGAAAAACGTATATTTTAGTGACCTAAGGCAGATGGCAAAATATGCAGGAAATTTGTTCTTGAGAGAAATTTAATTATGCATTCACTAAAGGGGCTTTCAGTGCTCCTGTAAGTCTAATGGATGTCCTTATTATTTTTCAAACAAAATTATTTGAGAACGTCAATAAAACCAAATTTCCTTTCAGTGATGAAATAAATAAGGGAAGAATTAAATGAAAATAAATAAAGGAGGGCGGAAAGATCAAATTATTGGGAGGACTGGAGCCCCATGAGCCCATATAAGTTTTCGCCACTGGCCCGGGGCTCAAATTTATAAAACTTTTATTTGTAACTGTATTTCACTTATTCTTTTTCTTGAAATGTGCATTTATATATACATTCCTTTTTCATATGTAAAACTTAATCAAAATTTAATTTTAAAGAGTAAAATATATATATATATATATATATATATATATATATATATATTTAATTTTATATGATTAAAATTTGATGTAAGAATAGCTCTCTTTACATACATTTATAAAGAAGAGAATAAATTTTAGTGTGTTTAGGATTCACAAAAGTATTTATTTAATTAATTATTGTTTTTAAAAATTATTTGATAAACAATACTTTTTACAACAAGAATCATATTTCCAAAAAAATTATGTCAAATGAAAAAAAATCCCAAGTTGAAACAACATGCAACTGAAAAGCAGTGTGCGAATTTTATAGCCTTTTCTTTCACAAAAATAATATATATATATATTGTTTGAGTTGTAATATGGTCATTGCAACTCTCTTGCTGGTTATGTCTTAAATTTAAATGTTACAATTTTTTTTATTGTTCATTATTACGGATCTTGCATTGATTAATATTTTTTTTTTAAATTCAATTTATATGGCATGGTAAATTTATACTTTTTGGTGTATAGTCGATCGGGTACATAATCGGGTCATCGGGGGTTCAGTTTTTAGCTTATTGCTGGATTCTATTACAGAAATCGACTATGTTTTTGCTTATATTTGTATTTCATGTACCCTTGAAAAAGTGAAATTCTATATAAGCTTCCTGCTACATCCATCCAATTGCTCGATTATTTGTTTACGATACGTCTTTTAATAATTCAACAATATTTCGCTGGTTATTCGTATCTTTTGTCTTTAATTGGTTATTTTATCAAAATTTGGTGGTTATTCATATGTTTTATATGGATTAATCGTTCGCAATATGCTGGTGAATTAGTGGTATTGTGCTTGATTTTGTATCACTAGTTAAAGGTTCCATCTTTATTTTGTATAATGTCAGAGTTATGAATTGAAGCTAAATTAATTAATTTATTAATTTAATTTTAGTAATTGGAAATAATTGATGATTTATAATTATATAATGGTTATATACATGTATATATATATATAATTGAAATAGATGATGATTTGTAATTATATATAATTATATTATGGCTATATAATATATATATATATATATATATATATATATATATATATATATATATTAATTTAAATGGGATAAATCTTGAAAAAAAAATACATTCTGAGACAAGTGTATTTAATTTTTAAAGGAAGGCAATCACAAGTAACTATAAAAGGAGTTATAACTTTTCAATTTAATTATCATATTTATGTATGTTTGCGTCGCTTTATTTTTAGTGAATTTTTTCAATCCCCTTCCCCTTCCCAAAAATAAATAAATAAAAATAATTACTAATTACTTCACAATACTTGTTATTTCGGTATTATTTTTTTATTTTTAATTACACGTTTGTTTTGTTTCCGTGTGAAACAAAATGCGTGAAGGATATGTTTGATATCAAATAAATTATGATTTTCTAGTTTTAAGTCGCAATGACTCATTATTTGAAATCATTATTATTTATATGATATTTTATTAGTAGGTATATATATTTCATTACTATTCATTATATGTTTTAGTATACATTAAAAAATTCTGCGAATTTAATTTTTATACAAAGTTTAATCTTAAATACTCAATATTCATTTTTATTTATTAAATATTTGCGATATATACTTTTTTTTTATTTAATAAGCATCATGCAAATTAGTTATTACTTGTCCAGCGCGAGCTCATATCTGCGTGTATGGTAAAATGTCTGTGTTTATGGTGTAAACTGAATATATATATATATATATATATACACAATGTTGCAACCTTAAATGTATAAGTCTTCCTTAAGCATAGAAAATTGAATCATTTCAATTGATTCTACTTTTAAATTTTTTAGACATTGTACATTACCTTAAGATAAAAAAGAAATATTTTATTTACACTGTAAAAAAAATACTGCCAGTTTTCTGGTAGGAATCGGAAAAATAGTTGCCCTTACCCAGCTCGGAATAAAATCCGTAAAAATAAGGAAATAGTCAGTAAAACGGTATTTTACGGATTTTATTCCGATTTTACGGATTTTATTCCTAGCTGGGTTAGAAATTATTCCGGTACGATAAGGGCAACTATTTTTTCGATTCCTACCGGAAAACTGGCATTATTTTTTTTACAGTGTAGAGTTTTTCTTTTTCTCGCATTATTTTAATTAAAAGCTGCATTTCTTTTTGATTTCATCTGCCATTGAGCTGTCTACTCTGCTTTATTTTCGTATAATTGTGTTTTTAGTGTATGTTCAGTGTTCCTTGGACTAAAATAATTAGGGTTATCACGTGTTTCATTTTATAAATTTGTAAAAATTGATATTTTTTTGTGAAAACTGTGTTTGAAATGATAAAAATTGTATATATATATATATAGAATTAGAATTGAAGAGAATGGTGATGAATGTCATTACCTAAAACAATTTTTATTGTTCCTGCTATCAATATTAGTAAGTTTAATATTATTCACGGAATATCGTCGCCTGACAGCAACAGTAGGACATCTAGTAATAATAAAAAATGAGATGTCTGGCTTACTGCTATGAATAATTGAGTTTGCATCTAGAGGAACAACTTCTGTGTAAAAACTGATATTTTTTTGTAAAAACTGTGTTTGAAATGATAAAAATTGTATATATATATATATATATATAATTAGAATTCAAGAGAATGGTGATGAATGTTATTAACTAAAACAATTTTTATTGTTCCTGTTTTTATCAATATTAGTAAGTTTAATATTATTCACGGAATATCGTCGCCTGAGAGCAACAGTAGGACATCTAGTAATAATAAAAAATGATACGTCTGGCTTACTACTATGAATAATTGTGTTTGCATCTAGAGGAACAACTTCTGAAACACAAAGTTATATTTAATACTACAGTCGGACATCTATTTAACGAAGTCGCTAAATCCCGAAAAAAAGTTCGTTATATGGAAAATTCGTTAAATAGAGAGTCACCTTTTAAAATACTCTAAACTACACAAAACATATTTTAAGCCCATAAACACTACATACAATTAAAAAAAAGTAATTAATCACACTTTTTTTTATAAATTATATCTATTTGTGTTGTATATTTTACCCATCAAAAAGAAATCTGCAAGGGAAATAAGAATGAAACAAAACATTGTCTGAAAATACATTGTATTTTCAGTTTTTAAAAAAAAAAATTACATGAAAATCATGATTTTTTATTATGGTCGATAAGCTATTTCGAGGAATACCAAATTTTAAAGCAATATTCTTTTTCTTCACGCCTTTATCCACCTCATCAAGATTTTTTTTCTTTTATGCCAAACACTTTCACTTTGACATTTTCGAGCTAAAAAAACCGAATACCAGCACGACTGAATGATCTAGAAAACGACAGACTCTAGGCACGCAGCAGGCACTTCTTGGATGAAAAGCAAAGAATCACAGCGATTTTACTGCTCTCGGTGAGTTAGGTGCCTGGTAAGACCTGTTCATGTTCATTGATCATCATAAAATGTGTTAAAAGAAAGAATAAATTTGAAATGTCCAGTAATATTTTGACAAATAGGGAGAAAAAAAAATTGATCCCAAGAAAAATTTCGTTAAATAGAGAATGGACTTCGCTATTTGGAGGTTATTTTACGAAAAAATTCGCGAAATGTTCTTGGTCCCAAGGAAAAGTTCGTAAAATAAAGAAATTCGCAAAATAGAGGTTCGTTAAATAGAAGTCCGACTATATATCTCAGATGTGTTTTATAAAAATTCCCTACTTTTCCACTGGATTCGGACACAGTTTTTAATAGCCGTAAGTCAGACCTCTCATTTTCGATTATTACTAGATGTAGTACTCAGTGTTGCAGTCGTAATAAAACAGAGAGTATACGGTATAGGCAGAGGGTATACGCTGACGTCATGAACGTTCATAGATAGGGTATACGCTAATACTTTATTTGAGAAACAGGGGGTATACGGAGCTTCTTTAAAAAATCCAGAAGGTACACGGCGTATACCCTCCACTACACCCCTGATCCTACTGTTGCTCTGAGGTGACGATATATTAGGTATCCCATTTTCTTATCGCGTATTAGGTGAAATATATGTATTTGAAGATAATTTTCCTGCAGGGCTTTAGGAATTTTTATTCCTATCAACAAATATCAACAAATTTCATTTTAAAACTACAAAATATTTATGTGAATACGTGTAGAAAAATAAATAAGTGGCCATACATTAATTTGTTAGGACCAGAAGCTCCAATACATTGCTCCCAGTCCCAGGGCACCCGAATCTATTAATACGGTTCTATTTCCGACTAACATCCATGCGCACGTCTATTTAAAAGTATCCCTTCCAGGCAATATTGCTTAATTCAAGTTCAAAGGTCATATTTATTTTACATAATTAATATATATATATATATTTAACACGAAATAAAATCGTGCTTCAATCGTTAGTTATGCAACCTTACATGTATGTTGTATCTGCTCACTTTTTCAATCCTTTATCTACATTAAAATAACTAGGGAATCCTGGACCTCCCGGGTTATAAAACATAAGAGAAAACTATTTTTTATATTAATATTTTTTTTTTAGATTGCCCGGTAACAATATCCAAAAGCATTTTTATTTGAAAGTATCAATTTTGTATTCAAATAAAGTTTTTAAATTTATTAAAAGAGATATTTTCGTATTAGTTAATAGCCGAAGAAATCGCCAAAGATTTCGTGACTTACTTTCGTATTAATTAATAGCCGAAGAAATCGCCAAAAACTTCGTGACTTACAGCAGTCCATTTTAATTCTGATCATTTCAGTTGTTTAAGCGCGAAGTTCCATTACACGTTTGTTAAATTTCTGTTTATGCTATTTTATTTTATTGATGAATTTTAACTTCGTTATAGGATATTAGCCGGACAAAACTGCTGAAGTACTTATATTAACTTAAGTGCATACGGATTTATCTTTCAATATTGTCTGCAGGCAATAGAGATAGGTTAAAAAAAGAATAGTGCTTGAAAATTAGTTTTAAAACAATAAAAAAGACTAAATTGCGATACAGTTTTCAAATAAATTACAATACAGTTTTGAAACAAATTGCATTTCTAAGTACATTTTATTCCCCATTCAACGGTGTAAAAATTGAAAATATGCGATGTTTAGAAGTTAAAAAAATTACAATAATAGCTAAATTGAATCGTATGCTGTTGTCATCGTCAAAATGACGTCATCGTTACGCACGGACACGTTTGTTCTTTATAATATAGGTAATCGTGAGGCTGTACACAGACAAACACTTTATTTTATTAATATAGATTACAAATCAATTAAACAAATGGAAATTTTAAAATCTCCGGAAATAAATATTTTATTCCGTTCACGACTGACTATGTTCTACTAATATTTTGATACTTTTTTTTAGAGTTTTAAATATACTCAAGTTGTCATGTTGAAATAAAAACCTGGTTTAGAAATGTGGCAATTATATATTTGAGCATCCATTGCTCACATTTAAATTTTATACAATTTTTGGGACAAATCTAAGCTATCAGCGAAACGAATTTTAATGGGACACATGCATGTCCCTTAGTGATTAAAAAGTTAAATTACTGAAATATTTCTTTGTACGATTTTTTTATACAGTACAATTAAATGTACAGTAGAGCGCCGATTATCGGAACTCCAATTAACCGAACTTCCAATTATCCGAACAGCCTATTTCTCTCAAAAAAAAAAAAAAAAAAAAAAAAAAAAAAAAAAAAAATTAACCAAACTTCTATTTATCCGAGGAGCCTATTTCTCTCCAAATTTTTTTTAAACCGAACTTCTACTTATCCGAACAGCCTATTTCTCTCTCTCAAAAAAAAAAAAAAAAAAAAAAAAAATGTAATGATGATGAGATTGTGCATGAGATTTAAGATGAAAAAGAAATTGAAAAAATAAAAACTAATGTTCTGAAAATAACCCAGGTCCATCACTTAACGAAGCCTTTGAATGTTTAGAAAAAGCTATAAAATGGCTCGTACGGTAGAACTCTGATCCTATTCAACTAACGTATTTAAGAAGAATTCGAGATATGGCAGCATGGAAAAGAACGTCTTCATTGAAGCAAGCAACAATCGAAAGCTTTTTTGCTTAAATTATAATCTCTGGAGTTCAGAAAATGATAAAAAGAGAAAAAGAAAATTTTAAATGATAAAAAAGTAAACAAAAAAAAAAATTTAAACACGCTAGTACTAACTGGTGCTACCAGTCCTAAGCCTAGATAAAGTGTGAAGGTTTCAGGAACATCTTTTAAATTGTCTGTCCATTTATCCGAACTTTTGCTTATCCGAACTAGGGTCGGTCCCGATTTGTTCGGATAATCGGCGCTCTACTGTATTGATATTATTAGCCCGAATGCATAATACTGAATTAACATAATAAAAAAAATAATAGAGAGAAAATAATGAATTCATTTTTTTTTTCGATTATTACATTATCACTTTCAACATCTTATATGCCCTGTAATTCAATTATTTATTTATTCACTTAGCATGTCTTTGTTCTACAGCCGAAACAATATTTCCTTACTTTCTTTTGTCTTAGCAGATTCTGTTATTTTTGTTTTCTCAAATGTTTGCGTATACCTTAAACTTACCGTATCACTGCTCTGAGATAATAAGCGCTTATTTTTAAAAGAGAAACAGAAATGCAACTCGCGCATATTTTTCGAACCATTTGATAGCTTAGGATTGGAAATATCAAATATATACCGCGAAAAGAGAGAAAAGAAATGCGAAAAGAGAAACAAGATGCTTCCATGAATGCTTGCGCTTCTAGAAAAAGGTTTTTCTGCAAGAAATGGGCAACGGAAAAAAAGCTGCAGACGATTTTGTATCGTTTGTGATTACTATGTTTTGTTTTAAATTTTTATATTCCATTAAATGAATTCATCCATTTTATGTAAACAATCATTTGCATCTGAATGTAATTTTATTTAAATTTTATCGTAAAGGGAATTCTAAATTTCTTTTTAAATATTTGTGATAATTTATTTTGTTTATTTATTTATTTATTTTAGCTTAGAATTGGGTAAATAATGTATTAGTTTACTCTGGTGAATCTCTATATTTTTTTATTTAATTATTCCTGAATTGTTTAAAAAACTAAACAAAGTCTTTTTTTCCCTAAAATGAGGGGGGGAAAAAAAAGCTATTTTGAATTTTTTGTGACGATTTTTGGCTTTAACCTTTATATTTTATTGAATAAACTAGCTTCTCTGGCGTTATCTGGACTTGGGATAATAACCTTGAATATACCTATCAATATTTTTCTTATAAATGAAACTGTAAGAAAAAATTAAATGGGTTAAGGCTCAGACAATAGCATCAAGTTGACAGAATAAATTAATTACAACCACATGATCTTGTTTTATTATTACTTAGTTTTATATTCCCGACCTCCCTGGAATTTATTAAATACCGTATATACTCGCGTATAAGTAAAGGAATTTCTAACAATTTTCGGTAAGCAAATTTGGGGGGTCGACTTATACGCGAGTCAGTTAAAAAAGAAAAACCAAAAACTTCAAATACTGCAAAATTATGGCTTTTTATGTGTATGAATAAAAAATAATACATAAAATATACAAATAACAACAATTTATCATTTAAAAAAATTTCAATGATTTGTTTTTGTTTACTTACTACCTTTCCCCATTGGCAAGTGAAATCTTTGATTTGATTTTGTGCAAAATTGAAGTAAAAAGTTAGGGGTCGACTTATACGCGGGTTTTTGATTTTTTCCAGAATTTGCATTCGAAAGTTAGGGGTCGACTTATACGCGAGTATATACGGTAGTTATTCTGAATTACCCTAATGTATTTTTAAAGTTATACACTAAAGTTTTCAGAAAAGCATATTGCTCATTTGATTTGGCTTTTGAGATATTATTTTTCTCTGAATTATATACTGCTTTCAGATGAAAAATTTCCAGAAATTTTGAAATGGCGGACAAAACCATTTTTTTTTCTGGAAAAATTGATTTCTCAGAAATAAATTATATTTTCTTAAAAAGTATAAAATAATAAACTTTTTTTTTTACATTTACGCCCACTGAAAAAAAAATTATTTTTCAGTTATGTATTACAAAATTACATATTACAAAACCCTTTATATAGTACAAGAAAAAGAGAAAAAAGCCAGTCTTCAACCTTTCAGTATCAGAATTTTGACAGTAGTTTTCCTGTTTAATTAACACCATTGTTTGAACATATCACGTGTTTGTTGAAATGATTTTTCAGTTGCATTTGTTTAATTACCAGTAGAGCTAATTAAAAACAACAACAACAACAACAAAAATCGTATAAGTTTCAATCAATACTACCACAGTTTGAAAGTAATTTTAACCTGCATTACACATCCCATCTTGTATACGTTTAGAAATTGTTTTCAACTGAATTTTTCACAGAAACTTGCTTAAATTGTATTTGCAAAGTGAGGGTGTACAATGATATATGCCGTATATCATCTGGATTTTAAAAAATATGTACCCTTTTTTTTCTCATGTAAAACTACAGCGTATACTACCCAGCATATACCCTGTGCCTTGAGCATATACTCTCTGGGTTTTTTACGACTACAGCACAGCTTTTATGGATTTATATTTGTAAAAAATACAGTTAGATATTTCTAAGAGCCTATATTTAAAGAAAAGAATCAATAATTTCAACTGCATGTTAATAAGAAAATTTTTTTGTTCTTATAATAGTGAAAAATTACAGCTAGGCCAATAAAAATCAATGCATTTTACAAATTTATATTAAATTTTCAAACTGATAATTTTCATTAATTATTAAATTATTGAAATAATTTTGCATGCAAAGTTTAATTTGTAACAAGATAATTTGCATTTAGTTATTTTACCAGGGCTTTGTTTGGATTTTTTTCACATGACCCTGTTTTTGCGAAATTACGAACTTTTTTATATATTTGTAAAAAATGTATTAGAAATATCATTAATTATGAATTAATTAATTAATTATGAAAAAATGAATTAGAAATTATCATCATATTTAAGTTCTTATTTAGACATTTTTAAGGTCCTTCGTACATATATACCTGTAACTAGACAATAGATTTTGCTTGCAGATAAGATTTTCCATGTTAATGTTTTCATGTAAGTTACTATACATGAAAGAAATATAAAGAAAAGTATCAGAATGTAGCTAATATAAAAAATTTAATAGATTATTTTACAAATGAAATTTCAATTTTTCCGATTTGTAAAAATTGAAAAAAATCCCTTCAGAAAAATAACGGAAAAAAATGTTCGTTCCCCCAAAATTTCCGGGTTTTTCTGAGCATTCCCGTCTCTATAACAAAATTTAAGACTGGTTTCTCAATTAAATCTGAGGCAATTAAATATGACTTCATTTGGGTAATGAAAATAAATGTTTTTGATATAAAATTATAAAATGATAGTATAAAATGGATATTTTTAACTCACGAAAGTTTATAAGGGTCAATATCACAAAGTACGAAAATGCCAGTCCGCATTATAAAATTTCTATTTAATGTTATATAATGCAATTTTCTTTTTTACATTCTAATAAAAAATATTCTTAGAAGCATTTTCAAGATATATTATATTCATAATAACACAAAAATAAAGCAATTTAAAGACTTAAATTTTCAGATTGTCATTTTCCTGGCATGTCACAGTGTGATGTGTGCAAAGTAAAAGGCTTTCTGCTATCATGTACAAATATCTTTTTCTTGTTTTTTTTTTTTTTAAAAATTTCTAATTAGCAATTATATCTTATATAACACATATATGTAGAAGGTAACAAGTTCTGTATTTTACAAATAATTTTCTGTAATTAAAATATGATTGTCACTGAAAATGAATGTCATTGTCCTGGCCTGTTCAGTTTAGTTCTTTATGAGGTATAAAGATGGCGCTGCAGAGTAATTCTCCTTGTTCTTGACATAATTCAAGCCAGAAGCAATAAAATCATTGCTACCAGCAAGACCTTTTAGATATTTCTTTGAAAATAATGTGTTCAAAGGTTTTGTAAAAATTGAGTAGACTTTTAATATGTCATTTTCCTGGCTTCTACAAATTACAAATAAAACTGAACATTACACTGAATTTGAGGTACTATAGAGGAAACGTGTTCCTTTAAACAAAATTAAAATGTTAGATCTAAAAATAAAAAAAACAAGAATGTGAAAAATGTTTTAGAATGAAATTGTCCTTATCCTGGCATACATATGCCAAGAAAATGGCATATAATTATAATTACATAAAAATGAACTTAAGCTCTTCAAACTTTAACAATTTTATATAAAAATTCCTTTATTCAGCTGTTCAACCAACATTTTTTTAAAAAATCAGAAGCTTTGAAACGATTTAAATTTTCAAAATTTTTGTTTCCAAAATCTCACATTTTGTGATATTCACCCATAAACAACTACGAATATTGGACATCTGTAGAAAATTAAAAGAAGTAAACTCTTTATCCATCTAAATCATTAAAATCTGTCATTGAAAGTATTGTTGGATCGGCATTCGTTACGTTGGAGTTATTTTGATACGATTGGCCTATGATATACAGTTTCTTTACGTTGTAAGTAATACTTTCTGGGTGAGTGGGTTTCAAAAATGCCATTCATGGTGTTATTTCAGGCGAAAGTGAATCCTTTCTCATTCTGGAATATAGTCGTTGTCGATGCGATTGCAGATGTATAGGTAACAGCAACTAAGTGGCTTGAAGATTACGTTATGCATTCACATCACTTAATCGCATAACGATTTGATTTCCATTATGAATTCCAAGTGCGACTGACAGACATTATATAATAAATATGAATTATTTTTTATCTTTACATTCTGTTTAATGTTGAACTACACAGGTGTGAAAATTGTTAGAATAATTGTGAAATGTGCATTACAATCTTGTTATATTAAAGAAATAATACATTATATAAAAAATATCGATACATTTAATATTTAGTGTGCATCCTCTTGTTTTTTATTGAAGATTCAATGCGTCTTGGCATACTTTGTATGATTTTTTGTTTTTGGCTATTAATTTGAATTTAGTTATCATGATGCCAATTTTGGATGAGTCTTTCTATCAGAACATTCTTGTTTGTGATGTTGCATTTCTTTAATTTTTAATTAAAGAAAACACTTCCATGGCCTAGAAACAGTCCAGATATGAACCCCATAGAGAATCTTTGGGCTATTGTAAAGAAAAAAATTAAAGAAATGCAACATCACAAACAAGAATGATCTGATAAAAAGACTCATCCAAACTTGGCACCGATAAGACACCACGCCGCTAATCGCTTGATAGCGTAGGTGAGGGCGGGTTTACGTTGCACACTCTTTGTGAAACTCCCAGGATGTAATTCTCTGGTGTTGTACATTTTCTTGTGCTATCTCGTCCCTGTATATCGACGATGACTTATAAGCGGACCCTGGTGTCAAGCACACAAGTCTGATGTATGTGTTCAATAAAACAAACAAACAAGTCGTATCGAATCTTTAATAAAAAACAAGGGGATGCACACTAAATATTAAATGTATCAATATTTTTAAAATAATGTATTTTTTTTTTACATATATAACAAGATTTTATTGTAAATTTCACAATTATTCTAATAATTTTCACACCTCTGTATATAATGCGAAAATACTCTATTTAGAAACAATTAAAATGTGATTGGAATTTGTGGTATTGTGTAGTAGCATAAAATTAATAAATGCCTGCGAAATACCGACTTATAATTATCTAAACCGATCAGAGCATCCAACCCAGACTTCCCGGATTATTAACCATACTGCTCGGCGTACAGAACATTGGTGAAAATCATTTTTATTTGGAAACTTTGATTATTTTTTTTACATTGAATATGTTGTTTTAGATTGACCACTAACAATCCCAAGATAACATTTTTATTGAAAAATACCAATTACATAGTTAAATAAGTTTTTCAAATTAACTAAAAACAGTTCTGTCGTATTAGCCGCATGCCAGTTGATAGTAGACAAAGATATCACTATTTTTTACAAAACTTTTTAATTCTGATTATTTCAGTGTTTAAACGATTTATTTATTCATTATATACTTATCACGTTTTAATTTCGTTATGAAATATTAGCCGGAGACAAATGCTGATCTTTTAAGTTGTTTTAAATGAAAAAAGATAAATCTTCCTTAATGGGGCTGCATGCAATAGATATAGATTTAAAACTATTCATGCTTAAAAATTATTTTTAAATCCATAAAAGAAACCCAGTAAATTGAGGTACAGTTTAAAAAAAAAATTGCATTTAAAAGTACTACAGTCGTCCCGTTTAAACGAATAGTGGTGGTTCCAGAAATAATATTCGATTAAGCGTGGTATTTGATTAAACGGGGAATCATAACTGTAATATTTAATGCGTAATAAAAAGCAAAATAACCATCTATGGTATATTTAATTAACAGCATAATAAATCGTTAACAGAATAACATAAACTAAAATAAATACAAATGCTAATATAAAGTAAATACGTATTAATTTAATGTCAGTGCATACATTTATATGATTTACATCACACTTAATGCAGCTCGTTTAAATTTGGTCAAAACTTTGCTACTTCTAATTTACGCCACTTATACTGCCTTAAAAAATCGTTTAAAGTGGTTTGTTTAAGTGGAATTTTAAAGGAGTTAATATCGAGTTATTTTTCGAATGAGTGCAAAATATCACAACTACCATCTCGAGTCTTGAAGTGACGGTGAATTGCCATTAAAGAAGTGATGGTGGGCAGATCAAGATGAGAAAATCTTTGACTTGACCATTATACACTTGCTAGCCGAAATCATTGCAGAAAGAACTGAAAATTTGTTTACAGGGTAAAGGCGCCGAAAATGACAAAAGCTGGAAGGAAATTCTTGCTGAAACGTGCTTTCCGCGCCTATTTTCAAACATCGGTCACACAGTTGTTATTCGATTAAGCGAGGACGTTCGTAAAAGATATCTCGTTTAAGCGGGGGAAAATAACATAGAACCAATAGGAATAAATTCGGTTCCGGAGGATTCTATTCGAATAAGCGGGAAATTCGATTATCCGTGACCTGATTATGTGGGAAAGACTGTATTTTGTTTCTAATCGACGATGTAAGAATTGAAATTCTGCAATGTTTAGAAGTTATAAAAATTGAAATAGAAGTTAACTTTGTTGTTGGTTGTCACCCTTCGTATGACAATTGCTTTATAATATAGATTAATAAAAACAATAACAGTTTTCCATTAAAACTACAAATCAAACATTAGTACTTTTTCTATCAACGTACATATAAATTGTTGAGGTTTAAAGAAAAATTGATAGAAAGAAAATTATAATTTTTTTAAATACTTTTGCGTAATAAAATTTTAAGCATCGTGGACGATTGTCCAATTTAGTACAATGTTTAAATATCAGCGGAAAAAGAAAAAGAAGGCGGCATCTTTTTCCAGAAATCTAAAATCCTTCTTTCTGCAAAATATGAATTCCTTGCATGACAAGTTTAATTATAACTCCTCGGAAATATAAAAATAGATATGAAATCTAAAGAATTCCATCTCCGTAGACCGTTGCAGTTCAAACTTTTCATCAGCCCACTTGTAAACAGGGCAATAAATAAGAGACAGATAGCACGACTAACGAGATTATCTCTGAGTACAAATAGTTTCCTTTTCTTGATATATAACGAACTAAGTACCCGGAGAGTACTTTTGAACTTTGTTATAATCCGTGTGATCTCGATGCTCCGCACGTTCTGAAATATATTAAGAATAAAATCTCCCTCTTCTTCCTAGTGCCAAGCTCTGCAGTTTGTTGTTAATAATTTGGATGAGTGTTTTGTCGCCAGTTTCTTGTTTTTTCTGGGTTTTCTTTTGCTTTTCCTGTGGGAAACTAGCGCTCAAGCAAAATAGAAAAATCTGTATAATATTTCTTGAAAGGAATTATTATATTAGGAAAAATTCTTGATGATATTTTCAAAAACGCCAGACTTGAAATAAATTCTTACATATTAGGGCTTTTTGAATTGATTTTATTTTTTATGTATAAAAAAAAACTGTGTGAACACATCTAGGTGATTTGTGTGTCGGCCAGAATTTGTACCGGATAGGGTCGTTGCCAGAACATTGGCAGTTTCAGCCAAAAGGTCCCTGTCCCTGGTTCGATTCCTGGTCTGGACGCTTTTTCACCCAGTTGGAAATTTACAACTCGTTGAATAATTACCTAGATTTCTTACTATATATGTTTTATCGATCAGTTGTAATAGAAACGATACCATAAATTGTAAATAATTTCAATTTATTTATTCGATAATTGTCTTAAAACTTTTACAAATAAAGAAATTTTTGAAGATAAAATTATGTTAGTTATCTCAAATATTAACATTTAACTGCATTACAATATCAACAGATGGAACAACAGTGTTTCATAGAAATATATATTTTTCTTTCTTTTTATGGAAAATAATCACCTATTTTTCTTAGTATATAATATATATATGCCTTATCGATCAATTGTAATTATAAATGTATGAAAAAATGAAGATCATTTCAATTTATTTAATCGATAATTACATGGCCAAGACTTTTAATTTATAATTTAAAATACAAACTCATTAATAATAATTAAAAAAATATATTAGGGATAGTAAATTTCTTTTGCTGCCACCAGTTTTCGTACTCGTTTCCGAATGGTTTTTGCCCGATCCGAAACCGCATAAAACGTTTTCTCGACCCGGAAGCCATCTCGAATCTGCCAAAATACAAACCCGAGCGCGAAATACTTCAATTCGCAACTTGAACTGCACCCAAAATGAAAGAAGAGTAAATCATATTTCAATGAAGTTATGAAAAGTAATCTACATTTATATGTATAATACCAATTTTATGTTTTATATAGAAAAATGAACACATCTATATTGTTTATTATTCAAATATAGTAAATGCTCTGAATAGCCGACACCTCGAGAACGTTGAATAGACGCAGGGCTGTTTAACGCGGCGACCGCGGGCGCCCTTTTGAAGATTTCCTGTTACTAGTAGTTTAACAAAAATAAAATTCCCTTTTAAAGAATGCTTTATTTTAAAACCCTTTATATTTGCTTGAGAGATATTTTAAAAACCTCTGCAAGTGCATTTCACGCAACAGAAATTAAAACTTACTTTAAAAAATTGATCATGTGTTATTGCGTTTCTTCACTATTTTATAATAACTAGGAGATCGTACCCGGGCTTCCCGGGTTACAAAATATATGTGAAAACATTTTTTTTTTTAATTGAAAACTAATAATTTTTTTATATGCAATAAATTTTTTAGACTGCCCACTTACATTAAGAAAGTATTTTTCATATGAAAAATACGAATTATACAATCAAATAAATTTTTTAAATTTATCAAAAGCGATATTTTCTTATTTGCCGCATGCTAAGAGACCAAGATTTTGCTACTTACGGCATCCTTTTATATTCTGATAATTTCAGAGCTTACGTGTCTGTTAAATTTGTGTTTTATTTATTTATTCATAGGGAAGTTTTTTAAATGGATATTAGCCATAAGAAAATGATGAACTGAACTCTTTATTTTCTTTTAAGGGCAAACGGATTAATCTTTCGTCATCGAGCTCCGCATGCTATAGATAAATTAAAAAAATATTTCATACTTTAAAATTGTTTTTTAAACCATAGACAATGAGTAAACTGAGATGAACTTTGCAAACAAATTCCATTTGAAAAAAAAAAAAAAATCCTATTTGGGGATCTAAAAATTTAAATTTTACGATTACAAATATGTTAGATTTGTGTTTTTTCAACATTATTCTTTTATTTGTTTATAAAAGAAGTGTTAATTTCGTTAATTTGTCTTTCACAAATATGTTAGATTGGTGTTTTTTTAATGTTATTCCTTTATTTGTTTATAAAGGAAGTATTAATTTCATTATGCAAAAATAGTCAGAAACAAATGCTGAACGATGTTTATTGCTTTGTGTGCAAAATGTTTATTATTATTATGTATTGAATAATACGTGATAAGAAACTTTTAAAAAAATCATGCTTAAAAATTATTTTAGGAAACGTAATACATCAGTCAATTAACATAGAGTTTTTTAAACAAATTGCATTTTAAAGTAAATTTTTTCTCTATGCGACGAAAATTGAAAATGTACGATGTTCAGAAGATTAAAAAATTGCAGTAAAAGGTTGGGCAGGACTGGAATAGAATCCTGTATAGGTATCCTTAATTTTCCTTTTTCGGGTCGGGGGGGGGGGGGGGGGGCTTAGATTTCTTACGAGTCATATTTAGGTCTTTAGAAAATCGAATTGTGATTTTCCCAAAAAGTTTGAGCGGAACTATGTGTTTTAGATGAAAATAAATATACGCATTTGAATATTAATGGATACATATTCAATGTACTGCATGAGAAATAAAATTTATACAAGAAATGTGATCATAAATTATTCTTCCTTTGCTATTTCTTTCTTTCGTACTATGGTTTCTACTCTCGGAATATAAAAAATATCGCCAACATTTAATTTTTGATAAACACAAAAACATATGTGTGGCATTTGTGATAGTTTATGTACACATCACATACACATATTACGTGTGTGTAGATTGGAAGGTACCAACTATTCAGAGTTAAAAGAGTACGAATATATAAATGTTAGGAATTGAAAAAGTGTTTACTAAATAGAGGTGTCCGCTTTTCGGGGGTATCCGTTGTTGATGTCTTATTATATATAATATAGATTTTCAAACTGAAAAAATATCGTGGACATTATTTTGAAAAATCGAGTCAATCTGAACTCCACCCGCAGCAAAAAAGTAAAAGTCAACGCGACCCGAACCCGGCCCGGAATGAAAAAATATAGCTCGGAACGGGTCGAGTGCGTGTAAAAGCGGGTAATCCGACCCGATGCAGGCGTATAATTTCGCATTGAGAATACTGATTAATATACTTCAAAAGCTACTTGGAAACGTTTCCGAAAATCTGTGCTAGCAAAGAAACTCTATTTTCATAAATGCATCTTTAAATCTCGAAAATATATTAGTTTCTGGGGCTTCTAAAGATAAATAATGCTTTTCGGAACTGTGCATAATTCGGAAGAGGTTATTGTACATTTTCGTAGATTATGAAACATTTTTTATTTATTTATTTATTTATTTATTTATTTATTTTTTTTAACAGCGTAATGTAATTAATGGACGATCCCTTATTGTACCACCTGGAAGGTATTATTTTCTGATGAATACCTTGACAAAATCTCAAGTTTTACCTCTTCTGTTTGAACTTACTAATAAACATACAACGATCTTGTTAATCGTAATTGTTCGCAACTATAATAGGTTACGAAACTCAAAAATAGCTCTTAATTCTCTACGGTTGGTATGCCGCCGTTTCAAACGAATAAACGAAACCAAACGTGCTTATTTCAATTTCATTGTTCTATTAATATCACCATGACGATACTTTCCTTTTAATAGGAAAATTCATTTATAATAACTTACGTGAGGTTTTCATTTTCAACATCGTCGTGTCGCTAGCTTAATTGCAAGAAGACAATGCGCTCCTTAATTTGTCTATGAACGTCATTTGACCAGTCATTTGTTATGATCCAAAATTAGAATGACAGCTCTGATCCTTTTGTAGTCGCCGTCTGTTTATAGAAATAATCCGAAGTTGAAAAATTAACGCATTCAACTGTAAAATGTTGACACTAAAATGTCATTACTCATCTATTTCGTTCAGGGGCAATTTTAATTTGCTGTTGTCCTAAATATGAAGTGTTTTAGATGATAGATGTTGCTTATTACTTTCAATCTCGGATAAATGCCTCGTCATAACATACCGATTCATTTCTGTATGTTGCTCCTCTCAAATTTAATTTAAACCTTTTCAAGTATTGCATCAACTTATAAATTAATTCAGTTTTACTTGAATCCGGAAATTACTGGAAATCTCTCGTTTATCATTATTATTGACATTTGTCGAAAAATTTGACGTTGTATCAATTTTAAGTTGCTGTGTGTAAGTATCCATATCTACTGTATATATTATGTATAAAGCAAATGAGAATTTCGTTCCGACCGCTTATAAGTTAAGTCCTTCTGAATGGATTTTTATATTAGTTAGATTATGTTTTAAAGAAGGTTTTAATAGAATATGTATTTGTTCTACGTTGTTTAGTTATAGAATTATGGGGAAAGTTCATCAGAAAGAATCGGATGAGCCCATTATGAAAAATTATTCTTTTTAAAACGTTCTATTGGACGGATTTTGATAACTCTTGCATTGTTAGTTAGATAATATTTCAGGAATAGTTTAAATGTATTGCATGTAGTTCTGCATTGCTTCATTACAGAATACTAGGGAAATTTTCTATGAAAAGGTGAACCCGATTATGAAAGATTAGTTTTTTTCAAAAGTTCTCTTGGGCGGATTTCGATGAGACTTACATTATTAGTTAGATAATTTTTCAGGTACTATTTTAGTACATTGCATATCGTTCTATCACCAAATCCTACTGTAAATGATTAACTAAAAGATTTGGTCCTTAACAGACCGAATTTTGTCTGACAGATTAGAAAATATAATAACGCAATGGCGTTCTTATCGTTTACTGCAATACGAAGGACATTCCAGAAAAATGGCCATATTGCTTTAAAACACAAGGAAACTTGTCAAATTCACTGGTATGTTTCATTTGGAGAAACCAGTCAGCGTAGCGGGCGAAGCTAGGTAGTATACTATAAGCAGGCCTCCCGTTCGGTCCGATTTTTAGAAAGCACTTTTTTCGGAGAAAAATCTTCTTTTTAGATCTTTCTTACAAATTTTATTAACGCCTATACCCGGAGCGTAATTTTTGGATGCTAATGCTGTAAAAATCTAGCACTTAAAATTGTCTATACAGAAATACTGGTATTGGAAAAACGTACCAGCTGCATAAGATTTACGCTGTTGAAACAGACAAATGTTGCTTAATTTACGAAAATATAATATAACCACGTACGGAAATAAAATACACAATAATCTTTTTCGAGTTACCGACGAGTCCGAAAATCCTTCTTTATCTTTAATCTCAGAAACCAATATATTTTCGAGATTTAAAGAAGCATTTATACGAACAAAATTTCTTTTGTTGCCACTGATTTTCGGAAACGTTTCCGAGTACCTTTTTTTTATATAGTGTATTAACACTAGAACATCCAGCAGGTGTCGATTCGACAACGACCAAATGTTTAAAAGTCGATTCGAACTGGAAATTTCTTCTTAAAATAAGTTGACTATAACCCACACACAAATAAGTTAAACAGTTTTAAATCAAAATTCTGGTGTGAAATATTTTCAACAAGATTGAGTAAAATTTCGGACTCTGTAGCGTTAATCAATTTTTTCAACAAAGAAGTTCGTTTGTTAGGATGCTATTAATTCTCAAGTGAATATTTTCATGTTCAACCTACATGTCATACAGGCAAATACAGTAAATTAACATTAAACATTAACATGAAGTGAACAATTAACATCTGTGAACATTAACATCAGTGAACATTAACATTAAAATTAACCTTGTTTTGTTACTCTTGCACGTATAAATCCAATTATGCAGCTGAAAATGTTTATTTGAGAATGGGTAGCTTCCTAAAAACCAATATTCCGGTTTGAGAAGACTGATTGATACACTGCAAGGACTACCCGGAAACGTTTCCGAAAATAAGTGCCAGCAAAAGAAACTTTATTTTTACAAATGCTTCTATAAATATATTAGTTTCGGTTTCTAGGATGCTATCAATTCTCACTTAAACGTTTTCAGCTACGTAACTGAATTGATATATATGCTGTCAGTTTATCATGTTTGTCTGTAAAACATGTTTAAAAATGTTTCAGTCATATGTGTTGCTGCAAATAAGCTTATCTGAGTGAAATGTGTCGACTGGTTGTCGGTTCAGATAGCTCAATAGGCAGAATCTTGACAATTTCAGGGTCTTGGGTTCCACTACCGGCCTGGACACATTTCCACTAAGGCTGTTCTTAACTGCTCTGCTCTGCTCAACAAGCGCAAAACGTTTTGACACATTTACAAATTCATTTTTGA
This sequence comes from Maratus speciosus, assembly GCA_963932465.1. Classification (NCBI taxonomy): domain Eukaryota; kingdom Metazoa; phylum Arthropoda; class Arachnida; order Araneae; family Salticidae; genus Maratus; species Maratus speciosus. Next base: position 87,192,908 of record OZ010788.1, read on the forward strand.
ACGGAAAGGTATAAAATTGGAATGCCTGGCCATGGAAGCGATTTGGAATTGAACTGTTTTTTTCCATTAAACTGATATAAATCACTAAATTTCGCTAGAATACAAGATGATTACGATAGAATAGGGCATTCATAGCATTTGCCGTTCATTTACAGGAGCACACAAAAGAAATCGGTTAGAGTACTGTCTTTGAGCAATAATTGCTGGAAGAGCGTTTTCAAATTCGGTGTGCGCTTTTAAATTGAACTAATTTTTTACATGTTACTCGTTGTATATAAATTCTATGCCTCTTATAGAGGGCTGCACAAAAGAATTCACGTACTCCTTATTATCCAAAATTGCTAAAGGGAAACTTTAATTGACGTATATGTGTTTCTTAAGTGAACTAAATTTTGGCATGCACAGACCTGCCAAGTGCTCGAAAAAATCGTAGTTGCTACGATTTGGACCTATAAACTACGATGCTAGGAAAATCGTGTCTTAAACTACGATTTTTTGCAAAAAACACAAACGCATTTTTTGTTTCTAGTTGCGATTTTTATCCCGCGCAGCATATTTTTCAGGAGTGATTCTATTCCGAAATTTCCAAAATTTCAAAGTTTTCATTTCCGAAAGTTTTAAAAAATTGGTCATTAATCCAAAAATTCGGACATTAAAAAATACTCATAGGAAAAAAAAATCTGGGCTGCAAACAAAGTTCTTAACATAAAAACCTCTTTATGTATATCAACCACAAGTGAATCGTGTTTCTGTAAATATTTATGCAGGAATTCCCTTCCTTAGAAACAGGGATGCCATTTTAAGAATTTCTGGAGGGGGGGGGGGGGGGGGGGCTCTTTGAGGTGCAAGATTTGAAATAATGTGCAAAATCGCTTGATTTGTACGATTTATTATTAAACATTTAACTTTACGAATTATTATTAAACATTTCAATTTTGCGTGCTAAAAAACGCAAAATTCGTCAAAGGAATGCGGTAAAAAATGCGAATTTCGCCAAAAGTTCATGGTAAAAAGTGCGGATATCAACAAAGAATCGTGATAGAAAAATGTGAATTACGATTGCGAGAAAAAAATTGTGAATATCCTGAAATGACCACGGGAAAAAATTTCGAGAACTTCGTCAAAATTTACTGCACTGGCCTAAAAAAATGGAACCAGGCTCCTTTTACAAATGTAAAAAAAAAAAAAAATGCTGCGAAACGAGAAGAAACTTCAAATATCATATAAAAAATTTCAGAGGAAAAAAATTACTATATTCGAGTTGGAAGACTGAAACCTTATTCCTTTTACGAATGTCAAAAGATGGCTGCGAAACACGAAAAACCAACCAACCAACCTCCAGATTAATTTTAATTTTGTGTGCTATGATTTCTCATTTTCAAAGGTTGGCAGGTCTGCATGCATGTAGTTAATAAATACAAATCTATATATCATATACAGGACTGCTCGAAGAATTCGGATGATTTTCCGATTGCCGATGGGAACTTCTGAAATTGGGTTTTCAAATGTGTTATGCTTTTGGAAATGGTTCAATTAACCATCATATTTCAACTTACGAAAAGGTGAAGCATTGTCATATTATTCTGAATGTGTTGGAAAGTGTTTCATGATCTATACTGGATGCATGGTTTTTTCTTTCTTGTTTTTTATATGATGTTGTTAATGCTGATAATTTCTGATATAATAACTATATTGTCATTGGTGGTGACCTACCATATACTTATTAGGTAAATTGAATTAAGTTGTATAATGGAACGAACTGTTATAAGACTTTCTCTCTTAAAATAAATAAATAAACTAGAGAACGGGAATTCTGCTTTTTCAGAATTTAGTATCGCCACCGGCATTTCCATTACTTCATTTTCTTCTGGTGGACTGGTGGTTTCTATTATTATGAAACAGCCATTATAAATGAAGCGTAAAAAAAATTATGGCTATTTTTTTTATCCATTCTGACCAGAAAATCAGAGTTCTAACTTTTTACGGCTGCTCTTTCATCTTCACCTAACGCTTCATTTATAATGGCTGTTTCATAATAATAGAAGCCACCAGTTCATCAGAAGAAAATAACTCAGTTAAGTGAGACTCTGATAATCGGGACTCTATTGTAGTGCAAAACATATTTCAATTTTAAGAATTAAAGCACACGCTTTTATTTTATGTAAAATGACGTTATTTGCATTGATATAGATACTTAAAATTAAATATAGTTTATAATAGCTCCACGTTTTATCATAAATCATTCATTTATATTTTTCTCAAAGTAGCACATATTTTAATTAATTTTTTTTTTCAATTTTTATGAGAAAATGGGAACAAAAAGATATTAATTGCTATTTTTCAACAATTTTCCCTTTACTTTCTACAGAAATGGAGTACTTGAGTTGCCAAAATGAAACAAATGTCACTAAAAACTACAAAAAATTAATATTTCAAAAACAAATGGAGATGCAGTTTTCAAACAAATTGCATTAAAAAGTGCTTTTTCCCCCAATACGACGGTATAAACATTGAAAATATGCGATGCTTACAAGTTTTTAAAAATGCTGAAGAGTATTTAATCGCACAATGAAACATCGGCTTTTGTTTTACGGCTTGCGTATACAAGGTAACGTTATTTATTGGAGACAAAATAAGCTGATAGAAAGAAATAGCATACCGGGGGCTAATAAAAACGGGCATTTTATGGATAAAAAAATAACGAACCAACCGGGTATTTCATTGTTAATATTATTATTTTGACGCCTAACAACAGTCAGAAAGTGTTAAAGGAAAAGAAATTCTTGGGAGGAACACAATTTGATTGAACTCTGCTTCTTTTTCGTAACCCTCGTTTCTCAGAGGTTACGTTCATAAATTTTTTTCTTCCGACCTTGAATGTCATATTTCATTGTTTGATTTCTTTCTAGCTGGTGACCGTTGTGTGTTCTAAAGGCGTTGCCTTGTACATCCCAGTTCATTTTCTTTTTCCTCTTTTTTTTTTTTTTTTTTTTTTTTTTCTTTCTCTTTAATAGAGTTCTGTGAAATCGTCTATCACAGAAGGTACCAATTTGAGAAAATAGTTAAAAACCTTTCTCTAGAAAGAAAGGCATTATTTCACAATTTCTGAATAGAATTGAAAATTTCAGATTAAATTTTCTGAATTAAGATTTTCATTTTTATTTAAATAAGCTAGCATTGTCTATTTTTTAATCTTTCATCACGGGAAACCAAAATCAGATTGCGATCACGCACTTTTGAGTAATGAAGCTTTTTGGATATTTATGTGCACGTTTCTGCTCAGTCTATAGCCTATTTACTAATTTAAACCTGGAACCTGTAAACAGCTGAAAACACGTACTTATATTTTTTGTTGCGCTGTTCCATATTCATATTTGATAGGATAAATCAAATGTCATAATCTAGTTTGCCTTGACAAAGTTTAAACTGAAATCCTTGTGTTGTAATAATAAATTGTCGCTAATTCATCTTTAATAGTATCTTAAAATTCTATATTAACGGACTTATATTATATATTGTATATTAACTGACTTGTCTGTGATTTTTTTTTTTTTTTTTTTTTTTTTTTTTGTTGTTGTTATCGTAGATTTTGTGAATTATTAAATTTAGATATGAAAAAAAAAAAGTCTACTGAGTGTTATCTTTAAGTAATTTGTATCTCTATGTTATTATTGGAAGTTAATTATTTTATTTAAAATAAATCGTGCAAAAGTTACAAAAGATATAGAAGGGAGAAAAAGAATTGTAATTTTATTGTTTCTTTTTCATGGGTATTTTAAAATTAATTATCGAGTTAATAAATTTTATAACGACAGTAAAATCATATTTTAAAATTCAGTTTTGTTTGGCTCTTGTCTTTTCCCCCTTGTTCTTGTAGCTTATGTGCATCGTTAACGTTAGATCTAAAATATTTAAGCATATTTTAACTCTAAGAAGCTTTTATATTATAAAGTTATAACAAAAAGTAATTTTTGTTAATATAAGTCGTGCAAAAATAAATTAATGATTAAAAATTGTAAAGAGTGAGAGAAAAGAAAGAAAGAAAGAAGGAAAGAAAACCAGCTTATTTACATTTTTCATTCAAACTCTGAAATTATTATTTCTTTAAAATTATTTTCTTTCATTTGGCATCCAAAGTATAATAGACCAGGAGCCCGCAGCACAGACAACCACCTCATCGAGTTGGAGGTCGAAATTCCAGAATTAGCTAAAACTCGATTCCCATATCAAAACGCTATCGGTCTACCAAGTTATAGTTTGATGGAAAACACCTAAAAACCCGATTTTAGCGGTTGACTGGTAGGTTTACTATTGCGTTTTCCTGCACACAAAGGTATGAAAACATGGCGGACTGGGAGCAGGAAAACACAATGGTAAACCTACCAGTCAAACGGTAAAATCGGTTTTTTAGGTGTTTTCCACCAAGATATGACTTGGCAAACCGATTGCGTTTTAATATGGGAATCGAGTTTTAGCTAATTCTGGAATTTCAGCCTCCAACTCGATGAAGTGGTTGTCTCATAGTTCGTACGCCTCCTTGAATTTTGCAGACCAGAAAATTTTTCGGCACCAGTATTATCTTATAGAAAATCTCTACTTAAAAGAAGGCGAAATTTTGCGCGTTTAACCTAGATTTTTTTTCTATAAAAAGATACTGGTAGTTCTCCAGGAGAAATAACGGTATGCTGTTCGAACCATGCGTCTGTGCTGCCGGCTCCCGGTCTGTAAGTATATGCCCTTTTTTAAGATATTTCTTATTTGAATAAATTATTATTTTCTTATTTGAAAATTATTTTGTATTTACATACCTGCCAACTGCTACGAAAAAATCGTAGTTGCTACGATTTGGACCTATAAACTACGATGCTACGAAAATCGGTCTTAAACTACGATTTTTTGCAAAAAACAAAAAAGCATTTTTGGTTTCTAGTTGCGAATTTTGTCCCGCGCAGCATATTTTTCAGGAGTGATTCTGTTCCGAAATTTCCAAGTATTCATTTCCGAAAGTTTTCAAAAATTGGCCATTAGTCCGAAAATTCGGACATTAAAAAATGCTCATGAGAAAAAAAAAAAAATTCTGGGCTGCAAAAAAAAAAAAAACCTTCTTAACATAAAACACTCTAATCGTGTTTTTGTAAATATTTATACAGGAATTCCCTTCCTTAGAAACAAGGCTGCCATTTTAAGAATTCCGGAAGGGGTTCCTTGAGGGGCAAGGTTTGAAATAGTGTGCAAAATCGCGCGATTTGCGATAAACTATAGCGAATTTCGACAAATGACAGTGTAAAAAAAGTCAATTTCCTTAATTGGTCGTAGAAGAAAATAAATTTCGTTAAAGGATCGTGGTAAAAACGTGAATTTTGTTAAAATATCGCAGAAAGAAAACGCGAATTTCGTCAAAAGATCAGTAAGATAACGCAAATTTCACCGAAAGATCGCAGAAAGAAAATACTTTTGTCAAAGGATCGTGGTAAAAAAACGCAGAATTCGTCAAAGGACCGCGTAAAAAATGCAATTTTCGTCAAAAGTGCATGGCAAGAAGTGCGGATTTCAACAAAGAATCGTGATAGGAAAATGTGAATTACGATTGTGGGAAAAAAAATTGTGAATATCCTGAAATGATGGCGGAAACAAAATCGCGAATTCCGTCAAAATTTACTGCATTGAGCTAAAAAATTGAAACCAGGCTCCTTTTACAAATGTAAAGAAAAAAAAAAAAAAAAACGCTGCGAAACGAAAATAAACTCTAAAAACCGTATAAAAATTTTCAGAAGAAAAAATTTACTATACTGAGTTGAAAGACGGAAACCTTATTCCTTTTACGAATGTCAAAAGATGTCTGTGAAACACGAAAAACCAACCAACCAATCTCCAAATTAATTTAAATTTTGTGTGCTACGATTTCTCATTTTCAAAGGTTGGCAGGTCTGTATTTAGTTAACAGAAATCGTGTAAAAAAAAAAAATAAATAAAAATAAAGAAACAAAGAGAGTTATACTTTTCTAACGTTTTTTCGATTTTTTTTTTAATTTTGTAAAATTGTTATCTGTAAGGTATTTCGTAAATACAAAAAAGGACGATTTTATTATTTAGTTTACTATTCTATTATTTAGTTTAGTTATTAAAGTTTTAGTTATTTTATCTTTAAAAATAACTTAAATTAACGATTATTTCTTTCTTTGAAATCGTGATTTACGTGCATCATTAACTTTAGATACTTAAAAATCCTAATATTTTATCTTAGAAAAATCAGATAGACTAGTGTTCTCTCTAGACAAATATTTAAGTAGCAGCACCCTGTCATTTTTGAAATAGCAAACTGCAGCCTGTCATTTTTTAAATAGCAAGCTCCACCCTGCCTTAGTAAAAGAAAAAAAAAGAAAACGAAAGTAAGTGCACCCCTAGACGATTTCTCATTAAAGTCTACAGTATTTCTATTTATTTACAATTCATAAAATTATTTGAAAATAATGTTAATGTATTTATATACCAAAAATGTACATATGTTTTATATATATTTTTCATAGTTACTAAACATAGTACAATTTTCTTTTTAAATAATGCCCTTTTCTATTAAACTAGTGCCCTTTTCCTTATTGGTAACTAAACACCGGTACCCTTTCTAGAGTGAGCACTATACTGTAAAATTTATGTAACGTTACTCCATAAAATTGGTGCAAGATGCTGCCTCCAATTTTATGGAGTAATTTAACTTATATAATGGTGTAATTAAAACTTATATAACTAGTGTAATATTACACATTTGTGTAACGTAACACCTGTTATATTGCTTAAATTTGTCATTAAAATGGAGGCAGCAGCAAGGCTGCAACCAATTTTATGGAGTAACGTAACGTAATTTTTTTTACAGTGTAATATAGAGACAACATATAGATAGAGGCATATTTAATGTTAGAAGATATTATTACCACAGAAAAGTCATTATTTTAGTTAACATAATTTGATTAATTGTTTTGTATACACATTCTAGACTTAAATTTCTTTTATATTAATATCATTCCGTGGTCATAAAAAATAAGTAGATGTTAATTTGTTAAGCGTGTTACCTGTAAATTTTTTCGTAAATAATAATAAATAAATGATGACTTGAGTTTTAGCTGATTCATCTTTAATAATAACTTAAAATTTACTATTATTTGATTCTCTCTTTTTTTTTTCTTTTGAAATCGCAATTCATCTGCATCATTAATTTTAGATATGAAAAATATCCTCATATTTTATTTTTAAAAGCATTTACAAAAAAGTCATTACTTTAGTAAACTTAATTTGATTAAGTGTTTTTCATACACATTCTAAAATTAAATTTATTTTAAATTAATTTAATTCTGATGTCATCAAAACTACAAACAGATGTTCTATTTGTAAGGGTTTTTTTTTTTTTTTTTTTTTTTTTTTTTTTTTTTTTACAACAATGCTATTACTTGCTAGTAATGCAAATGAGCATGAATTTTTGCCAATTCACCTTTAATAATAACTTAAAATGTTCTATTACTTGGTTCTTTTATTTCTCCTTTTGAAATCATAGGTTAGTATTTGCATCATTAAATTTAGATATAAAAAAATCACATTTTATTTTTTAAAAGTCATTTATATCAGTAAGTTATAACAGAGAAAGTCATTATTTAAGTTAATATAATTTGATTAGGTGTTTTTCATACACACTCTAAAATTAAATTTCTTTCAAATTATTTTCACTCCATTTACATCAGAAGTAGCTAATGTATTATATTTTTTAAAATGGTATTTGAAAACTATTCCGAAACTAAAAAAAAATGAAAACCCGTAATTTCGCCATTTCATGTTTAATAATGACTTATTATTCAAAATTACTTTTCTTTTGTATTTCTTCTATTTCAATCATAACTTCAGTGCCTTGTTAATTTTAGATCTGAAAGTACTTCATATTATAATGAAGTATTTTTATCTTTAAAAATGAGATTGTAATTCTGTAGACTACTGCAGAAAAACTATTCCCTTTATCAACAAAAATTTTTTTACCAAAAAATAAAAACGGTGAAGGTCGAATTGATATCATAGTTTAAATTTGGTTAAAATAATTTTTACTTAATATATTATCAAATATAATTATCTGTTATATTATTTTTTTAAATATTTTGTTGATCGATCTTAAATATACTCGAGTTTATTGAGACTAACGTTATTGACTGAAATTACTTTTTTTTTTTTTTTTTTTTGTATCTTTATTTTCACATCTCTCTCTTTCTTTCATTAATTTAATTTAATTTAATTTAAATTTAATGCATAAAATGTTTTTTTTTATTTCCATTAGAAAAAAGAATGTTTACGTCATATATTCTTGTATATATTACGCCATATATTCTTGTATATATTTTTTGTAAGATTGATTATAACACATTTTACATTGAATGCATTTTCTTTCATTTGAAAATCAAAATTTCACAAAATAAAATTGCAATGTTCAGAAAAGTTTTAATATTATTTTTTGGAAATTATGTTTCATAAGTGGGGAATGATGTCATGAAACAACCTAATGTTTATTTTTTTTTTCCCACTGTGTTCGATATTTTTATGGGAATTGCATCATAATGGCATCATTTTACTTCCGCCGTAGAATAACGTAGTCGACCACCCAGGTATAAAGATTACAATATCATGCAACAATTTTTGAACAGCGAGCACTTACGTATTGAAATAGGAATGTAGTTTTAAGTTTCTTTCTTTCCTCTTTTGTATGCGTTATATTATCTGAACAGTTTTATTTTATTGTTAAATTTTCTCTCAGAAATTACCGAAAAAAGTAAGAAAAATATGTTTTTTCGTGAGTCATATTTTTGAGTACATTATAAAAAAAATCATAGTGCAAGGTGCTTATAGTTTTATAGCAGTTTTTGAAAAGAATTGTTCTCCTTGTTTAATGTCCGGAAAATAATTGCAAATTCTGCAATTAAACGCTGTGATTACAATTTCTGTTATTTAAACTCGGGGATCAAATCAAGGCTTCCCGCATTACAGAATATTTTTTTTAAAGAAAATTCTGTTGTTGAAAACTCTAAGACATGTTTTGCATGTAAGATATATTTTTAGACTGCCTTACTAAAAACACCAAAAAAAATTGCATGAAAAATATTAGTAATGTATTCCAAGGGATGCCACTTTTCCGCTGTTTGGCGGAATTCCGCTTTTCTTGTTTAAAAAAAAAAAAAAAAAAAAAAAAAAAAAAAAAAATCGATCAGCAATTCCCGCGGAATCGTAAGGAAAAAATCGCGTTATGTGCGCCGTGAAAAAAAAAACTAAAAATTTCCTCAAGCGATCCATGAATAAAATCGCACATTTCGGTCGAGCGAAAAATCCCAATTTTCGTCAAACGGTCATGGCAAAATGTCGTGAATTTCATAAAACTATTGTAGAAAAAAATAGTAAATTTCGCCAATCGCTCGCGGTGTAAAATCGCGAATTTCATCAACCGACCGTGAAAAAAAAATCGTAAATTTCGTCAATCGCTCGCGAAAAAAACTCTAATTTCGTCAAACAATTGCAGAAATTAATAGCGAATTTCGCCAAACGATCGCGGAATAAAATCATGAATTTCGTTAAGAGATCGAGGAAGAAAACAGGGATTTCGTCAAGAGGCCTCGTAAAAAGAAATCACAATTTCGACAAACAATTGCAGAAATTAAATGTATTTATTTTATATTCAATACGATATAGTTCACAAAAGGTACGCATAAATGTTGCGAAAAATGTAAATTTTACTTTCACGCGTAATTTCATCTTTTTATTACTTTCTACGAAATTTACAGCGTGTGACCAGACCATATGCTTTTCATGAAGTGGTCAACGAACGTAGAGCCATGTAACCGCCATTCTTACTGTAGAGCAGTTTGCTGGCAGTTTTCTACTTTCTACGAAATTTACAGCGTGTGACCAGACCATATGCTTTTCATGAAGTGGTCAACGAACGTAGAGCCATGTAACCGCCATTCTTACTGTAGAGCAGTTTGCTGGCTTGGGGGTAGGAAATGTGTACACACAACACGGCCGATGGCGTCCTAAAGATTTTAAATGGGAATAAGGTCGGGCGAGTACGCGGCCACACCATACATGCAATCTCTCACTCTCCAGTTAGTCATCGATGAGGACATCTCTATGGGGACGCCCATCATCATCCATTACAACGAAAGCAGGATTCACTGCTACAGCGTAAAATGTCACAGTGGTGTCTAGTACCTCATACTAGTACTGGGCAGCTGTTGTAGAAACCAGTCGAAAGATGTGCTGGTCGGTGCGAGATCCCAAAGAAATCCCTACCTACACCATGCTGCTTCCACCTCGAAATGAGTCATGTTCGGTGTTGTTCTGGGTCCGATTGCGTGTGTCTACTTCTCTCCAGACCTATACATGTTTGTCTTTTGATTGCAAGGCAAATCTCGACTTATTCGTGAACATAACGTTGCCTAAATCGGACACCGTCATTCCAATTGGTATGTGGCCGACACCACTTTAATTGTGTCACATCACATTACACCGACACCACATTAATTGTAAACTCAAGGTACCAGGGTGTACAGTTCATTCACGTGTAGCCTTGGGTGCACAGTAATGACAAATGCCGCCTTATATGAATGCTGCAACCATAGATGCCACATGTGTGGAGGTTTCTCTTCGATTCCGCTTTGCTACAACAGCCATACATATATTGATCATCCGCGGGGTCGTAACACTCCGACGACCGGTCACAGGTCTCTGGACAATTGTTTGGCTGGTTAGGAATTGTTTCCATAATCTTGAAATTTCGGAATGATGAATGCCAAAGAAAAGAACAACATCTGGGATTGATTATCCCGCTTTAATGCGTCCGACGGCACGCCAACTCTCAGAGTGTTCAATTGGTCTTCTGGAATCCATACAAACACGTATGTCTTGAAAACAAAAGGTACGAAACGTCTAAACATTTATTATCAGTAATTACATACAGTTCCTGTAGCCCTACACAATGCTGGGTTCACTTCTTATAAAACTGCCTTTTTTGCATATTTCTCGACACGAAACCGTGATTGGCTGTTACAAAACATATTTGCATACTTCCATACTCCACAGCGAATTTCAGCATCTCCAATTCAGATTAGCTTCCGGAAATCAACATTTTCTTCTGGGTGCTTAACTTTTGGCAGTGACTGTCGATATTAAATTTAAAATATTCTTATCTGAAATAGTAATGACAAACTCCTTGGAAAATCCAAAGAGTCTGCGCATCCTGATAATGTCCCATCTGTATTGTATTGTAATTAACCGTTCTATCTATCTTGTTGCAAGTGTGATTCATTTAAATTTAAATAATAGTTTCTGTTTTGCAGTTCAGAAATCATATTTTATAAATTTAATTACTGATCCATTTATACATATATTATATTTATTTAAGATAAAAAGAAGTAATCTTAATAAAGGCTTTATTTTAAAGAAAAAAACTTTTTTTGAAACTTTTATAACTTGTTTCTTTTCTCGTGATTAAGCTCCAAACACAGTAACATGACACTAGATTAATATTGACACAATTATTCTAATTGGTAAACATATCATATTAGATCCTGGTCCGGACATTTTTCGCCCAGTTGGAAATTTACTTCTAACACAGTAACATGATCCTTTGTTTTGCTTGTTGTGTCCTTCTGGTGGATAGGCGGGCATTACTTTTATCTTTTCTAGGATACACATTAGATATTCTCCGAAATTTCATCAAATATTAAAAAAAAAGTTTTAACTTTAATATTTATTTCTTTTTGACAAATGATTTGAATATTTTTTACATTTCGTGTCTGTTCTTTGTGATCAAATTACAAACCAAGCAACATAATTCTTTTTTTTTTTTTTTTTTTTTTGTCGTGTCCTTCTGATGAATAGGTGTGCATCTTTTTTTATATGTTCTATCTTTCACCTTAGATGTGCGGCGAAATTTCATCAAATATCAAAAAGGATTTTAACTTTGATATTTACCTTTTTTCGACAAACGATTTGAATATTTTTTGCTTTTCTTGTCTGTTTTTTGTGATCAATTTGCAAACAGGGCAACATGATCCTTTTTTTGCTTGTCGTGTCCTTCTGGTAGATAGGTGTGTATCGTATCTTCTTCCTTCCTTGAGGCCCTCATCGGGCGTCATGTGCTGCTACAACATTTTTCCTCCTCCCAATTTGGGAATATCCGCCCTTTCAAACACTGCTACTTCCACTTCCGACGAAATTTTGACTCTAAAAAATGACAAACAACTAATACAGATGAGCTTCCGTCGACTTAATTAGCCAAAAGAGAAATGTTTTGGAACCTACGAAGATCGTGTTACACCCAGCCCGGGCGTTTCAAATATTTTGAAATAGGCGAGGACGAAATATTTTAAAGATAGGACAGTAGTTTGCATACATATTTATGTTGTTACAAAGTTCTGAGAGATTAAATATATGTGTGTTAATTCACTAGATTGTTGCTTATTCACGCTTGTAAAATTAATCAAATATAACAGCACTTTTAAATTTTATACCCCATTCACTTTAAGAATTATAAGTATATGAAATTACAGTCGAACCGTTTATAACGCTCATATTTAATACACGATCACGTTTAATGCTCAACTTTTATCTAGTTCCTTGAACATCGCCCTTAGACCATGGCAAAAGTATATCACAATTTTCTTATTTACAAGGTATATATGTATATAAATATAATACCTTTGAAAATCAAAAGACAACTATCAAGTTGTCTTAACAAAACCCGACAAAATCTCTACTTTTAAGATTGCTTATGTGTGATATATACATAAAATACCTAATATGAAGCAAAAAAGTAACATACTCAAACAATGAAGTAACCGAAACTCCAAATTAGAGATGGCAAATAATAATCCACAGAACTGTTACAGGAATATTAAAAAAACATCAATTTAAATAAATCACTATTAAATTCTATTATAATAGGAATAATAAACTTATCTGTTGATCAACAAATGGAATACAGATATAAGATGATAGAACTGTAAGAAACCAAAGTGGCACGTCGATGCCTAATCGTCAGTCCGCAGGACACCACATACCACAAAAAAAAAAAAAAAATACATTATTTCATATAATACACTGGCAAATTTGCCAAGATAGGGCTATCACTGCCAATATAATGTATTGGAATAATATTATATATATATTAATTTATTTTTATTTTTTTCGTCCAGGTATTTCACCCTTCTAGAACGTGTGGAAACTAAATTCTGTTTACAGTTACCCTAAGATTTATGAGTAAATGTAAAATTTGTTGTAAGGATTGTAGGCACACAGCTGCTACGAATACAGTTTCGCCATCCCTTTTACAATTATAGCTATTACATACCATTTTCACACGAATCTAAGAGCCTCCTAAATCTAACAGGCAAGGTCGTCGTAGGCGCAAGCTCAATTTTTTTTTTTTTTTTTTTTTTTTAGAAATGTTCTTCCCATGTGGGTGCACTTGTTCATAAAAACAATTTCTGCATAATCTCAAATATATGTCCATTAATAAAAATAATGAAAATTTGACAAATTATCGCTAATTTCCAATACAATGAAATACAAATTAATACAGTTTTGTAATTGCTGATCTTCCATTCCATGCGTTGGGTGAAATGAACCCAGGAAAAGTCTCTACTCTACACGAGGAACTATTTTAAAAGCATCTTTAAAACTTTAATTTAGACAAATATTTTAAATAAATTTTTTCGATTTACTGAAATTTAACTATCTTGTCACACAATTTAGAATAAAATTTAAGTTGTTTAAAAATTTTCGGAACTCAAAATTGTATTTAGGCTGTTCTCAACAGCACTCGTCAACAAGCGCAAAACTTTCTGTCACAATGACGGACTCATTTTTAAACGTAAAGATGCAAAATTGGCTGGTCTGGCTATGGAAGCGATGTGGAATTGAACTGTTTATTCCATTTTTTGATAAATAAATTACCTATCGGGTTATAAGCAAATTTGATCACGCGACACGGCGTTTTTCTCCCTTCCCTGACTGGATTTTCTTCTTTCGTTCGGAAATTCAGTTCAAAATGCTCACTTTGACAGTATTTTCTGAAAGATCTATTGCGATTACAAGAAAATGGAAAAAAACAGCTCGATGACATCGTTTCTGAATAACATGCTACTTTCATGCGTTTCCGAACAAAAAGGAATTAAAACTTATGTCAGAAAGTTGCCCCTTTGGATTTGAGAACAGCCTTAAAAACACGTGTAAAATTTACCTAAACTGTGGAGTCGTTGAACTATCAAAAAACTCATGGAACAGAGGTTAAAAAAGGATATAATATGAGTGAAATCTAAGTAGGATGCTTTGTCCTGATTGATTCATCAGCGCGCAGATGAAAATACTCAAGGTAAAACTTAAACTCTTGAGTATATATTTGCAATACATAAAAGGGATTCAGAAAGGATTTTTAGAAATTCAACTCCTGAAGGTGTTAAAGGGAGTGTCGAAAGATTTGGACCATTTATGCTATATTTCAGCAGCAGTTTTAGTTAAGATCATGATATGCAGCATAACAAATCAACTAAAAATGTGGATAAACACGTATTTCAGCTATTTTCGAAATTCAACCTGTAGGGGGGGGGGGGGGGGAGGAGGATGTATGTCAAAGGTAAAAAACAAGGGATTCTTCCTTGATCGGATCTACAGCTATCTGGTATATTTTAGTGAGGGTGGTTACATTCTGAAATTTCATTACAATGTGACAATTTACATTAATAAACACAGATTTTGTTTTCCCCAAATGCAATAAGAGGGAAAACAATATTTCTCATTACGGAAAATTAGAGGTTAATGTGTTTAAGTTTAGTTATCGCTTGATAAGTTTTGATAAATTTTATTTCATTACACTTAAAAAATAATTTTCATGTTATTAATCTTTCTAGCAATTCTAATTATTCATATTTTAACGATAACGAAAGAAGTTTCTCCATTCCTTTCACAATGATATTTATTACATATTCAAAACTTTAATTAAAACATCATAAAATGTATATAAAATGAGATGCATTGTTTTCCGTCTTCGTCTTTTGTCTAGCAGCTTGTTTCTTTAACAATGAAATGAAAACCCTAGTGAAAGAAAAAACAAAAACGTAAAATCATGCTTTAAGCATAGATTATGAAACGATTTCCAACACATTCAGAATTCTATAATAAAACTTCACAGTTTAATAAGGTGAAAAATATGTCAAAATAAACAATTTGTAAAATGCATAGCACATTTGAAAACACAATTTCATCAATTCCCATCGAAAGTTAAAAAAAAAAAATCTGATTTTTTTTGCGCAACCCTGTATATGAACTATACATTTATCATATAGTACACAATCTGTAGCTGTATATTCCAGTACGTAGTATGATAAAATTTAGTTCAATTAGAAAACGCATAGCTCAGTTGAATATTCCCTATCAGAAAATTCCATCAATAAACGGAAATGTACTTCATATGTTTGTGCAGCCCTGTATGTGATCTGTAGAATTTATACACACTAAGAAATATATTTTTTTAAGTTTAATTTAAAAACGCGTAACACAAAAGAAAACGTACTTCTAGCAATTATTGTTCATAGAAACTGTACCCGAATTATTTTGTGTGTCCCTGTATATCAAGTATGAATACTTGCACATCATATTTTATAGTAAATAGTGTAGCATGAATAAATACCTCGCAAACGATTTTCCCCCATGTAGACCGTAATGTAATGGACTTCTTTTGAGTATCCCTGTAAATGAACGATGAATGCTATTCATACCATATCGTATAGTACGCATCTTGTGGTGTACTTCAGACAGATATTGAATTTCAATGAGTTTGAAATTGTGAAACATTATTAAAAATCACCGTAAACGATTTTCCCTCATAGACCGTTATAAATATAATGTAACGGAATTTTTTTAATGTTCCTCTAAACGAACTGTAATTGCTACGCGCTTAATTTTCAATACCGAACATGTCATAATGAATATCAACAACATATATCAATTGCATGGCGATCCGGCTATATTTACCAGAGTTAGAGCACGGACAGGTAGACAGCAGACAGATAAACCGAAGTCATAAACACTTTTCAACTATGTTGGAAAGTGTTAAAAAGTCGCTAATAAATAACTGAACTTTTACAAAGTTTTCATAAATTTTATTTCATTAATTTTAAGAACTAACATTATCAATCTTTCCCCGTCATCCAGTTTATTCATATTTTAACAATAACGAATGAAATTTCTCCATTCTTTTTTACAATTATACTTCTTGCATATTCAATTCGTATGTAAATTTGTAGAAAACGAGAGCTACTTTCCCCCCTCTTCATTCTTTTCTATAATAACAGCTTACTTTTTAACAATGCAAGATAAGCTAAAAAAAAAGAGAAACAAAGCTGCTAAACAATGAAATGATTACGTTAAAAAGAAAAATTTATTTCATTAAACTTCACATACTAATATTTATATTATAAATATTTCTAATAATCCAAGCTATTCATATACTGATGATAACAAAAAGAAGTTTCGCTATTATTTTTCACTATTATACTTATTACATATTCATTACTTTTATAAATACACAAAAAAGAAAAAGTATTATTTCCGTTCTTTATTATGCATGTAATAACAACTTACTTCTTTAATAATAAAAGAGAAGAGATGGAAAAATTCACTAAATAACTGACATTTGATAAGTTTTATTTAATTAAACTTAAAAACTAATTTTCATGTTAATCTTTCCATCGATCTTAATTATTTATATTTTAACAATAGTGAAAGAAGTTTCGCCATTCTTTTCACAATTATACTTATTATATATTCATTACGTATATAAATATATATAAAATGAGATGCATTGTTTTCCTTCTTCATCGTGTGCAATAACAGCTTATTTTCTTAATAATAAAATAGAAGCTACAGAGAGACAGAGAGAGAAAGAGAGAGAGAAAAGTCGCTAAACAACTGAACTTTTGATAAGTTTTGTTCTTGCAAAACCTTCTCATCTTGGTTTGAGTTTCGCAAGACTTCTTCTCAAAGAAATAGCCAAAAAAAACACCACAAAAGGTAAAGAGACAACAGATGTGTAGTATTTTTTTTTTTTCAATACAGTGCCAGTCGCCTTTCTGCTTTTGGCATTACAGCGAGACCTTCTGTTTTCAGTTTTTGTATCTGACCCGAACTCGTTTGACCTAGAACTCACTGAGCAAGAATTTATAGTGTTTTTACCTCACTCGGAATGTCCGTTGGATTACGGTAGTTCTTTTTTTCTTTAGAATGATGTTTTATTGATAGTTTAATGTGTTGATTGGAACTTTATTTTATTCGTGTTTAACGTATGTAATAATACACTGTTAAAAATATCCCTGAAAAATTACGGGCAGAGGCCCACAGCAGAGATTCCAGTCATATTCCGTAAAAAAAAAAAAAAAAAAATTCCATGCCTATCATTTTGTGCAGCCCATAATTTTAGGAATATAATGCACTTTAAAACGTAGTAACACTTTACTTACTGTTCCGTAGCACGTTAGATAATCATCACAGAATCGCTTTTTTGGCGGATTAAAAAATATGTTACGGCCGCGGTTAAGAGGCTACTTCAGTCAAAGGAAAAGACCCGTTCGATAATGCTAATCCTATGGAAGAAATTTATAAAGATATCTCGGTCGCATTTCAATATTTTTAAATGATTTCTTTTGCATTGAATAGTTGAGATTGATCTGTACAAAGGCCGTTTTTTACTTTTTCGATTTTGATTGCAGGTATTTCTTATGAGAACACTTTCATTTTCGGAACCGGTTTCGAAAGTAAAAGCATCCTCATAATAAATATCTGCACTCAAAATCGAAAAAGTATAAAACGGCCTGCATACAGATCGATCTCAACTATTCAATGCAAAAGAAATCATTTAAAAATATTGAAACACGACCGAGATATCTTTATAAATTTCTTCCATAGGATTAGCATTAGCGAATGTGTCTTTTCATTTGACTGAAGTAGCTTCTTAAGTGACATTATTTTTCCGAAACACGACTAAAATGATGGGTTACACCCTGGCGGAGGAAAATGTATGGGGTCGTACCGTATTTTTGCTAACAGATGGCCTAGAACTCTAAGAATATGTGGATTGCCTTTAATTTTCTATGTATCTAAGGGATAAGGCCACTTATTTAATGGATCTAATTTTCTACGTATCTAAGGGGTAAGGCCGCTTATTTAGTGGATCAGATAGTTTTTCACCAAACAAGGCTGTTGCTCGTGAAAATTGAAGGGCAAACGCTCATATATTCACAGTTTTTTCTGAGAGTGTACCTATAAATATGTGTTATATAACGTTTATGAATGGTAATTCTGTAACAGTCAGTGCCATAATAGTGCAAAGAGAGGGTTGTTATAGTTTTTATAGGAAGCAACCTGTAACTTTTCACACAAAAACGATAATCTAATTTTCCAACTGGAAGAAAAATGTCAGGATCAGGATTCGAACCAGGGATCTCTTGGCTGAAGCTGTAGTCTGAAACAGAGTTGGCAGTCTCCAATGCTCTGCCAACTGAGCTATCCCGGACGAATCTGAAGGACATAATTCACCCAGCTAACCTTATTGATCATAGCATCTGGCCTGATATATGAATCAGCTCAACAGAAAAAATCACTGGTAATTGTGCCCAGTTCGAAAATTGCAACTCATGTGATTTATTTACCAATTAGACAGTTGTGTTAAAAATTTATCTATTATACGAATTCTATTTTTCCATTTGAGCGAAAAAAAGCTCAACCCGTGATTCGAACCCAGAACCTTTGACTTACATTTACAGTGCTCCACGGTTTTCAGCCCAGGTAGCTCAAACGGTAGAGCCTTGACAATGTAAGTCAAAGGTTCTGAATTCGAGTCCAGGCGGAGTGGGCATTTTTTCGCTCAGCTGGAAAAACTGAATTCGTATGTTAACTTTACAATCAATATGGTTGAGTTAAAAAATAATCGTGTAATAATCTGTTATAATCGCATACCGTCGGTATTTCCTGTTCCCTAAAACCCGTACCGGGCCCTAAGCAGAAAAGAACCTAAGAGGAACCGATTTCATATTTGGTATATGCCTATACAAAGCTTGTTGGAGACGCTTAAACGTAATCTGTAGGGGGCCCCATCCCACATTTGTGCCGAGGCTCATAATTTTTGTGCATTCTGTTTAAAGGCGTAAGCACATTTTCACCAACTGTGAAAAAAAGCTATAAATGAAATGATCTCAAAACTTACATTCGTGTTTATTTATTTATTATTATTTTCCACGAGTATGATATGATGAAGCTTTTGAAGAATCACTGATTTACATCTAGCATTTCTATTCTCTTTCTAACAACACTGAAAATAAAATTCTGCCTCTGGCATCTAGAAAATAAATTGTGCCTCTAGAAAAAAATTAGTTCCATGTCATCATTATAAATTCTAGTTCCCTTTGCTAGAGAGTTCCAGTTATCCCTTTTTAAAAATTCAAGGACGTTTTCCTATATTATCGTGGTCAAACTTCTTTAAAAATTTCTCCAAATAAATGCGAACACAAGAAGAGAGTTTTAGTAACTATATAGTTTATGAATTAATTCTACAAAGCAAGTGATAATTTCTTGAAATTCAAACGATTCATAATATAATGCATCGTTTTATCACCTAGAAAGCTATAGATTAGAAATTCTGGATCATTTCTTCTACTCAGTTTATTTGTTTACCTTATTCGCATAACCCGGAAATCTATATTTCTAGTTTATGGGTTTAGAAAATTATCACTAATTATTCGTTCAAGATCAGGAGTACACAAACTTTTAATCCGATGTGCCACTAAATAGAAGTTCTTACTTCCGTGTGCCACCAGGTGACAAACTCAAAGCTAATGAAGAAAAACCTGTGTAAACGGAATATGTATAAAATGAAATATTGTTCCAGTCTTTTTTGCTTCCGTCTGAGCAGATTTTATTGTATTTAATTGCATGATTACTATCAAAGTGGTACATAGCTTCGTAAAAACATTCAAATAAAAGGTAGTATGGTCATTACCTTGCAATAATATGTATATTATCAAAATACTGTGTTTTCGTAGAAAAAAAAATGCTACAATACTTTATGAAATATTGGCTTAAAGTGATATCTATACAGTAGTGTGGCTCTATTAATTCTCTTGTATTGCTAATAAGATGCTTTATCAAATACTGCTTACTCATGTGGTTCCATCTTTGTTGGTTTTAGACGCAAGTCAGATTCGATGTTTAGTTTATTCCTGTATTTGTTTTTCACATAAAGAAGTGCACTTTCATATAAAGAGAAAGCACATTCACAAATATATGTTGCGCTTAAAACAAGGAAGAATTTTAGAGCTTTTACAGATTTTAGAAGGTATTATTCTTTTCTCGCCAACTGAAATTCTGATACATTCATCTCTTTGATTGTGGATTCATCACAGAAAAGCTAAATAAACTCATTTCTCTCCTCTTTCGTATATTTTTTAAATTTCATTTCACATACCAGTATCGGTCTTTCGCGTACCAGTAAACAGAGTTTCACGTACCAGTACTGGTACGCGTGCCATAATTTGAGAACCCTGTTCTAGATGAAGGCGGTATATTTTTCCTTTAAGTGAACAATGTAAATGAAATGCAAAATACAATAAGCTAAATATTCAGTTTGTGGATGGTCCTTTTCCCGTACCAACAACACACAGATAAGAGCAGTAAAAACACAAGTGTTCCTGAAACTCTGATCCTGATCACTCGCCAAAAGGGATTTCTGCAACATTTTTCGGCCCCTTCTTAATTTTTGTCTGTTTCCGACTTCGGTCGGTTTCTCCTCTTGTCTATCGCGAATGCTTCCGCAGGGTGCCGAGTGAAGCTACCAAAAAGGAGAGAAAAAAATTTCTCTTTTCACATCAGACGTCATGTTTCTCAGATAAGATAGAATGAAGACATATTATTGACAGCCACATAGCATCTATTGTATTTTGCGTTCGTGGGATGATCCTTCGTTAGTCATTTTGTATCGAATTTCACGCATCCTGGTGTTTTTTTTATATCAATAACGAGTGATTTCGTGGGAATATTTCTTTTAGTATGACTAAGGAATCCAATCCCGGTTCCCCGGGTTACAGAACAGGTGAAACCATTTTTTTTTAATTAACCCTTTTAATAGATTTTTTATATTTAATATATATTTTTAGATTGCCAACTAACAACACCAAAAAAAAACCAAAAAGAATTCTCATATGAAAAATATCAATAATGTGTTCAAAAAACGTTTTGAAATTTTTAAAAGCGATACTTTTGTATTAGACGCATTACGAGGTTTAATAGACGAAGAAATTCTCAAAGATCGCTACTTACAGCAGCCTTTTTACAGCAACCCGCACAACACCAAAAAAAAAAAAAAAGAATTCTCATATGAAAAATATCAATAATGTGTTCAAATAACGTTTTGAATTTTTTAAAAGCGATACTTTTGTATTAGACGCATTACGAGGTTTAATAGACGAAGAAATTCTCAAAGATCGCTACTTACAGCAGCCCGCACAACACACACACACAAAAAAAAAAAACCAAAAAGAATTCTCATATGAAAAATATCAATAATGTGTTCGAATAACGTTTTGAAATTTTTAAAAGCGATACTTTTGTATTAGACGCATTACGAGGTTTAATAGACGAAGAAATTCTCAAAGATTGCTACTTACAGCAGCCCGCACAACACCAAAAAAAAAAAAAAAAAAAGAATTCTCATATGAAAAATACCAATAATGTGTTCAAATAACGTTCTGAAATTTTTAAAAGCGATACTTTTGTATTAGACGCATTACGAGGTTTAATAGACGAAGAAATTCTCAAAGATCGCTACTTACAGCAGCCTTTTTACAGCAGACCGCACAACACCAAAAAAAAAAAAAAAGAATTCTCATATGAAAAATATCAATAATGTGTTCAAATAACGTTTTGAAATTTTTAAAAGCGATACTTTTGTATTAGACGCATTATGAGGTTTAATAGACGAAGAAATTCTCAAAGATCGCTACTTACAGCAGCCTGCACAACACCAAAAAAAACCAAAAAGGATTCTCATATGAAAAATATCAATCTTGTGTTCGAATAACGTTTTGAAATTTTTAAAGGCGATACTTTTGTATTAGACGCATTACGAGGTTTAATAGACGAAGAAATTCTCAAAGATCGCTACTTACAGCAGCCCGCACAACACCAAAAAAAAAAAAAAAAAAAAAAAAAGAATTCTCATATGAAAAATACCAATAATGTGTTCAAATAACGTTCTGAAATTTTTAAAAGCGATACTTTTGTATTAGACGCATTACGAGGTTTAATAGACGAAGAAATTCTCAAAGATCGCTACTTACAGCAGCCTTTTTACAGCAGACCGCACAACACCAAAAAAAAAAAAAAAAAAAAGAATTCTCATATGAAAAATATCAATAATGTGTTCAAATAACGTTTTGAAATTTTTAAAAGCGATACTTTTGTATTAGACGCATTATGAGGTTTAATAGACGAAGAAATTCTCAAAGGTCGCTACTTACAGCAGCCTGCACAACACCAAAAAAAACCAAAAAGAATTCTCATATGAAAAATATCAATCTTGTGTTCGAATAACGTTTTGAAATTTTTAAAGGCGATACTTTTGTATTAGACGCATTACGAGGTTTAATAGACGAAGAAATTCTCAAAGATTGCTACTTACAGCAGCCCGCACAACACCAAAAAAAAAAAAAAAAAAGAATTCTCATATGAAAAATATCAATAATGTGTTCAAATAACGTTTTGAAATTTTTAAAAGCGATACTTTTGTATTAGACGCATTATGAGGTTTAATAGACGAAGAAATTCTCAAAGATCGCTACTTACAGCAGCCTGCACAACACCAAAAAAAACCAAAAAGAATTCTCATATGAAAAATATCAATCTTGTGTTCGAATAACGTTTTGAAATTTTTAAAGGCGATACTTTTGTATTAGACGCATTACGAGGTTTAATAGACGAAGAAATTCTCAAAGATCGCTACTTACAGCAGCCCGCACAACACCAAAAAAAAAAAAAAAAGAAGAATTCTCATATGAAAAATACCAATAATGTGTTCAAATAACGTTCTGAAATTTTTAAAAGCGATACTTTTGTATTAGACGCATTACGAGGTTTAATAGACGAAGAAATTCTCAAAGATCGCTACTTACAGCAGCCTTTTTACAGCAGACCGCACAACACCAAAAAAAAAAAAAAAGAATTCTCATATGAAAAATATCAATAATGTGTTCAAATAACGTTTTGAAAATTTTAAAAGCGATACTTTTGTATTAGACGCATTATGAGGTTTAATAGACGAAGAAATTCTCAAAGATCGCTACTTACAGCAGCCTGCACAACACCAAAAAAAACCAAAAAGAATTTTCATATGAAAAATATCAATCTTGTGTTCGAATAACGTTTTGAAATTTTTAAAGGCGATACTTTTGTATTAGACGCATTACGAGGTTTAATAGACGAAGAAATTCTCAAAGATCGCTACTTACAGCAGCCCGCACAACACCAAAAAAAAAAAAAAAGAATTCTCATATGAAAAATACCAATAATGTGTTCAAATAACGTTCTGAAATTTTTAAAGGCGATACTTTTGTATTAGACGCATTACGAGGTTTAATAGACGAAGAGACTCTCAAAGATCGCTACTTACAGCAGCCCGCACAGCACACACACACACACACACACACACACACACAAAAAAAGAATTCTTATATGAAAAATATCAATAATGTGTTCAAATAACGTTTTGAAATTTTAAAAAGCGATACTTTTGTATTAGACGCATTATGAGGTTTAATAGACGAAGAAATTCTCAAAGATCGCTACTTACAGCAGCCTGCACAACACCAAAAAAAACCAAAAAGAATTCTCATATGAAAAATATCAATCTTGTGTTCGAATAACGTTTTGAAATTTTTAAAGGCGATACTTTTGTATTAGACGCATTACGAGGTTTAATAGACGAAGAAATTCTCAAAGATCGCTACTTACAGCAGCCCGCACAACACCAAAAAAAAAAAAAAAAGAATTCTCATATGAAAAATACCAATAATGTGTTCAAATAACGTTCTGAAATTTTTAAAAGCGATACTTTTGTATTAGACGCATTACGAGGTTTAATAGACGAAGAAATTCTCAAAGATCGCTACTTACAGCAGCCTTTTTACAGCAGACCGCACAACACCAAAAAAAAAAAAAAAAAAAGAATTCTCATATGAAAAATATCAATAATGTGTTCAAATAACGTTTTGAAATTTTTAAAAGCGATACTTTTGTATTAGACGCATTATGAGGTTTAATAGACGAAGAAATTCTCAAAGATCGCTACTTACAGCAGCCCGCACAACACACACACACAAAAAAAAAAAAACCAAAAAGAATTCTCATATGAAAAATATCAATAATGTGTTCGAATAAAGTTTTGAAATTTTTAAAAGCGATACTTTTGTATTAGACGCATTACGAGGTTTAATAGACGAAGAAATTCTCAAAGATTGCTACTTACAGCAGCCCGCACAACACCAAAAAAAAAAAAAAAAAAAAAGAATTCTCATATGAAAAATACCAATAATGTGTTCAAATAACGTTCTGAAATTTTTAAAAGCGATACTTTTGTATTAGACGCATTACGAGGTTTAATAGACGAAGAAATTCTCAAAGATCGCTACTTACAGCAGCCTTTTTACAGCAGACCGCACAACACCAAAAAAAAAAAAAAAAAAGAATTCTCATATGAAAAATATCAATAATGTGTTCAAATAACGTTTTGAAATTTTTAAAAGCGATACTTTTGTATTAGACGCATTATGAGGTTTAATAGACGAAGAAATTCTCAAAGATCGCTACTTACAGCAGCCTGCACAACACCAAAAAAAACCAAAAAGGATTCTCATATGAAAAATATCAATCTTGTGTTCGAATAACGTTTTGAAATTTTTAAAGGCGATACTTTTGTATTAGACGCATTACGAGGTTTAATAGACGAAGAAATTCTCAAAGATCGCTACTTACAGCAGCCCGCACAACACCAAAAAAAAAAAAAAAAAAAAAAAAAAAGAATTCTCATATGAAAAATACCAATAATGTGTTCAAATAACGTTCTGAAATTTTTAAAAGCGATACTTTTGTATTAGACGCATTACGAGGTTTAATAGACGAAGAAATTCTCAAAGATCGCTACTTACAGCAGCCTTTTTACAGCAGACCGCACAACACCAAAAAAAAAAAAAAAAA